>OZ037998.1:30428226-30710726 GCA_964035705.1 Porites rus | reverse complement strand
ACGATCGGAAAACTCCGATCAGTTTCCGAACTCATGTCCTTAGGTAATTTTTTTTAACCTCAGACACATCTTGTTACTTCACCGTACGATAAAAAAACTCCGGTGATATTTTCCGAACTTAATGATATCATTGGGCAACTCCAGTAAAACGTAATTACTTTCGCCTTATAATCAGCATAAGCCGATTAATTTACGAATTGATGCTGACCATGGTTAAGCTTTCATAACTGTAGCAATATCTTATTTATATTCTCGACGCACGATCGGAATACTGATGAATCTCGGAATCATGTAACTGAAGAGTTCGCAAAGCTCATGACTCTCGAAATATGATCGAAAAATCTGACGAGTTTAGGGACGGTGGAGCAAGGGACTCTAGGACACTACGTTTTGCGTAAAGAAAAAAGGACTTAGAAAGAGGAGAATCTCTTCAGCCTCTCCATTTAAAGTCACTGGTCAGCCAACCCCTGCCCCCCCCCCCCCCCACCCCCGGACTCCGCATATAAACTGAGAACCGATCTCTTTATTATCAGAACAAATGAGAAAACTAGTGTTATTTCCTTAGATTGTCGTAAATTTTGTGATAACAGCATAAAGTAATTTTGCTGATGTCTTGATTTTACCATGGGCTTTGATAAGAAACACTGAAAATTCTACGAACGACAGCAAGACATATGAACACGTTCAGTTAACATTTCAAGCTCGGAACTTTGCAAATTGTTATGATTAATTTTGCATTCAAATAACTCAATAGACCGAATAATCCGGCTATAGTTAGGTTAATGTAACTAATGAACTTTGGAATGTAAGTCTTGACTTCCAAGGCGGAAAATTCTTGAAATGCAATTTCTTGTAAGAAGTTCCATTAAGAAAAAACCTTACAGTTCAGTCGGAGTTATAGTGAAAAATGCCACCGTGAGTACCTCTTAATGGACAGACTTCTACCTCTTCTCACTTACTCTTATTAAAATGCTTTACATCTTATTAGCACTGCATTATTTGCACCGTGACCATTCAAACAAAAACTAGCAAGGATTTCATTCCTCTGTTGCTGTTTCTTTAATATCAGAATTTTGCAAAACAAAACTATGCCAGCGTAGCTGTTGGGATCAGAGAGCGGGAGTAAGCCTTAATTTCGCCAGCTACGTAGGCCATTTTTCAAACATGGCCACAATCCAAAGATTTAATGAGGTGTGACCCATATAAAATACGAGCATAATAACTTTCAGTCAAGTACAGTCTTTATTCCTAAGTACTAGGTACCTTAATATGTTTCAGTCTCATTGAGGCAAGTAAAAATTTCAGAAACCGTTCAACAATACCTTTCTTATGAAAAACACCCAAGATCTTCTTCAGTGACGTATTCACTTATAAAACAGAGATTCTTTAACATATTCAAGTACCTACGCAGATTCAACTCCTATGTCGATCAGTAAATCTTCGAAATAAACAAATTTAAGAGCTGAAATCGCTTAAAAGAGGTTACAAGGCTAATCGATTAGTTACGTTTTCAGAAAAAAGGGTTTGAGTTCTGAGGGTTGTTTGCTTAACTTATAAGAAAGTCTTGTAGGAGCGATCACCTTTGGTATCGTATGTTTTCCATAAAATTAACCGTAAAACACTCATTTAATCCGTTGAGCTGGACATAAGTATCCTTATTTGACTCGTTTGCCCAAGGAAGGCTCGCTATGATAAAGATTACAATGCTCAAATACAAGTTACCTTTTCCTCTCGGAGTGACCGATAATTTGTCCATGATTGAGTTCTCAACAGACCAATCAACAACTACATCACTGCTTCAGCTCACACGAACTCCGGACATCAGCACAGAAGCTGCATTTACCGACGACATGGCTGAAGTTTGGTTGCAACTTTGATGACAGTTTGCGATCGTACTGATTACATTTGCCGTGTAACGATGATGAAATTGACCTTGCTAATATGTTAATTTAAGACTTTGTTGGTGGTAATGTATTTATTGGAATGTCGTAATGTTTATTTGGTAAGGTCACTGATATTGATCAAATATGTCAAGCGTAGCTGGCAGATCTGGAGTCTGGGGTGTTAAAAAGGGCATCCACTGACTTAACTAATTTCCCCAAAAAATAAAATCGAACGATTTGGACTCTCTTTCAGGAGAATACTCCCATCGCACCGTTTACAAAGTCTCTCAGCAGGATTTACTTAGTTGCCCATGTCTATGAGGCTAACTCCAGTTTAATCAGTACTCTAACGCATGCAGTAAGATTTCAACTTAAAACCCACCGGGTATGGTTAGTGTCGTCACCGAGTAAGTTTGGATGCGCTCGACCCGACTAAATTCATGCTATAATTGTTGTTGTTGCCTATTTATTTTCCACGGTAAGAATGCACAAAACGATTGTCTAACATCCCTTGCATGGGAATTTAAGAGCCACTCGAATGCTACGTAGAGTACATGCGTGTGAATACGGTCAACTCTCTATAAGACACTTTTAAAAGATGGGGACCTTTTCGGTTCTTTAAGCCCCAATCTTCACATACAAATTCTCCAGATTGATATCCATTTATTTCCATTGAGAATAAATTGAGAGAATTCGATAAATTTTCCCTGTGATGATCATTTTATTAATGAGTTCTCATACCCTTTCTTTTTATGATTTGTTATTAGAAAAAAGAAGTTGATCGACTGTGGCTGAAACTGAGGCTGAAGAGAGAGGAGGGGGGAGGGGGGAGGGGGGGGGGGAAGACAGAAAGGAAAATTTCTCTCCATTCGCCGCATTAGCCACCTTTTCGCCCCATTAACCAACCTTTTCGCCTCTCTCTTCTTCATATCCCCAGGAACGCCTGATACTTAGGCTCGCCCTTGCAGCAATCGTGAGGGATTACTTGCAGTCTACCCTTTGTATAAAGCGTTTTCATTCACGTGGCCAGCTATGCGAATTAATAGGAACAAAAGAAAGTGTCACAAATAGGTGGAGCATGATCGTGCGGGTGATCATAGCCCTGAATAGGACCAATTATGACAGTGACTGACACTTCTACATCCTGTGCGGTAGTCATCTTCACAGTCAAAGTGAGTTGTATCACGTCAGCTGATGGCATGAAACTCTGGTTATTGACTTGATAGGTCAATTAAGTCGCGATTTTATCGGTCGTCCGTCAGTGAAGCCGCGATGTTATTGGCTATGAAGACTCTTAAATGTCATTGGTGCCTTTCAAACTGTCTTTATGTCACAGTTGAACAGTCGTTTTCTGTTAGTCAGATCGTTGGTTATCCGGTCATTGTGTCGAAAGTGTTTGCATAAAAAATATTTCAACTACCACAAGATTTGTTTGGAACACCAACAAGGCCGAAGTTTCATTGCTTTACCGGAACACCACTATGGCCGCCGTGACGTCATGTGAAAACGCTCTATAACTGGCGCCTTGTGGCAAATCAGAATTGAACTTACATGCTCGTTTGGGGAGGACTGATCGGAAACATCTTTGTAGTCAGTAACACCAGACCTGATACTAGCAGCCACACCTGTAAGTTAGATATACAGTGAATATTAAAGCCAAGATAACTGAGAATACCGACAGCCAAACCCTGTTAATACCGACGGACACTGAGAGGGGCCATACAAAGTGTCAGTATTAACTGGGTGTCCGGATTAAGCGGTTTGAATTTAGAGAAAATTTAAGGGCTTTTTTCCCCAGGGACAAAGCAAGCTGTCCGTAATAATGAGGTATCCGTATTAAGCGGGTGTTCGTAAAGCGGCGTTCGACTGTAACAGGGTGTGCGTATTAAGCGGGTTGAATTTAGAGAAAATGTAAGGGGTTTCTTTCCCCAGGGACAAAGAAAACTGTCCGGAATAATGAGGTGTCTGTATTAAGCGGGTGTTTGCAAAGCGGAGTTCGACTATACTCAGATCTCTCTTGCTCAGCAAATAAAGTCCTTTAGATTCAGGGAAGAGGACGACTATTTGCGTATTGACCTAAAAGTTTTTTTGTTCGCGTTTTCTTAAAAAAATCGTTATCATGGAAGCAGCCATACTACTAAGCCTACGCCACGGCGATGGTTTTCTTAGACTGGGATAATTTAAGATTTTAAGTTTAGAAATATTTTAGATACCCTTTTATTTTAACTGTACAAAAATACAAAAACCCTTTTGGCAAACTTCGCGCTATCTAGTAATGCCTTCGTGTTGTGCCTAGCAAGTGATTTTACGTCATTATCAGTGACAAAAATAAGAAATCTATTCTTTAGCGGGGGCTCGGTTTGGTGGAACATCAGCTTAGAAAGCCTCACCTTAAATAAATCAAAATCATTCTTTTTTAGAGACCAGTTTAAGATTCCGGTGAATTCCCCACCTACCCCACCCCTAACTCAACATTTTGCCTAAAGTCAGAAGTTAGGGGAGGGGTAGGCATACTGATCCATAGTTTCTTGGGGATCCGATGGTACGATCACCGCCCCTCCACCCCCCCCCCCCCCCGAATGATGTTGCTGAGAATTAACTGTGGAGTAAAAATTCCTTGCTTCCGACTGAGCTTCGTAACTCTTTCGCCAAAGTAACAGTACATCCAATCCAGAGGTCGTGGGTTCGATTCCCACCGAGGTTCAAAACTTTTTCTTCTGCGTGGTGTGGTTCCCTGGGCTAATACTCAGTGGGTCTTATATGGGTCATCATCTCTAGGACTTGAATATTCACTCCAGAGTAAATTTCCTGTTCCATCACTTATCGCCAAATTAGGAAGGCATAATCGAATTGTTAATCACACTGACCGAACTTAAGTTTGTTAAAAGGGACACCACTAAACAGCCAAAAGCATAGCATTGAACTTTTACTTCACAAATTGACTAAGGGCGAATTTTGATAAGTTCTAACTTCAGAGCCTTGTGGGAACTTGTGTTATCTGAATTTCAGCGAAACCTCTCCATCAATACCTTTTAAGGATGATGCCATTCGTTTTTCACTATTCTACAAAATGAAATCTGGGATTGTCCTCACTTGTGTGTCCCAACACTCTTGAAAATTAACGATTTAATCATGTTTTTCTCCTGACTGATACAAAAACTCCTAAATAAAACGTTTCCTTTTCATGAGGTCTGAGGATTCTGACCTATATAGGAACGTTGCTAATCAGTGGAAAAATGAGCGTTTCTGTAAAACACCACGAACGAGTTGGCTCCTGTTTTGAGTATTTCCAATCAAACTGAAGTTTGACCTGAAATATTGTAGCTTAAGCATCATGGCAACCATCATTTGTCCCAGTTTAGTGGCAATATTATCCCTTAGCTATTCTTAATCGCGGGCAAACAACCAAAATGATTGAATCCTAGCTAGAAGGAGAAGAAAAACAAACAGCAGCCGCGGGGAGGTCACGCTTTGGATCCTCGCCATGAACAAAAAAATACATTGACAGTACACGTTAAAAGACAAACACGGGTGACATGAACCGAAAGAGAGCTTATGCAACAACTGGACCTGGCAGCCGTGTGACAACCAGATATATTCGTTTTATAACTTCTTTTTTGAGGAAAATATGACCAGTGAAACACAGCGTGGCGGAATTTCGCCTAAAGATCTTCAGTCAAAAAGAGTGCTCAAGATGACGGAAGAAAGACAACTCCAAATGAAATACGGTACAAGTAGAAGTAAGATTTATCCATTGTTCTTTTCTGTACGAAGACGGAAGAAGACTGATTCTGTTTAAGTTGCCTATGGACTGATATTTTTTTATCTGTTTTTGTCATCTAGAGGTCGACCTAGTCCAAGGTGAAACAACAAGTGCTGAATAATTGAAGAGATGTAATCAGACTGCGTTAATCTGTTCAAAACGTTGACAATTACTTTATTGGGAAAGCGTTTCATGGCTACAGTTAATTGGGAAATCGGTTGATGACGGACAAACGTGAAAATAACATCAATCAAAGCACGATTTAAGCTTGGCTTTAATTCGTACCGACAATCAGAGCCTATTTCTTAGAATCACTTTCTTGGACCTTTGCATCCAATTTGAAGAAAAATACCAAAGGCTATCGGGTCCATGGAAGTATAAATTAAGATTTGGATGACGAGAAAGTAAGAACAGAGAGACAAATTATAAAAGCTAATATCAGTTAATTGTGACAAAAAATGCAGCTTCCGAAGTGATGAAGAGCGGATTGCGCTGCAACATTTAACAACAATATTTGTTTTTCACGGTATTCAAAAACAACTTTTCTCTAGGTAACCGGCGCCAAACAGACTTCCCAATAATGAATCACGTGCTATTTGTGTATACAGCCACCCGGTTAACAGCCTTTACCCCTGTTTCAATACCACGAGGTGTTTTCCGATTTGAACGCTTACAACCAGTCAGAAACAGTAGAGTTTGTAAACCATAAGGTGTACATGAAATACGCGGAAGGAGAAGCTTCACCTAGCTTCAATTAAACTCATTAAGAACACTATGGCTACATTACCAACTTAAGGCGCGTTCGATTGACCGTATTCCAGAGTAGGAGTAAATCGAATAAACTGAGGAAAACACATTTTGGCAGTCAGTGCATTACAATATCTGGAGATCTTCTTCAAATAACATTGTAAGATGCACGGAGATTTTAAATGACCCAAAAATCACGGTAGAAGAGATTTGTAACAAACCTTTTGCTCATTCTTATTCTGGAATACGATCAATCTCACGCTCGTTTAGATTTCTCTGTCAAAAAGCGAACTTCGCAACGAGAGAAACAAAACGCTACATTTTATATCTTATTTGATGTCGCCGTTGCGATGACTTGAAAGACGTTACTGATCCAAATCGTTCCGGAAAATGGAGCCACAAAGCTTTAAGGAAAACGAAAGGAGCGCTTTTTCTTCTTTTTGTACGTTTTCTTTTTGACTTCTTTGTTCTGTTTTCAATTGAAACGTTTGAAATTACATAACACCCTCAAAGCACCATGAACAAGTAACGCAATATAACTGTTCCTGCTTGGCCAGTCATAAAGGGTGTTTTCAAGAAACACCTACACAATAAGAATAAGAATTTAACTCGTTTTGTTGTGTAGTACAATCTCACAAAGATTGCTAAGCAAAACAATCAAAACTGATTGACACATGGAAGAAGTAACTGTAACATCAGCAACAAAAGCCCGTAATTGAATTCGAACTGACAATTGAAAAAACGTCGTGGAACAATCTAACAAGTAATTTCAACTTAAGCGAGCGTGTATTGCATGAAACAAGAGCAAACTGGAAAAGGAACAAGTTATCGTACTGTATTGCCAGATGGTAACCAAACAAAAGCCGGGGTGACTTTCTTTCACAATGCTGGTATTTCACACATAATATTGCAACAGACTCACCTGCGAACAGCGAGATGGTGGTAAACAGGAGAAGTGTAATCTTTACTGTCAAACATCTTTGAAGCATCTTTGTGATCTAGATATCCCCTTAAACTGTAAAAACACAACAGGAATAAAGCCATCCTGTGAGTATTTCCTCTGTGTTAAAAAAACCCACGCGACTGGACAGGTAACAGATTAAAAAGAGCAACAGGATTCGGAGTTTTCGTGTAATAGTGACATGAATCACAAATAAACAAATCTATAGACACAATAAAACCGCATAGTCTGAGACCACTACACGATATTAAATACTGCGAGGAAGAAAACTGGAGATCCGTAGTAAAACGCAAGCCCTATTAAGATTGACTTTGCAAAGCGCTGGAACAAACGGTCGATGCTTTAAGCTGAGAAAAGCAACGGCGACTACAAATTTCCACGAGAAAGACTTTAGGTCAAGGAATTTGGCATTTCAAGTTTGAAAGTCCAAGTCAGCTCTCGGAGAATTAAACAAAACCGGCGCAGTTAGAGCCAAAAAGAGGATTAGGTCTTTCTATCTCCCTACTACGACCTTTATCCAGTTAACACCAGCCTATCGGGCTAAATGAACAAAGCTCTCACCAGTACGTTTGACGAGGGAATGTTCCATTAAGGCGCCTAACTGAAATCGATCCTAGTTACATTGTAACACGTTGATACAAACCGGGCGAGAAAGCTTTTGGCATCCAGTTTAAGATGTTGTTTTATTGCGAAACGAGTAAATATTTTATGAAGGTACAGTGCATGAGTAAGCACCTGCATTCGGCCACTAGAGGTACTTCAGATGCAGTTTGTTTCAATGGAAACGGAATTGACGTAAATATTATTGCCTAAGCTATTTAATAACAAATAGGACGCACAGTCTAATCAGATAGGTGGATAATTGCCAAACATCTGGATATTTCTCCCTCAAATACGTTGAGTTTGTGGAATAGTACCAGGTTTATGCGGTACGCTAAAGGTTACGCTTGGGATATCCAGGAAATACAAATCCGAACGTTTTTGGAAGTAGCTGTATTTGTTTCACCACGACTATTGCTCCTTTAAACTAGAAATACGATTATCGCACAACTTCGCGCGCTTCGGCAGAGGACGGCCCCCAAAAAGTTAAAGATTGGAGGGAGGAAAAGAAGTAGAGTATATTGTGTAATTTTCCAACGTGAGACCATGTGATTTTTTTTTTCTTGAATCTAGTTATGATAAAACCCTACATGTGACCGTTCGAATGAAAGCAGAATAGAAGTACTTTCCGGTGGTAATATCCACCGCGTGGGAAGTGATTTATACCTTTTTCGAGTTTGTGCATGAAATCCTATAGTCGGTTTTAACGTTTAAATAGAATTCTTTTCGAATACTTAGTATTCTTTCTTAGTGTTTTTTTTTCTTCTGCTGTTCAAGGGAGATTTTCGGATGAAATCACCGTTGCGTGTGATCTCACGGTCCAGATAAACGATATCCCATGGCATGGATGTTTATCACACAGTACAGGTTGGCTCAGTTAAGCTTTCTATCCTGAAGTTTTACCTGTCGAATGAATGGCACTGAGTAGTGTTTTTTTTCTTTGGGCAGGCGTTACCAAAAAGATGACCTAATGAACAATATTTTTCTGTAACTAAAGTTGTCTTTGTTCAATCTATACAAGACGGTTTCCAAATATTGCATAACGGGCTTCTTTGAACGGCGAAAATTGCCAGGTGGTTCTTCTTTTCGTGATTGTGGCTGTCACTTAGTAAAGAATTGACATACACTTCGAGTGCACTGTTGAGCTATATAAGTAGGCGGGAAGTTTTCAAGGACACGCCAAATGAGCTCCTCGCAGTTTTCAAGTGTTCCTAAAAATTTCCAAATACTTATAGCGCTCGACAATCACAGAGAAAGTTTTTTTAAGTTTTACAAAACTCTTATGAATTGTGCTTACTGGTACTGATGATCAGGACATAAAGCAAGCAGATGTAATGAGCCACGTGGCTTTACGTGCTTCAAACCGATAAAATAGACTCGTCCTGACAAATCATCACGCGCGCGAGGATTTCTTTGAACGTTCTTAAGTACCGTTAACAGTCTCCCCAAAGATGAGATGGTTGACAGAGAATATTAATAGCGGGAGTAATTACAATACTTTAATCCAGGGAGATTTGCTGAAGGCAATGTGTTAATAGCCAATTTTTTGGCGTCAGGTCCATTTTGAGATACGGCCTGTACTCTTAGACAAGACAAATAGAGAAAATGGCACACTGCGACTTGTTTTTATATCCTCAGCAACGCACTTGCCCAAACACTGTTACAAAAGATACTTCTCCCTTCCCCTCTTCTCCAAAGCTGATTAAGGGAGGGTCAGTATATATCTTTAAGGGACGCAAACAACATTGATTCGGAAGGGGGGGGGGGGGGGTAGGGGCTCACGTTCTACCAGTTCTGCTATTTTCCTCAACCTTTTTTTCCTCACATCTGCAGTTACAGCATTTTAATCCACACGAGAACATTAAAGCGGAATCTTAAAGAGGACCTCTGCCACCAGTTGAACCATTGGTGTTCTTCTGGTGGCATTCAACGTCGCAGAGAAATCTCGTATTTAAGACACACGGGTGACCATGTATCAATAAAAATATGTAGATCTTAATGGGAGTATTACGGGTAACAAGAAAAGCTGAGATAAAACATTACTCTTTTAGGGAAAAGTAGAAATATCGCCCTCTGTTTCATTATTAAATAATCTCTTCGACATTCGTGTCTTCAGTCTAAACAGGATCCGACTAAATGAACAAGAAAATTATCAAACACATAATATTTATTTGTTTGTTTTTTGAGTGCCGTGTTTGGAGCATATATTATTAACAAACACATCATCCACACGATATTGGAAACAACACAATGTGCAATCAGATACTAATCCACTTTTGCTTTTACATGGAACGATTCAAGTATTACCCGCCAAGCGATTAAGGTCATGCGATCGTTTCCGCTAACTTGACCAAGTTTTTCTAAGGCTACCAAATTTAACACGTTCGTAGAATAAATTATTGCCAGTAGGGAAGCGTTTGTCAGTCAGGCCTAATCACAACTGCTTAAGATGTATAAGTAACTGCCATGGTTTTTATTCTAGATCTGTTAAAATTATAATTTGCAGTTAATATGCACGAATTTCATACAAAGCGTTTCCTCGCGGGTGTACTATGAATCCAACTAAAGCCAAGTGCCCAAATGGCATGATATTGAACTCATCTGGTAAGAGCAATGATGCATCAGCGCAGGTTGATGGGTTCGAATCCCAGATCCAACCCTGAGTTTCTTAAAGCTTAATACAGCTGCGTAAGTTGTACAAAACTACGATGGCCTTTTTTTTTCTATCAAAAATCTATTATTGACAACTACAATTTACGTTCCCACCCCCGTTTTAAATACTTGATTATCACAAACCCACACGATTCTACCATTTACAGCAATCGGCCGGATTGTGACACGTGCTGTTTTTTCCTGACTTACTTCAGATGAAAACTTAGAAATGGGGGTCTTCAGTAGCAGTAGTAACCTCGAGAGGAGAGAGGTGGGGGGGGGGGGGGGGAGGTACACAACAACGATTTACACGGAGAGGCACCGCCCCGGAGTCTAACCTCTTATCCTTTTACATACCGTTTTTTTGAAAGAAAAGGTATCCCTTTCGTATACCTTCTACTGACAAATAGTATTCCTTTCACACACCTAGTTTAGAATGAAGAAGCACCGTCTTTTTAGTATGAACAAATCACTAAACCAGGTAGTAGTATTTTAGTGTTAGTATTGCTTTTTTTTAACAGACCTCAATGACAGATCTCCGTACTTTTTCATACACTTCAACTTGTGAAATCCGTACCCTTCCATATAACTGAAGCCTAAAAAAGTCCGCCACCCCGTACAGGGGATCAAAGGGCGGAGTACAGTTGAACCTCTCCACGACGGCCACCTTGGGGACAGAAGAAAGTGGCCATTGTAGAGAGGTTGAAAGGAGAGTTAATGTATGGACTGTCCGCCAAAAAAAATGGCTGTTAGTGGCGGTTCGACTGCACTCCCCTACTGATTTAAGTGAGTGCTTTAGTGCTAAATTCGTCGACTATGAACAAAATACTTTAGTCAGCTACAAGCTGTGAGCCTAGATGTGTTGGATATATACCTTTAAACACTGAGCAAAAACAGCTTATCTTCAACTTCCGAGATTCAGTAACGAGACACGCCACTGAAATCACCACCAAAGATTCAATCGACAGAGGCTTGATCGGCTTGTCATGAGCTCTGAAACAAGTCAAAAATGAACAGTGATAAACTGATGAGAAACAGAGTATTATAATTTTAACCCTTTAAGCCCTAAGAGTAATCAGCATGAAATTTCTCCTTACCATTTCAATGCTTTAGAAAACAGAGTGGTCATGAGAATTGAGTACATGATCAGGGAAGATGGGTCTAATTGATATTTTGACAAATTCTCCCCACTAGTTCTATTGAAAAAGTACAGGGATGGTAAATGAGAATCTCAATTTTGATACTAGTGTTTAAAGGGTTAACGGGTGATTGAGGGACCTAGTTTTTAAGGAGCGGTTTTTGGATACGTAGTAAAACTACTTGTGTGGCTTAATGTTACTTTGCTGGATGCTCAAAAGTGTTAAGGTGGCTGAATACAGTTTCTCTGCGCGCGCGCAACTTAATGTCAGAGAAACTGTGTTCAGCCACCTTAACTGAGCAGTGTTACTTGGGAAAAGTCAAGTAAAAACCGTTAATTACTGTTTGTTCACACCTTTCCTTCGAGTATGAGTTGTCGGCTGTGTTACTGCAGGAACCTTTCCCCCTAATACACCGAATAATCTCAAGTCTAGTGTGCGCGTTGATGTCTCCTATTTCATTTTTTTGTCTTACAGTTTTGCTGCATTGAGAACATCGAGGAAAACAGGTTCAGCGGGAGAACTTTCTTTGATAACCAAACGTGTTTGACAAAGTTCTCTACTGAAATAAACACATCAATACAGTGCTACTCAATTGCGTGTCGAGAATTCTTTTCTTGGTTGGCACTGTCAAATGTTAAAAATGTAATCAATATTGGATAAAAATCAAGGCACCTTCGGTCTTCTTATCACTCTTTCCCGCGGTTGGCGCCAGGTTTATGTATTTGTAATGGCTTTTCATCTTGACTGTTCCATACTGGGCATTTCAGGTTACAACGACAGCGACGGCAGCAAAAATAGCACTTACAAAGACGGAGCAGTGGCGTTCGATTATTCCAACTCACTCGATTTGTTAAATGTAGGTGAATATTCCTGGAGTTGATTGATTTCTTAGAGAACGCACACAAGTTTATAAAAAGGACGAAAAATTCGTCCCCTAGTGATTACAACCTTACACGCGAGTCCCTAATCTCCCTATCAGCATACTTATGTCTGTTGTGTTTAGCCAGCGATCACTTTACTGGTTTTACGAATTCAAACCCGACAACACCCTATCAAGAAAAAATCGGGTCTTTTAGTTTTTTTCAAGGAAATTCGTGGAAACGGAGAAGAAAAACAAACAGATGACCCATTCTGGCCGCCGAAAGAACAGAGAAAAACTCGCACTGAGCGAAGGCAGCACACTGGCGATGTAATTTCAATTTGCAAAGCAAACACTCATCTACAAATATACACAAATGCTTTTTAATGCTTTTGATGAAGATCCCAACATTACTGACCGCATAAAACAAGAGCTTTAATAAGAAAGAGCCGTAAAAAAGAGCCTTGGGCCAAAATATGAACAATAACGAGTTAAATTTTGCGATTCTCACTTTCCTCCCACTTTTCTCTTCCTGTTTTTGGTTCCTTAAAGTGTCAAGAAAACAGGAACCATTCTTTTTACTACAAAATAGGAAGTGATTTTGAAAATCAAGCTACTATCAAAAAACTATCTAACTTTCCACTTTATTGTGTTATAAAAGAAGGTTTTTTCTGTTTTTCTTAGTCCTGGATTTACCAAAAGACTACAATTTTGTAGTTTTTCTCCGCGATTCACTTTTCGCTTACTAAAGATGAACGCGGATTGAAACGCGCGCCACGTGAACTTAAAGAGTTTTAACTTCTGCCCTCAGCGGCCAAAGAAATACATCAATAAAAAATTCAAATCTTCAAATCGTTCAAAGTTTCATTTGAACGGCAACACTACGAAATTTCGTCAACAGATTTAAAAGTTAGAGTGAAAAATAATCTCAACATATGATAGCTTTGCTAGGGAGTGTAAGGCTTCAGAAAATGAAACACAAGATCGCGAGTGCCTTTTCAAGCGCCGAGGAGGGCATATTGAAAAGTAAGTCAGCTGATGGGTTTTGAAAGCTATAAACTCATACCTGCTATTGATTATGCAGTTGCCAAGTAAAATGTTCCAAGAGGCGGTTAATGCTAAGTAATCTGCCAAGAGACTCAGCAGGGAGCTTAGACAACACAGGTGAAACTGCGGCGGGATCGATTGAGGTTACTGAAAGTAAGAATATAGGCTTCGTTTGCACACCCAGTCCGCGGTTTAATAAACATGACCGTCTGCATAAATGTTGAAATTAAATCATGCCAGTGTTTTATCATGTCCAACTCTCGGGTAACATGACAGCCCTTAATGCTTTTGATTGGCCTTTATTTCAATTAGGTTGGTTTGCTATGAAATTTATCACTCATGTTTCACAGAAACTCTAACTGGAGAAAACACCACCGACCTCTCCTTCTCATACTCTATGCGATTATTTGCGATTCACTTTTTGTCTGGTTTTATAACCGTCCTTTTGTACTCCTTTTTCGCATACTTATCCAGCAAAACTATCAAATCCTTTGTAGTTCTTATCTTTCAGACAAGACCAAATGGAATTGGATGTGTATTTATGACTTTGGCCGGATGTTGCAAGTTGGCGTAGATCGAGTTCCGACAATTAATACTTCCCCGTGACAGCGGACCAAAAACAGTTTTACGCGAATGTACAAAGCTTAACATTTTTACCCCTAGATCATTCTATGGTGTTACCATTCAAACGAGACCTCTTGCTAGATCATTTACATAGTGATGTAATAAATATATCCTAGCATTTTACAAATAAAGGTTTTTCCTGAATTTTTTTTATTTGGCCATGATTACCGGTGAAAACTGTTTAAAAGATCTCTCATGTTGCTTTCATATAAAGTCGAACAATTAAATACACAGCATCCATATCTATCACCTTTTTAACAAGATGGGAAATCAGAGAATTGGTTGAAAGAAAATTCAGATTCATATCATAGAGTACGGAAGTTGAAATAACGACGTGAATGAAGTCAAAAACAAATATTGCGCCTGACATAACGCGCCTTTTACGAGAGTACACCGCAAAGTTTCGTAAGTCTTTGCCAATGCTTTTCCCAGGCTTGTATACAGTAAATCCTCCAAAACCTCTGTGATGAACACTCGATAAAATGCGCAACTTCATTTGCCAAACACTAAAAGCAAATTGTACTTCAGTAGAACCTCGATATAACGAAGGGCCAAAGGACTTGCAAAATATGTTCGCTACAACTAGGTTTCGTTATATCGAGGTTCTTTGGGGTAGAGAAAGTCGTTCGTGATGCTGAGGACTTTGTTATACAGAGGCTTGTTATATCCAGGCTCAACTGTACTGACAAATCACGATAAACGCCTTAAAAATACTAAAAAAAACCACTGTAAGGCGATTCCCTGTTAGTATAGTGAGTATACCATCATATTTACAGATTTATAAGTCATGTATTTAGGGGGGAAAAGGATAATTCATACAGGCCATGAAATGTTAAGCAAAGCTAGGAGAATATTGATCAACTCCTCCTACCGCAAGCTTAATTCACAAATCAGTCTGGCTGGCAAGTGCTCCAGTGGAAACAAAATGTTGAAAACAAATTGTCCTTACAACAATAGTCGGTCTCTATCCTTTACCACAAAAGGTATACAATATTATCACACACGCAACAACTCAATCAGTTGCTGTTCAATTTAAATTATACTCTATTAACGCTTTGAGCATACAACACGCCGCATCTCTGCCAGCCGGAAAATTGTGGTCTCGACTGAATTAAAACCGTGAAAAATACTTTTTATCAAGACATCGGTAAATTAAGTAATATTTACGACCACAATGGAGAGTTAAGAGCATTAAAAGAGATCACTAAAATGTCAAAAACACACGCAATACTTGACTGGTTATTATTCCAACTTTCCACCAGAGACTTGAAATTTTTCTTTTGCTAAAGCTATTGGCAACTAGTTCGTCTTAAAAAAGTCCATTAACCCTTTAAGCCCCAATATCCACATACAAATTCTCCAAACTGATCTCTATACATTTTGTTAAAGAATAAGGTGAGAGAATTTGATGAAAGACTAAAGCATTTTCTCTTAGGTGATCAATTTATTAGTTCTCATAACCAAATCTCTTGACAATCAATGGATATGGTTAGGAGAATATTGATGTTGGACACCATTGGGACTTAAAGGGTTAAAACGTTTTTGAGTTTGGGGGAGATAAACGATAAAAACTGAAGGTGAGGCGAGTTATAAAAATAAGTTATGTTGTAAAGGACGTGTTACAAGTCGAACTGTCCCGAGAATTATAAAGCTACTTCCAGACATCCATTTTTCTGTCTTAATAAATGATCTTTTAAGGAAAAAACTTCCACAAACAGCAGTCAGCTCATTATTTATACCAGTCATACCTGTTGTCAGTATTTATGCAGCACGTGTCACAAGAACATGATGAATGATTCTGGAACATTACAAAGGTACTTATTTGGGACTAAATAAGTAAAAGGCTTTAAAGGAGCGACACTGTCATTTCACAGACTATTTATTTTGCGTAAAGAGCGTAAAGTTCGTATTTTAAGCATTGCTTACATTGTCAAGTGCCGCACGACACGTTCGCACTTCTGAAGCGCTGCAATAACGCACAATTTCTCTGTAATTTTAACTTCTTCTAACCTTCCAAACGAGAAAGTGTGGTTGAAAAAAACTAAACTACGACTCCTGTTTCAAGACTAAATAAACGGCCTAACCCTTTGTAAATCGCACCACAATGTAACTGGAACTAGGAAATGGGAATTCCCCTGGTACGCGATGTTACTTCTAATTCACAATCGTGAGTAAAAGTCAGACCAAGAAAAAGAAAGACTGAGCTGCAGTATCAAAGCACTACATACATCGAAACACACAGCTCCCAAACAGCTGCGATGCGATCAGACGAAAATTTAAATAAATGCAACACGTAATCTCACGGTGCGCTTCTTTCTCACTAACAAAACGCCGAAACGGAATTGTACTTCATTCAGTTTTGATTTAAAGCTTAAGTGGAATTAATTTGGTCTAATTCACGCTAGTTTAACATGTGCAATCGGTCCGTAACCGCAGCCGCCTTTATTTCACAAGAAGTGCCCGGCCTGTGGGCAGATGGAGTTAAACTCCGCAAGCTCCAAACCACCTAGACATTAACGGACCTGTTACATCTAGCGCCGCCAAACTCCACTTTTGAAGCAACGACATATGTGTGAGCAATTTTCCCTGCGCACTCTCCACTTAATATTATCGCACTTTTCGCAAATTCTAGCACGTTCAGGAGAGTTTGCGCTTTTAAAAAAAGGCGACATACTTTCTTACACACCAAGCACTGCGGCATAAACACGCACAACAAGAACCAGCCAACACCTAACAAATGAAAGGTTTTGCTTAGAGATTCTACAGCGCGGTAAACACTAGCTTGAAAGCTGGGCAAAAATACTAGTGATAGTTGTTCTGATCCACGCAGAAAATTCGTTTACTTTTTATCATCTATAGGAATACTGAACCGTTTGGAAAGGCCATCTCCAACACGAGGAAAAAGCGTTTCAATGAATGAAAAAGCGAAAAAGAAAAAAAGAAACACTTGATTTGAAGGGAAAAACAACCAAGACTCATCGCTCTTTGACCCGTGACTCTGATTCCTGACTTCTTAAGCTTGGTTTCTAAATATTTGAGGCTATTTTTCTAAAGGAATTTCTCACAATGTTTTTTTGTCATTTTTTCGATTGCAAATAATCAGAAAACGTTTCATTTATTAAGAATTTTTGAGATAACACTAATTTGATTTGACTTGCACGTCACTTATTCCTGAACGGAATTTGTTTCGTTTTACAAAAGGGAACAAAATCAAAGTAAAAGAAAAGACCCGTGAAACTTTGGGTCGCACAAAACAAACCTATCGTCCAGCCGACGTTTACATCTCATCGAGGAAATGTTGAAAGCCGAGTTTTGTGTTGTATCGCTAAATTCAATTAATGATTCATGATGGCTCACATAAATGCGAATTACATTCATTTAACGAAAAACAAGCCGATGGAATGAAGTTTCAAACCGCGATTTTTCCATGGTTTACCGCCATTTAGTCAAAGTGAAAAGCCCACCACATCAAGCTAGAGAATAAAAATCAGAACACACCTTTATGTGGGCGCACGGAGGATCCAACAGAGTTTTCTGGGGTTTCCTGAGCTGTTCCGGAAATTAAGAAACCTTTCGCAACTTCTCTCGGCCAATACAATGAAGACTGGCAACAACGAAAATGCACTTTCCCTCGCAAGCACTAACAGGAAGCACGCAGAACGAAGGACAATTCATTCAAGAGAATTTCCCTTGTAGCCTTCACGTAACCTGGAACAAACCGCTACCTCTATTGTGGACGGTTTAGTGAAGGTGCCCGTGATAGGACTCCGCGACAATATCTAATTGAGCCGGGTCATTGTACAATGCCTCATTTCACTTGCAAATCTCGCAGGTGCACAAGGGAGCTGTGAGAAATGGTTTTTCCTTGGAGGCTAATTGACAGTCGTAATTATTTTCATCAAGCAAATTAAGGTGTTTATTGGTTTAGACTGTCAAAAACAATTCAGATCTCTCCAAGTTGTCAGTGGCTAAAACGACCGTTCACCAATATCGCAACGTATGGTCACAGACAATTTCCATCGCAAAAGAATCTCCAGGCCGAGACGTACTCGGAATTGATAATTAGAGCAATTACCAGAGCTGTTTAAAGACGGCGGCGGCTCAGTGGTGATCGGAGCTTTACAATTACGACTACTTCGATCGCCACTAAATTTCGAAGTTTAAGTGTGTTTACGGAATTTATTCCTCACCAAATTCTAAGATATGCCGATCAGTGCGGCAGTTAAAATTAATTCCTTTGTTGATTCTGTTTTTATTACTGTCTTTCTTGTCTTATGGTGAAACCCAACAAAGGCAGACAAAATGCCTTTGACAGAATCAGAAGTCAATACTCAGAGTCCAAAGAAACAGGGACAGAGACAAGCGGGTATAGGAACGAAAGACATAGTGAGTGTTGATCGTTTACAACATAACAGAGGGCCTTCTCTGGTAAACTAGGCCACGTGCCCTAGTCAGAAAAGCGTTCGCAATGAATTGGTTTAATTTACTCAGCTCAAAACTAATTCTCTCAAGGAACAATGAGAACTAAAGATGTTTCTGGATTCCAGGGGCGACATATAAACACTATAATAGATTAAACCACAACGACATTGAAGAAATGATACGAGAAATCACTTCATTACTTTGTTAAACGGCTTCGAAGAGGCAATTACAACTTTTATTAATACCAAGGCAACTGAGGACGTAACAACGACCGGGTTTACCATCACGTCGCAAGTTTTGCGGATCCTTGATAAATTTCAGTCTGTAAACATCCGAAAAACATGGATGATAGATTGAATTTCAGTAAATGAAATTTCGCCATCAACAAAAACTGGAGAACACAGCGAGACAATTGTGTTGTCGAAAACAGCAATAAAGTGACATCAAAAATTAACCTAATGTAACAAGTTCTGTAAAATATGGCTAAAGTTTCACTCTTTTCTCTTTTTATAACAAAGATTTCCTTATAAGGGTCACTTTGAAGCAGCTGAAGACCATCGAAGTTTTAAAATAGCCTTTGATGCTTTCGACGGATAAAAGAGAACAAGATTATAAAGAAATAGCAAAATTAGGCTAAGATAAACACTTTGCAGATGTTGCAACTTCTTCATGAAATGATTATAATTTCTTCCGGCGGTGTTGATTTTCAGAAGGAAAGAAGAAACAACGCAACGCACACGAGATTGCTGAACTGAGAAATTTCGTCTTCAGCGTTTCCTCTTGATCCGAACCACGCCAGGAAGAAAAGCGCAAGATAACGGGAACATTAAGTTTAACCTCGCTAATGCTTTACATTTCACTCAGTGAGTCAAAAGGTGGACAATTCGTCTTTCAGCAAAGACAAATAGTCTCCCGGAGAAAAGCTAATCCTTGGAAACAGTGGTTAATGAAGGTTATCATCAAAATTGCGGTAATTACGATAATGGAAACACTGCCAGCGTGCACGAAGGCTTTCTTGGCTCACGGAACCTGTTGTACACATGTTTTGAGCGAAATAAAGGCCATTGTTACCATTCTGATTTGCGAGCAAATCAATAAGAGTATCTATATGAAATATCAACAATAAGGCACGAGCCGCAGACAAGGGCGCGTGGATGATAGTTGCTTTCATCTCAGGCCTGTTCTTTTCCTTGTTTTTGGTTATGGTATGCTTACAGGTATATTCAAGAAAAAAACAAAATTCTCTTATTCATAAATACTAAAAACTAATAAGGCCATGTGAAGGTACTACCAAAGAGTTTTTTGAATGATCACACCGCAGGATTTTATCTTCATTGCAGCTCTAACACTGAAAGAGTTTCGCACATGCGGATGAATAGTTTAAGATTTTTGTTTTCTCTTAAACATTTCCCTGATACATTTGCGTGAATCGCTCTACATCGATCTTCAACCAGATGAATGCAGTATTTGTCTTCAATTCAAAATATTTAATTGTTTCTTTCACCGTTGATTCCTCTCACTTGAACATAAAACAACGTTGTGAATAATCGAAGAAAAAAAAATTTACGAGAACTCTAACTCGTAGAAAGGAGAGTCAAAGGAATGAAACAAAAGAGGGCCTTATACGGACTGTCTTTGTACAAGGTATTGAGTTTTGCCATTGTAGCGACACGCGACTATTGTTAAAATCTGCCATTGCAAGAAAAAATCTTGATAACAACATTGAAACTTGCAATTTTAAACTCTTAAACCGAATCAAAGTATCATGGGTGACCAGGTATGTCAGAGTTTTTCGCACGATTTTTTCCTCCTCTAGCTGAGATGATTATGAATTTCGCTCGCTTCTAACACACTCACACGCGAGCCCGTCCCACGTGGTTCATTGTCCCGCGCGCTCTGAAGTGTGAACAGATTTGTCCATCTGCCGGGTTTGTTTGACTGCGCATGCTCGCGCGTTTCGGGTGGCCGGTTACTGTTTTCTTTGTCCCTGCTCGGCAGCGGACGTTTCTGTCACGTTGCAATCATTTTTTTAACCTGCCTTGTAACAAAAAACCTTGATCACTGTAATGATTTATTTACACCTGTTCTCGGCAGAGATTTTTTCTTTCCTTGTAATGAGACTAAATAGAACACCAAACTAATGAAAGTCGAGAAGAAATAAAAGTATGCAGTGTTTTTAACTGAAACAGACTCGTGAGTGGAAAGTTTTGATTTCAGACATGCTGTAACACAGAGATGTTGAGTTCGCACGCAGTAACTTGTGAAAACTTAATAAAAATAAGCACACGGACATAATTAACAATTACGATTCAAGTGTTAAATTTTTCATACAAGTAAGACTGACTTGCGAATCACATTACATTTCTAGCATAGGCCGTCGGTTCAAGGAAAAAGATAAAAAAAACTAGCAACATTTTTTTACACTCTACAGTCTTGTCACCTCTTGCCATAACCAAGAGCTGATTCTCTTATATTGGCTTGCATGCAAAAACACGATTTAAGCCTAAGTACTTATTATCGCAGCAGTGAATTAATCTATAGAGTACACATGAATACTTCTTGGTGGAAGCCACACCAAGTGAAAAAAAAGATAGAAAAAAAAAAACAGTAATTGTTTGCTTCTGACTGACTTAAGAGCATGAGTTTAGGCTTTAATTCAAACGTCATTCGCGGACAACTGTATAAAAGGGCAAAAACTAGGAGGTTTTGTCAGTCTTCAAAGAGCACGAACGAGGAAAAGTGCAGACATCAGTGCCAAGCCAGAAGCCTCCTTCACCCAATAAAATAATGAATTTCAGGTGTAAAGTCACAGTTGGAGAGGAGATTGCAAATTTTTTTAGAGAAACAAGCTTACCTTTCGACTGTGAGGCTAACTGACAAGTTGCGTTTGGAAACCTTTTCGTGAGACTTGAATCCTGAAGAAGGAACACACAAATGAGCAATCCGAGGTGTGCACCTCATAATTATCAAGTGAAAAACATTCATCAATTTAACAAAACCTGTTTTCACCTGCTAGTCCACGACGGAGGGGCTTCATGCTGGCTTTTGTGTAAGACATATGTATGCGTGCCTTTTTGTTAGAACGGCAGTAATGTAGCCACTCAATACATAGAAATATTTGCTTTGTAGACTTAAAGCTAAGGACTGAAGTGTGGCTCTTTCTTGTGGAGAACAATAAGTTCACCGTTTGCAATTGCTTTTTTCATTAAACAAACGTACTTCTGAGAGTATAAAAATTAGTATCGCTGTTCTAATAAAAGCATACACGACAGGAAAACGGAGATTTCCTTGTATTACACAAAGCAAATGAGAATTACATCGCAGTGGGTTACTTTGATTCACTTGAGATTGGTCGTATAAATGATGCATGAATTGCCAGCTGAAGGAGGCTTTAATTAATTGTAATTAATTTAACGTCTAAAAGGCTAACTAAAATACTTTGCTTTACCTCGAACTGCAAAGTCGAGTTAAAGCCATTTAGCTGCGGGCCAAGTACATTCTACCCCCGATAAACTGAGGAACTCAAGCGATCGTAACGACTTTCAGGTTATATAGCAGGTTCTCACCTTCTTTCAATGGACAAAGAAAGCACAAGGATGTCAGAAATAACAAAACCTTCAGCTCGACGAAGGAGTACGGTGTCATTTACTGGAAAATGAACAAAACATTAGTATAGAAAGCAGCCTTCAACGGGAGGATTTTGGGCAAGGCCAGGGTTTACGACTGCGAAATAAAGAAGTAACGAAGTAACACTAACGGTACGGCTTACAAACTCTATGAATTTTTAATATTTGGTCTGGCACGAGCTGCAGTGACTGCAGCAATACGGACATGAATAGGATCAACATCATTCCGGCCAGGAAGCGGCCTGTCCACTGCAACACTAAAACGATGTAATAGCAAAGTAATTTCTACCGGATTCAATTTTTGTGTGCAAACTACTGGAGCGTCGCTTGCTTGCGCCGAGAGAGAAGAGCGTCACCAAGACGGTGTTTTTGTAGCGGTGTAACCCGTAAACCTTTTACGCCTGTGCCGGCTATGTTCAATGACAAGGGTGAAGGTACCGGTTAAAAATGCAAATATCTTTCCATGTTACAGCTGAAATATTACACACCAGCGGGAAGGGGGGGGGGGGGGGGGGTACTAAAAAAACGTTTTGTATGGGAAAGCTCCGGTCTGACCCCTTATTCTTTCATATACTATTTTTGGCCCCTGTAAATATTGCACGCTACCCCTGCTTTGAAAATCAGCGGCAGTCTTACAAACTGTACAAGAATTTTGGGAATTTAAATGGAATAAAACAATACCACAATTCGAACGCAAGAGCCACAGGAAGATATTAGGCAGTTTTAGCAGCGACGACGGCGACGCAGTTGACCCTTCCGTAAACGGTCGCTGCCATTTTTAATTTCTGACCTGTTATTGAAAGCGTTTCTATTAAAAAGAAAGAAAATCGCAACCTAGGATCGAACCTGGACCTTGAAATCGGACCTTTCGTATCCTAATCTCTCTCCCTTACCACTACACTACTCAGGGTGCAAAGAAAGTAATTTTTACAGCTTGCCATTTGGGCAAGCTGAAGCTAACATTTAAAAACCAAATGTCATTTCAACTAGTCCCCAAAATTTTTTGAAGAGCAGAAATGATTTAACAGTTCTTCTGTAAGTTGAATTCCTCAAACTACTTCACTTGCCCGTCGGGCAAGTTAAGAACAGAATTCACTAGCCCGATAGCAAAATCCACTAGCCCCAGGCTATCTGACACTACTTTCTTTGCACGCTGACTACTACACCGACCCACTTCAACTTCTTTCTTTCTAAGACTATTCAAAAACGTATTATTTGCCTTATTATTTGAGCGTCGCCCAAATAGAGTAATCGAGTTCGCTTGTACATTGTACATTGTACGGGTGAAAATGCTGTCACTCGCAATTCACTATAATTTAATTAGGACAATTTAGAACAATGTGAGGATGATTTAGACCAAAGGAATAGGCCATTTGCACGATGACATCATTTTACTACTACGACCAGAATCCTTTAGGGTTTTGCTTTCTTGTGCAAATTAGGGCTTTTGTTATTCAAACCCCACTGGGATTACAAAATTTAAATATGAAAGGAAAAACAAAAAGGATTCTGGTCGTAGTAGTAAAATTACGCCATCGTGCAAATGGCCTATTGGAACAATACATGCCGACATTATTGGATTTCAACCAAAAGGGACGCCAAATGGACCCTGGGCGTTGGCTGGTATCACTGTTTTTGTGGTATGTAAAGGTGTGAAGAAGCCTATTTAGATTAGCCTGTTCCAAGCGTTCAGATAGTGGAGAGCGGTGCGGAGTAAAGAAAGCGTTGAAAAGTAGAGGGGGACTGGGGAGAGAGGTGCGGACCTCTGCTCCTCCCTCGCTTTTATTTTCTCGCGCTCCTTTTTACTTCGCACCTCTCCCCACTATTTGAAAGCCTGGAACAGGCTATATTTAGATTAAAGGCACCAAATACCCCCTACCCCCAAAAGAAGAAATTAACCCTTATTAAAATCAACTCCCTTTATAGCAAACACTGTAGGGACCTTGATTTAGTGTCCTCATTAGCGAGAGTCCGAAATAGAGGGAGTAAGTTCAGTCAAACGTCTGTAATTTGTTTTTGCCGGGGATTTAGCTACTGTCTGTTTCATCAGGGTGTCTGTTATAGCAGGGTGTCCGCAAGGCGAGGGCTGACTGTACTACCTGACGTCTCTTAGCAGTTTGCCAGAACAAGGAAGAGAGTGCATTCTAGGAAAAATGACCGGCTTGGGATTTAGGTAAGCATTGTACTTAAGCTTGATATTATGTTAATGGACAAGCTTGATGGTTGCTATTGGCTAGAATTTCTATGACGTTAACGCACTTTAATTTATTGCCTGAGAAACAACCCACACCTTGACACAGGAAAGCTGCAGTAAACAGCTGACATTTTGCAACACACTCGTTTCCTGTGAAATTATGTCTGGGGAATGACCACAGAAATTCCATACTGAGGATGCGTCACAAGCCAGATCTGGGTATAGGAATGTCATCAGTATGGAATTTCTGCAATTGTACCTTGACCTCGAAAAATTTTCGTTTTCCCCTAATTTTTCTCTGACCGTGGCATTCCTGTCATTGTATAACAACTCTTTGTAACCGTTTACCTTATGGGCTGCCCAAATATCAGATCGGTAGGCTACAACGAGTCCAGAACACTGCCGCAAGACTTATTATGAACACTAGGAAGTAAAACCGTATCTCGCCAGTTCTCTTTGAGCATCATTGGTTGCCAGTGTTTTATCATATCTATTTTAAAATTTTAACACAGTAGAACCTCGATAACTCGAACTCCGATAACTAGAATTTCTACTAACTCAACCTAAACTTCCTTTCCCTTGATCAAAATTTCACTGAAATTTACCCCAATAACTTGAATTCCCCCCTAACAAGAACTGTTTTTAGTTTCCCTCCAGAGTTTGTGTTACCTGGGTTCTACTATAATTACTTTTAAGGCCACACATGGCATGTCACCTTGCGTCATTAGCAATTTAGTTAGCATAAGGTCCTGTTCTGCATATTCATTAAGATTGCATCACTCTGTTGTTTTAGAATGTCCTAAGGGGCACATGTTGGCAACTTTAGGCGCTAGATCATTTTCTGCTGCCACCCCTACTCTGTGGAACAGCCTTCCCATGCATATCCATGATATTGAATCACTGGGTGCTTTTAAGAGACTTGTCAAGACATATCTTTTTAGATTATCTTTTACAAAGTTTTTTATGTATTTTTATCGGCATTTTTCCTTTTTATCACTTTTACCTATCATAGATTGATTTTATAAATTTAACAATTATGAAGAACATGTAAGGTGCTTTTGATCATTTATGTGTTAAAAGGCGGTGTAGCAAATTAACAAACCCGTACTACTAAAAATAATGACCATAATAATAAAAATAATAATAATAATAATAATAATTATTATTATTATAATTATTATTATTATCATTATCATTTTCATAGAAGGAACTCTAAAAATTCTCCAAGCTGTTACCTATTCACAGAAAAATTGCAGGGAGACGGGTGAGGGGTAGGGATTTAAATTGTCACTGACTGACCTCTTCTTACAGACCGTACACGGTAAGGAAGTCTTGCAAGGAGATATACAGTGGAAAAAATGCATGTCAGGAAATTTTGCTGATTCTACAAAAGAAATTTCAAGCTTTGTGGTATATACAG
Organism: Porites rus; assembly: GCA_964035705.1. Taxonomy (NCBI): domain Eukaryota; kingdom Metazoa; phylum Cnidaria; class Anthozoa; order Scleractinia; family Poritidae; genus Porites; species Porites rus. The sequence goes on along the minus strand of OZ037998.1, from coordinate 30,684,789 downwards.
AGATTTTCCGTTTCAGTTATAAGTAGCGTCCTGTCGTAGGATGCCACTTGGTGTTCAAACCTCGTGGCCTCGAATGTCTCAAATATATTTGAATTTCACTTCGCTGTGCAACCCGTACCACTAACGCTAACAGATGAGAACCCTACCTCTTTTCTACGTATCGTCAACTTGGTATACGTGTATACAATAGTTTATAAACATGACACGTGTTCGAGCGATCCGTAGTGACCACGTAAATTTGTCCGACCACATCACTCTACATTTGCTGAATGATCCACTTCTTCTTACCATTTTGAACATCAAATTCGGCGGACCATAAGACCAGAGTGGAAGAATAACATTAATAATCCACTTTTGCTAAGTCGAATTCACGGAAAAACATAGAAAACGGAAAGAGGGAAGAAAACATCGGCGAGCAGGCGAAGAAGAAGAATTGACCTTTTGTGTAACATGATAAGCTCCTCAGATTACGTGACGTCGGTCGACAAGCGGCCACAGCTTCCCGCTTAATTTTCCCGCCATTTTTTCGCCACGTGCCGGACACTATTTACAGCCACAGGAACCCCAAGTAGCCTGCGCGCCAGACGAAACGTTACTAGGGACTTTAAGACCCAACGACGCGACTGCGACAAGAACGTCTTTTAAAAAGTGAATTTGCGTTCTTTCAGTCTTTGTAGCGATTATTCCTAACCACTTACTTTGTCAAATGTTGGCCAACCCTCCTGAAGCTGAATTTCAAGGGACCATATTCAGACTTAGAAAGAGAAATAAAATTTCGTCGTTGCTTGTTTACTTCCTCCATAAAACACGAAATTAGGCATTTTCACGTCGTAGTCGTGCAAAAACGGGAAAGAAATGTACAAAAAAGTGTGATGCATGTGCGAAGTTGTTGTTTTGCTAATTAAACCAATTATTATTTTTTTGACGTTCTCGATGTCGTCCGCGTAGTTGGATCTTAAAGTCCCTACTAACCGAGGTTAAATCTGCGACGTACCCTAGTCCCAAGGAGCCATATTATAGTTAAATCCATCGTTTTGCTAGTTCAAGCGTGCAATCTTGGCCAAGGTCGTCTTCTTTGTTAGGCCCATCTCGCCCGCTCAGATAGCCAATTAGAACACAGTATTATATAGCTTCATCAAGCCATATAATAAACTCGGTGAATAACAGTAGTGGAGAATTTTTTGGCGGTTATTATATTACCCTACCGATTACAAAGAAATGGATAAAACCGCTCACTAGTACAATACAAGGGAAAGATGTTTGACATAAAACCACTAATAGTATGTTTATTTCTATTCAAAAATAACTCAGCTACAACTATAAATACGATAGTTTACATTTTCAATAAATGAATGGGAAGATATTCTCTTAGTTTATGTACCGATTTCCTACCGTGACCTTTAATTCACGAAAGTGTGAGAAGAAAAACATTCAGTCAAGCCTATGATGAAATCACCAGTTTCACTGGGGGTAAGCCCTTGTCATAAATCAAAATAAATTATATCATTTGCTCATGGTTCATCAGGCAAGCTCGTCCCTTGGACTTTTCCCTAAGAAACGAGGAGAAGGCTAGGACGCTCAGCAGGTGATAGGCCATTAGCTAGGGTTAGATATATTATGCTCGAAATCTTGAGCATTATGCTTTTGAGCGTCACCCTCAAAACAACAGCATTATGCCTAAAATTATGCTCGATTGATCTGGGCTGTATTTGATGCCCTTTTCCATCCCCGCAGACATGAATAAAACATTTTATTGTATCAGTTACAAATTTCGAACTGGCAGCCATGATGGATAGACAAATGGCCAGTCTTAGCAGTCTGACAAAATGATGCGGCGGTGCAACAAGACATTGAAAGTAGCAATCAAGCCTTTGAATATGTTAATCGTCACTAAAAGCACTCGAAAGTAAAAATTTCTCAGTACAATAATGTAAATATCATTATTTTTTTCATTATCATTCTCTTTATGCTGAAAAAAATAGCCATTATCCCGGCATTATGCTCGATGCTTCGACTATAACATTATGTCCCCCAAAATGTCAAAATTATGCCGGCATAATGTATCTAACCCTACCCTGATTTGAAATGTAGCGTTATTTTTTACTACTACGAACAGAATCTATTTCGTTCCCCCTTTCACATTTCGACATTTTTAAATGTCGTAATCGTAGCAAGGTTTACTTACAAACACTCTGCTGCCGAAATCGGGAGCGTGGCTAGGATTTTCCAAAGGTATTCAAAGTTTTCCAAATCCGGCGGGAATCCTTCCCCGTCGCCAAATCCATTTGTTTTCACGCGTGTCATTTGATGAAATTCAGTTTGCGTTTCGTAGCAGTATGCTAAGATTGCCGACGGAGGATCGTGTTTTGCAAGCAGTTATCGCGGGCCGCAAAATCGGGAAAAAACACACTGCCTTTTGGTTTGAAAATTAATTGAAAGAAGTTCAAATATTTTTCCGCTTAATTCCTCTGCTTTTTTTTTCTATCTTACTTCTGTTTACTATTATATTTCTACATTTTTTTCACGTACGAATGCGTCCTTAGACTTCGAGCAGTCTCTCCTTTTTGTTAGTCCGTTGAGCGAAACGCGCGAGACACGAAAATGACCAGACAGCTGACTGAAGACGCGAGACGGGCCTTTCTTCTCGTCTCGCGGGTTCGCTGTTCGACGCTCACGCATGCGTGCACTCCTCTCACTAAATCTCGGAAGGGAGACTGCTCGCAGTCGAATGCCTACTGACGTACAGTTAGCTACGACTCTAAACATTTTCGTTACATGGCGTCAAGTTCCATTATCTAAAAAACCGTCAGAATTCATACTCGGGCAAAAATGGTCTTTCTTGTATGGCACGCAATCGACATAATGGCACCACGAGCAGAATGTTCTGGGGTTCTTCACCAAGAAGAACGCAACACACACACCAGCCAATAAGATGAGAAGCAGTGTTGTAAAAATTGCCTTTACACAGCTGTTTACTGCTAAGTTCCTGCAACGATAATTCGTGCGCGGAAGGAGAGCCAGTGAAGCGAACAGTCCGAACAAGAAACCACCAATGTGCACAAAGTTTCCAATGTATGGTAAAGTACCTAAGGCTAAAAAGGGGAATTCATCATCAGTTTACGAGGTATAAATGTTCCTTACGATAGGGAAGAATCATCAGCAGCTGTTGGATTCGGTTTTTAATGACATCAAGAATTATGAACTGAATTATGAATTATAACTTTGGGGACCACGGGATGGCACAGTGGTGAAAGCACTTGCCTCCCACCAATGTGGCCCGGGTTCAAATCCCGGCGTCGCCGCCATATGTGGTTTGAGTTTGTTGTTTGTTCTCTCCCTTGCTCCAAGAGGTTTTTCTCCGGGTACTCCGGTTTTCCCCTCTCCTCAAAAAACCAACATTTTAAATTCCAATTCGACCAGAAATCATTAGACAAAGAAACACTTACACTGCGTGAAATAAGTAATTTAGTGGAATTTACAGGGCCACGATACTCCCATGGCACTTAGCAAATCGTATGCCGACACGCGAGGTGTCATGAAACGCGGCGTTTCAGAGAGTGTCCGTGTCCCCGATACCTCTGTCGTGAAAAATCAGGACAAATCGTGGCCCGGACACGTCTTCTGCGGTGTGTCAAGAAATATACGAGCTCTGATTCTTAACGATGTCAGTTAGCCAAAGCTATGTCGACTTTCGACAGTGAGGTAAAATGGCATGAAAACTGAAATTTAGGAAAAATTAAACTTTACGTAATAAAAACACAACTAACTCATTTACGCAAACTTTCCAAGGTACGCCGAGGTTGGTAAAGATTTACGCACTTGGCTTAAAGGTTGAATGAAGGTAACATATAAGATTGCAACAACTTTACGCTCATTCTCTTACGCGAGATATGAAAGTTGAGTAACTGTAAGGTTGTCACGTGCACTCTGGTAGCAGAATCTGTTTTCTTTGTTGTTTTTAGCATGACCGAAGTGGTTTTCACGCCGCTAACGGTGAGAATCGTTGGCTTGTTGTTTTTGGAGATCGTGTAATTCTGTTCGGGTGACTGGAAGGCGTTGTCAACATAAATGGCCTGTCACTTACTCTTGAAAAATAATACAGTGTCTTTGTCACAACCAGTTAAACGAAAACAAATTCAAAACAGAGAGAACATGCGTGATAATTATTTCCTCACTTACGATGAACGACAGACGGCATTCTCGAAAAACTATGGCTACTTAATTTCAACGGAGTATTGACTAACTTTCTACAAATACTACATTGTTTTTTGAACTGCCTTTATCGCTTCCCGGGTATCGCCTCTGTCAGGAGAAGAAAAAGGAAGAAAACCTGGGGGTTATACGTTCGAATGAGGCCTGGAAATGAAACAATACAGCAAAGCAACTGGTCAGCGGGTATTCGCTTTGCACATGCTCTTTCAGGTTCCGATTTGGCGTCCATTTTGAAAGTGTGAAATCGATCGTTTCGATCAAGCCAACTCGTTTGATTTCCCTCAAGTTTGAGTCCATAATTATGCTTCTCGATAGCATCACAGGACATCTGAGGATTGTAACACATTATCATCGAACGTTCAACCTTCAGTTGTCGATAGATCTTAAGAGGCAACCCTTTCGATACAGGAGACTCAGTCAAGCAGACTGAGAATTTGAACACCGAAGTATACTAAGGACTGTACTACTAAAGCGCTCCAAGACTTGCTGGAAAATTAGATAGCAAGAAAAGGTAAGCTGCCCTGTTTTCAAACTATTTAAATCATTTTAAGTTTTCAATGAAATCAATGTTTTATAAAGGAGCTGTGGTACGAAATTTATCAAAATTTAAACAGAGGAAACCGCCACCATATTGACTGAAACATAAAAATAACTACTCACAACAGTTGAAGAAGGTATAAACAAGACAGCAAACACAAAAGGAGGCTCAGATACACAAACTTGAAGAAGATTAAAATGGATTACAATTGCTGGTTTGCACTTGACGTCACAGCGGCCATATTGGTGGTGTGTCAGGGTTAAGAACAAAAGCATTTCTCTCCTCCGGGAACTAAACCCTATTTTCATGTAAATTCTTCAAAAAAAAAAAAACATTCCATTGTAATGACCTCCAACACACACCATTATGACCGCCTTGTCACGAGGTTGCAAGCCAAGAGTAGAGGTTTTTGAAAACTTGTTGGCCTAAAGTTCATTCTTTTTGCCTGTAACTTTTGATAAAAATGTAATGCTTCAGGACAAATTTGTTTGCATGAAACAGTGATGTTGTTATTTTCAAGTAATGTTTCTTCACTTACACTAGGTTCTACTGAGAATCGCATAACTGAGTAAAATCGCGCATTCTGATTGGTTAACGAAGCGAGGTATTAAGTGTGGAATTGCGAGTTGAAAATGAGGCTAAGCAATATTGTTTTGCATCTACATGTAGGTAACAACTATCGTCAAATTCTAACACAACAACTGCAATGTCATTTTAAACTGTTTTCAAAACCATTGTCACCTTTTGAAGAGTTCAAAACAAACAAAAGCGTTTTTATAGTGAGCCGGAGGTTCTTCCTTGTTTTGAACTGAACTACAAATTCTCGAAGAGGCATAAAAAACCTCTTTCCCTTGCGACAACGAGAAAACAAGAAAATCTTGTGAACATGGCCCAGAAAATGGCAAGCCAAAGTTTAACCAAACAAAACGGAGAAGTGACAACGGAGGAATTGCCGCGGTCAATTGTCACATATACAGGAGAAGAAATAAATACCTTCAAAGACGACATGGCCCCTCAGTGAAAACACGAAAAAGAGTACGCCGCTTGCAATCGTCCTGAATTGTGATACTTAGAAAAGTACAAAACAGAGCTGAACTTGAACAGCATTTCTAGAACATTTCAAGGTACTTACCATATATCAATCGTGATGTTAAACTTTCAGTGCTTTTGCTTGGACACTTCATTTCTTTCAGTTTTGCCGCCGAAGAGGTAAAAGATGTATATTATTTTCCTTCTCGAGCAAATGACCAATTTGAAAAAAGATGTTATAGATAAACGGCTTGTAAATTCAGTGAAATACCTCTATTTATCCTTATGATTAGTGTGAAGCTTGTTTACGTGTAAAAGAGTTTGAAAACAAATGTAAAAACAAGCACAGGGTACAGAAAAAGTTGTCAAAGGGTCAAACGTGTATGACTGACCTTGCTTCCTATTCGCTAATGCAAAGACAGTTCTGACAGTTGACTTTGAAATGGCTTCCTGGAGCGTGCACTCAGGATAAAAACAAACAATATTATTGCCGTTTTCTTTTTTTTTTCAGATTTTTATTCAGTCATGCGATTCAAGGAAAATCAATTACTTGAAAACCGATATCGCACTCATCGCCCCGCGATTCGTGCGATATTGGTTTTCGCGTGCAATTTAACGTGGAATTCCCTCATCAGGTAATGAATTTTCTTATAGAATAAGGACTTGTAATTGGCATTATGTACAACTAAAACTTTGCTTGTCCAACCAAGATGGTGTCTTAGTGGGACATATGTCCCTTCAAGAGAAAAAAAAAAGTTCACAGCCCTGTACAGTGTTTTCAAGAAAATTAGGACAAAGACAGTATACACAGTTTGTTCTTAGAAATCGTACATTGCAAGCTCAACCTACAGATTAGTTAGTTATCTGCTTGCAGATAGACCTTTGTATGAAATTGTTCACCCGAACCTCATCCTCATTTCTTTGCGTTCGCTCAATAGAGCGTAATGCGGGAAAGGTCTATTAGTGACTAATCTGTAGGTTGTGTGCACAGAGGGTGGGGGAGGGAAGTTACTTTCCATACATTCTCTTAAATGAAATGGAAATGATGTTCTCACAACTTGCAAAGCAATCATCAAGGGTCTTGCCAGCAGTTTTGTGTACTGATGTTGCGCATTGCATCATAAACCAAAGGTACAATGTAAACGGTTTTCAGAATGAACAAAATCATGGTGGTTGAAGGCGGGATTGTTTCTCACTATTGCATTTCGTTTATTTTGGTAAATTGCAACTTTACTGATTTTATGTCGCTTTTCAGACGTGTTGTATGTTGCGGTCTTTCTTTTTTTCTCTTTGTAGAGTTTGGAATATGCAACATATAGCCTGTGAACAGGCTTTCTGTTTGGGTTGAAGGGCAAAAAAGTTGGGAGGAGAGAGAAGGGAAAGGGGAGAGCCTTAAGACAAACCTTTGCTGATCTTCTGTCAGCAACATGAGAGGACACAGAGGCTTTTTACCGGAAGTACCATCCCACGCAGGGATGTTTTCTCCGCAGGCAGCTAATCCGACTTAATCCCATTTAATATGTCGCACTCCTCGAAAGTGCGAAAATTTTCTTTTCGTGTGTTAGATTTCAGATACATTTTCTTAATCTTCATTTCTCACCAGAATAAATTAGTTTTTGCGCAAAGGGCTCCTAAAAAAAACTCACAAGGTTTGTCCCACTTCGAGTCCACCTTCTGGAGATACGCCAGCTTGGTAGCTGGAATACATTGCCGAGGCGAAGATCTGGCATTTTTTCCTCCTCGTCGTATTTTCGCCACGACAAATGTTTATATTTGTAGTGAGAATGCAGTGCATATCGGTGGATTTTACTTCATGCGGCTTGCTACTTCTGAAAGAAGAGTGCCGGATTTCATCGTTTTGTTCATGTTTATTAGTGTTGGAAAATGTAAGGTAAATGAACCGACCACTGTAAGGAAAGAATTGAAGTTTTAAATTTGTTACTCGGCGAAAAATCATGGAATTGGAATTCGTGAAACTTGTGAGTATTACCTCTGTTAACTAATGTCATGCGATGACTCCTCGCTTTTTCGATGCGTAACACGAATACAAGCAATAAATTTCTTTCGCAAAATGAAGTATAATTTACTTAATGAGACCATTTGATGAAAATTTCTCGTTATATGCTTTATTCATATTTGCTTGGCTTATTCAGGCTACATGCCAGGAGTTTGATGACAATGTTTGTGCGCTATAATTATGCTGATAAGTTTTTGCACCTTTATATTGAAACTCATGTAAGCCAAATGTTTATCAACAATTTTTGGCCAAACAGACTATAGCTTTTTTGTCTTTGAAGAGAGCGCAAGGCAAACGTCCGTGATCACAGTGTAAGCCAGTGATTCTTTAGGTAGAGCTAACAAACATAGGCTGCACTTTAGGTGGCACACCCATGGGTGCAGTGTAACCCAGTGATTCTCTAGGTAGAGCCAACAAACATAGGCTGCACTTTAGGTGGCACACCCATGAGTGCAGTGTAACGCAGTGATTCTTTAGGTAGAGCTAACAAACATAGGCTGCACTTTAGGTGGCACACCCATGGGTGCAGTGTAACCCAGTGATTCTTTAGGTAGAGCTAACAAACATAGGCTGCACTTTAGGTGGCACACCCATGGGTGCAGTGTAACCTAGTGATTCTTTAGGTAGAGCTAACAAACATAGGCTGCACTTTAGGTGGCACACCCATGGGTGCAGTGTAACCTAGTGATTCTTTAGGTAGAGCTAACAAACATAGGCTGCACTTTAGGTGGCACACCCATGGGTGCAGTGTAACGCAATGATTCTTTAGGTAGAGCTAACAAACATAGGCTGCACTTTAGGTGGCACACCCATGGGTGCAGTGTAACCCAGTGATTCTTTAGGTAGAGCTAACAAACATAGGCTGCACTTTAGGTGGCACACCCATGGGTGCAGTGTAACCCAGTGATTCTTTAGGTAGAGCTAACAAACATAGGCTGCACTTTAGGTGGCACACCCATGGGTGCAGTGTAACCCAGTGATTCTTTAGGTAGAGCTAACAAACATAGGCTGCACTTTAGGTGGCACACCCATGGGTGCAGTGTAACCTAGTGATTCTTTAGGTAGAGCTAACAAACATAGGCTGCACTTTAGGTGGCACACCCATGGGTGCAGTGTAACCTAGTGATTCTTTAGGTAGAGCTAACAAACAGGCTGCACCTTAGGTGGCACACCCATGGGTGCAGTGTAACCCAGTGATTCTTTAGGTAGAGCTTACAAACATAGGCTGCACTTTAGGTGGCACACTCATGGGTGCAGTGTAACCCAGTGATTCTTTAGGTAGAGCTAACAAACATAGGTTGCACTTTAGGTGGCACACCCATGGGTGCAGTGTAACCCAGCGATTCTTTAGGTTGAGCTAACAAACATAGGCTGCACTTTAGGTGGCACACCCATGGGTGCAGTGTAACCCAGTGATTCTCTAGGCAGAGCTTACAAACATAGACTATACAGGTGTACATCAGATGGTAACAAGTTTTCCAGTTAATACTTTGTCATAAAGGGTTATACCATGGCACTTCGACTATTTCATTATTGCGCTTGTTTTGACACACAATCGATAGTCAGGAGAAGTCGTATTGTCTAAAACCATAGCAAAAGACAAATTTACACACATCACAGTGTTAAGGTAAGGTAATACACGGTATTTTCTTTAGGTACATTTACATTTTCTGTTAGGTTATAAGCGATTAAATTGCATGCAGCGACGAACAAAACACGAAGCTGTCAGATAAAAGAACCGTGTTATTTACAGTGCTGTGCATTATTATTGCTTAACTAACTAACTACCTGGTTATGGAAATAAGTTTCGGCCACTTTAAATTTTGAAACATTTCACTGGTACTGTATAGTCATAATTGGAGTGCAAAGTTAGCATGCGAGCAGGGCGATTCTGCTGTGGTTTCTGTAGTGTGGAAGATATTACGGCAATGAGGCTTCCGAGGTCCATTCTGAAAATCACAACTACATGTAGGATGAAATGTATTTTGCGTGCAGACGTCTCCTTTTCCAGGTTAGGTTAAATAAACTGTACCAACGGTTTGTTTAACAAAGCTCCCTCAACATGGTTTCTTGGTGATTTTATTAATTTTTCCGATCCATTTTTTTTTTCATCTCTATTTTCGCAGCTTTTGCGATACAAACTAAATTCATGATTAGTTGTGATGGCATTACACTGCTTAATCCTGACGGTTTTGGAAGAAACTGAATATATTGCGCTTCGCGATTTCGCAAATCGCTGGGGGAAGTAAAAAATATTTTCTTCCAAAAAAGCGTTTTCACGCTTCTTTCTCTAGTCAATTACCTCGTTTGTCTCGTTTTCTAAAGGTCCTTGAGAACAGAATAAGACAATATTTTATTACCTACAACCTAAAAACCTGATCTTTGACCAGATCGAAACAAAAATGACCTCTGAAATGGAAGAAGAAAAGCCTTCGGCCTGCCGACGCGATCGTGTCTGTTTTGTTTTCATATGATGACATTTTCCTGACAGAAGGGTGTCGGGAAAAACACCTCGCGCTGATTATATGTGACAAATTCAGCCGCACCTAAGCTAATTAAGAAAAGTCTCCTCGAAAGCTCCATACAATTCCTTATAACAAAATTATAAGGAATTGTATGGAGCTCTCCGGGATACTTACAGTGCAAGCCCTGTGTGTCTTCTCATGATTGTCATTAATGTAGTCATTTTTGCATGTAAAAAGGGGGTCGGGAGGCAATACTTGACTTTTACCTGGTGCCAAAATGCTGCTTGTTCCAATGAGTTCCTTCTCTGGTGGTAGATTATGTGCTGGAGTGTAAGCTTTGACTGAGCAAAATTGTGGTTTTCCCTCTCATTTAAAATTGAGAGGTCATGACATGTATACTGATTGTCTGAGGTTATTGTTGTCATTGTTTCTGGTCAGTGTGATTTGCCCTCTGATGCAAGAACATTTTATTTTAGCTCTTTTGAAATCTATTTTTGTGGCTAAATAAGCTTATCAGTGATGTTCCAGAAGAAGCCATGTTAAAGATCAAAAGACCTGTCAGTGTTCTCGCCAATAGGAGCTTGCATCAGAATCTGATGCACAGTGGGTGCCGCAAAATAGCAGCCTCATGGGTTTCTCTACTGGCTCTTCCCCTTCCCCTCTTATGATTTTTTTAACTTTCCCCAAACAGAGAGCCTGTACTGTTCACAGGCTATGCAACATAATACATGTATCATAGCAACATAGAGCTGAAACAATCGCCGAAGAGTTAAGATATTGAGAAGTGTTTTGCTGCAAACCTAACGAAAGTTAAGGCTGCTTTAATGTAAAGAGCTTTCAGCAATGGATGTAATTTGTTTATTGGGCTCATTTGAATTGTGACTTTCAATTAAGGTGTTTACTGATTCCAATAAATGAAGTGAAATTAAATGTTATCACTGAATTGTGAATATGTACACAATGTAAGCTCATATTATAAAGCTCTCTTGAATAGATTTAATTCTGATAAATCTGGCACTTTCTCAAGTAATTGTTATCTCACAACTACTATTATAATAGTATTCTCTTCACCCGGAAAAATAAATGTATCTATAAAGTTGAGCAATTCGATCGATAGTTCAGCACGCATTGTTGTTTGTTAAGAATTTACATTTACAGAGTAATGCAGGTAGTGTTGCTTTGATTTTGCAAGGACAAATACGATATGTGAGAAAAACAAAGAGGCATGAGATATATTTTTTTCAGTTATTGAATATTATTCTCTTTGCTGGTTCACTTTTCACCTCTGAACTACCACATAAGGTGACTGCTTTGCAAGTTGTGAAAGTGTTTTTCAGTCCGTATAGTGTACGATCCCCACGAAAATTTATGGTTTGAATTTTAAATTCAACCTTAACTTTTAAACCCAACTCTTCTATTTGACCTTGCTCGCTGTGTATTTTCAACTCGCTTCATCAAATTACAGTTACATAGTAGAACTATACAATTTTCAACTCAATGCTGTGAATAAAACCATACATACACTTGACAAATTTTCCTACATTGCTACTTTTTATAAGCTTGAATGCCTGAGCCAATACTTGGTGCATTTTTCCACTTACCGAGTCACATTTCAAACTCGACCATGTATATTTTCAGCAAAACTTATGATTTTTTGTTTACACTACAGTGATCATTGATCAAGACCAGGGAGCCCCCCCACCCCCCCCCCCCCCGCCATAGAAGCCTTTGTCGGAGTGGGTGGTTCTTTAGTCCATTGTGCTTTAAGCGCAAGTGTTTGCCTGTGCCTTCTCACATGTGTAGTGTTCATTTCAAGTGATCTGTAATGAAATTTTTTATTGTTTGATTTGATCAGAATCTCTGATTGCCTGATCACAAAGACAGTGGCCATAAAAAACAGTCCAAAGACAGTTAAGCTCATTCAAAAGGTAATACTATTAAGGAAAGAAATACACACTCCAGTCAAAAGACTCATATAATCTTTAGAAAAACAATAAGCTAAAGTCTACTAAGTCACAATGCAATTATCTATAGTTGATGCACCTCATTCTTATAATTTTGGAACTGTAAATCCCTACTTGTGATAATTTAATATCCTGCAAAGAAAACTACTAAATGAGTTAGGCCCAGAATGATACAACATTGCAGAAAGACATTACATTAAAGGACTAGAGAAAATCACTTAAAATATTCCAATCCAGAAGGCACTTTAGAGAATATTAGAACCCTTATTCAGCCGTAATAAAAAGCTTTATGCTTTAAAAGAGGTCAAAGAAAATGCTCTTGTGTCAGAGGACAAATCCTGCCGACCAGAAACAAAAACCACAGTAAATCAATATGTGTTCCACGACCTCTGAGTGTGAAACAAGTGGCGAAAATCACGTTTGTTCAGTGAAATTGTAGAACCTTCCAGAGCATAGAGGAAAAAAAATTATTGAAATGAGCAACATTTTGGTAGGAGGTAAAACAGGGCTAGTGGATTTTGCTATCAGGTTAGTGAGTTCTGTTATTAACTTGCACGATGGACAAGTGAATTTTTTTGAGGAATTCAAATGACAGAAGTACTGTCAAATCAATCTGCTCATCAAAACATTTTTGGGGCTAGTTGAAATGATGTTTGGGCTAGTAAATGTTAGCTTCAGCTGTAAAAATGTCTTTCTTTGCACCCTGTCACCATACTGATAGGAATCTAAGCAAGTGCAAACTCTGCTGCCATGTTTGTGCAGTATGCACTAAGCACGATGGACTAAAGAGCCACCCACCCGACAAAGGCTTCTATTGTCTTGACCCAGGGAGGCTCCCGGTCTTGATGAATGATCACTGAAGCGTGAACGAAAATTCACAAGTCGTGTTGAAAATACACATGGTTGAGTTTAAAATATGACTCGGTAAGTGGCAAAATGCCCTGAGTATTGGTTCAGGCATTCAAGCTTATAAAAAGTAGCAAAAATGGAAAATTTGTCTGATGTATAGTTTTATTCATAGCGCCGAGTTGAAAATTGCATGGTTCTACTATGTAATTTGACAAAGCGAGTTGAAAATACACAGCGAGCAAGGTCAAATAGAAGAGTTGAGTTTAAAAGCTAAGGGACACGAGCATAAAAACGTTTTCTTCTAAAGGAAGAGTGTAAAATTTTGTATTCAGCTATAAAATTCAGGTACCGAGGTTAGAGATTTAAATGATGCATTTAAAATTGAAACCATGAATTTTGGCAGGGATCTTATGCCATAAGCCTGACTTTGTTTCTACCCCCTGGTGTGCACCAAGTATGATTTCTAAGAGGAATGTCAAACTGTGTTCCATGCAATTCTGTGTTTGTCCTTGTTTTCTTGAAAACAATGCATAAAGAAACAACTATTAGAATTGGTTTTTGTGATATTTGGAATAATCAAGGTCTCAGTAAGTGTTATCAGCCTCGGCCTTCGGCACACCTGATGTCATTTAGTCAAACCTCTCCCTTGATTATTTCTGGATATCACAAAACCTCATCCCTTTATTGTTTAATATTAACAAAGTGAATTAAGACTGTGGTGGCACAGCCCCTGTACATTAATTTGTAAATACTCAGTATCTTACATTTCAGTGGGTAATTAAGGCAGCAGTGACAGTTAAAAGTAATTAAGTGAACTTTATTGATTCCTGATTTTCCTTTCAGTACTAGGCAAACATCTTAGGAGCACTATGCAATATTGTGCAGGTTAGTGACACTGGGGTTGAGGGGTTTGTACCAGAAAATAGAAGAAAAGTCAATGTTACTGAGAATTTGTAATTACATGTAACAACAAATGCTGAAAAGAAAATAGAATACCTTATTATTTATTTGATAAAGTGCTCAACCTCAAGTAACTGCCCACCTCCAATAACCCTCCACCTTATAGCAGAAAAAAAATGAATTATCTCCTAACCTCGAATAAGTGCCTACCCCATACCAGCTAGATTGAAAAAGACTAAGTTCTACTAAATTAAGAGACCAAGTTTTCTTAGTACAGTATTTTAAAGAAACTTTCAATGAACAGTTAAAAATCTGCTTTGGAACTCAAACAAAATTACTCTATCTCCAACGAAATTACTTTTGGTGAAAACTGTGAGAATTCATTAAACACCCAGCCCAAATACACGTATTAAAGTGACCAACTTGAATAATAGCCCACTCTCAAGGTGCAAAACTTTAGTGAGCACCCAGGCAAGGCACTTAATCAAATAAAATTAATATGGTATTTTGTTATGGGACCTCCTCGTTGTAGCAGTACATGCAGTCACATTTTCCAGTAGGTGTAGTGCTTGATTTATAAACACACAAGCTGTTTTATAAAAACTGCATTGACAAAATAGATTTGCAATTATTGAGAATCTATTTTATACCAATACAGCATTACATTTCATTTCACCCTTCATTAATTCGGCTTTACTTTTTCAAAAACACTGTATCTCAGCTCCAGGTTTTGTCCAAATTACCGTTAGTTAAAATTTTTTGTGCATTTAAGATAGACAATATTATTTTGAACTACTTTGCAAATTAACCTTTTAAAAAAATAATGTATGAAATAGTTGTATGTATGATCTGGAGAAAGTTTATCTACAGTGTATATGTAAACTGCTTTTAATAGACCTTTTTACCAATACAGCAGCCATATTGAATTAATTCGATTTAAGGAGTATTATAGGATGCCCAGGGGGCATGAGCACATTAAGTTTTTTTTAGTTTGTATTTTGGAGTGCTTTTCGGGACATTTTTTCGTAATGTTTTCTTAGAATAAGATTGTCATGGGAAAAAAGATCCTTGTGCCCTGTTTGGATGTAATAATGATCGCCTTTTTCTAGTTCAGCATTAGAAATATGGTCTTTCACCGTATATTTCTCGGGAAAAAGGTGATCATGATTACATCCAAACACGGCACAAGGATCTTTTTTCCCATTAGAATCTTATTCTAAGAAAACTTTAAGAAAAAAATGTCCCGAAAAGCGCTCCAAAATACAAGCGAAATGTGCTCGTGTCCCCTGGGCATCCTATAATACTCCTTAAATTGAATTAATTCAATATGGCCACCGTATCGGTAAAAAGGTCTATTAGTTCCCTTATTTTGTTCAGCTGTTGATAATAATAATGTTTTTGAGGACAATCACCTTTCTTTTTCCTTCAATTCCCAATTTATTTTTGTGCATGCTTCACAGCAGGTATGTCAATGCCAGAAATTTCAAACCCATTGAATTTATTGGGTGGCAGCAGGCTACCTTAAACTTCAATGACACTTTGGAGGATTCTTGCTGATCTCAGCAAGACTGTTCTTTGAAGTGCAGTGCCAACTCAATCCCAGAATTATTTATGTTTTTTCAGTTAAACCTCCAGTTTCTTCAGAATAGTACCCAGTGCTCCAAAACAAAAGGGGCAACTTTTACACCTCCATCTTCCACAAGTAGTATCTTCATGCCAGATGAAGATACTAAGTCTTGTTGACTATACTAAGTCTTGTTGTTGATCTCTTGTTCGATGTCCACCCTTTTGTCACAAGGACATGCAATATCAGTGATGAGACAATTTTTGTTCTGTTGGTCCACACACACGATGTCAAGGCGATTGTGATCCAGTTTCCTTTCTGTTTATATTAGATACAGAAATCCGAAAGAAATTTGAAAGTCTTATCCTTAACATCACAATATTATTATCATTATTATTGTCGTGGTTGATGATGTTATTATAAGCATGGGTAGTAAAGAGGTTCATACACGTGTACAAAAATAAACTACCTTAACCACTATTTTGGGCACTAATTTGTGGTTATTGCTCACTTTTTTCAATGACTGTGCTTTGCAGATTTTAGTAAAACAGATGAAGGTGCGAACAGATGGTTAAGCAGACCCTGCAGCAGCTAGATGCCAGCTCCTTGGTTAATTCTTCCAAACCCCAGAGTTTAAGGAGATCCACCTACAAGCCAACCACCCTTTAGTTCACATGCATGGCCATTGTCGTTGATTAGCAGTGGAGCTAGTTGTCACACCAGTACATCCTCCTCCACTGCAGCCTCCCTCCCCACATTCTCCTTTACTTTAAGGAGTGGCAGTGATGATGAACATAGGATGGAGAATGGATGGATTACTCTCTAGTTGTTGCCATTGTTTGATTAAATTTAATATCTTCACTTTGAATTCTGTTTTAATTTTTGCAAAACTTTTTTTAGAAAAAATTGAAATGTTTTGAAATCACTCATTCTGAATATTCCAATCAACCTTGCAACTGTACCTTGTATATTTCTTTGAATGAATTGTCAACATGTCCGAACACTTTTTAGGGTTAGGTTTATCAACTGACACAACTTTGCACGTTTTCCTGTCAGAATTATCAAACTTTGTTCCTGTATTTGAACTTGAAAATAAATGATGTTACGCGATTTAAAACCTGTGTTTTTCGCTCATGCGTTGGGCAGTTAGTTAAAGTGAATAAGACTGGGGCGGTGATAAAAATGGTAGAATGGTCGGAATTGTTAAAAATCATTTTCAGTATAATACTGCAACCCCACAAATAAGTCCCTGAAATGCAATGAAGTTCAATGCTGACCAGGAAACATATCGTGAGGTATCAATGGAGTGAAGAGGCGGTATCACTTTTTTCAATATCATGCATGGAAATTGAAAGTATCGTCGAATTTAGTACAATTAACGTGTTGCAATTTTCGCATATCAGGGAGTTTTGCCACGATTTCAACATCGGTAATTTCATGAACCGTGGAATTCCAGTGGTGGTTGAGTCCCTGGTATTTCACGTACCATGGAATTTCGGGGAAGTGAAAACACTCGAAACTTGACGTATCGTGGAATTTCATCGCATTCTACGGAATAGAATCTTCACGTGTCGTGAACGTTTGGAGTATAAATTAGGATAACACAATCCGTAGCGCGGAATTTTAGTGAAAATGAAAGGCAAAAATTGTAGCGTTCATCAACGGCAATCCATGATTCTCGGCAAATCTAGAAAAATAAGGACGTTTACAGGTCTTGACACGCCGCGTTTCAATGACGTGTCCGGATATCGGATATTCCATGCCGCGGAAAAAGTTCGATTCAGGAGAAATACGGGCCCTGATACTCAATGTATACGCTGCGTGTCCGGAACCCGATACCTCTCCATACTTCCGTTTTTCTCAAGAATACGGGTTCGTATCGACTAATATCGGGACCATGACACAACTCATTTCACACAGTGTTAGTGGATGTGCTACCTGTAACTCGTTATTTATTTTATTTTATTTATTTTGCAGATCGAAGAGGAAGAGGGTCGGCGGGGTTGACACCCTCCAAAATCTGCATAATTCTTCATTCCCTCTTATACAGCGGCCTGTAAAATAAGTGACTTTAAAAGGGCAGGGAGCGAATCAAAATGAAGCCACACACTTTCTCTTAATTTGGCAAAAAATTAAATAGGCCATCTCCGAGTTCCGCCGGGCCTCTGTTTCAAAACGAGGGTAGGTGCTCAGCCTTTGATATGGAAATCATTTTTCATTCTCACGCAAATAAAACTCATTTTCACAAGAAAGGTTGTGCACCTAGCCTCATTTTGAAAGTGAGGGTTTTTGGAACTCGGAAGTGGCCTATTCCGGAAGCAAAACGTCTGCTATAGGATTTAATGGAACCAAAACCAATTGTGGAATTGCACACATCAGTTTCAGTCAACCTACTGACGAACAGTCACGACATGCAAATATTTCCAGCAATAGTGGTCAAAGCTTGGCAGTGAAATTTGAGTTTTTTTTGAACACTTTGTGATAATTTTGGTGACCTAGTGTAGACAATGTCAAGGCTAATGAGAAACTGTGGTCGACGCTGAATACAAGAAAATCTGTGTACAACAGTATTGACTTTAAGAGAGACTTTTCAGATGATGGTCTTATTCAAAGTGATTGAGTATTCTTCTTTGTAGGTTGTTATTATACTTACCAAAACTGATCAGCGCCACGCTTAGCAGAAACAGCACTTCACAACAAGGCCGCCTCACGTCATGTCTTAGTTGAAGCAGTTTAACAATCAGTAAACCAATGAGTCCAAACAGTGCACCTGACGCGCCAACCTTAAAGGACAACAATTGCTGCTGTCACCGACAAAAAATCATCAATATCGTTTTCAAAATGCCATGAAAAAAAACGTAATTCAAAAGTAATGCCATGCAAAAGGGTTTCACTCTTCACAAAAACGTTTACCCAGTAATAAAGGCTCGATGTTAATACTATGAAGAACCGTTTTTAAAATAGTTTTTTCGTCTGTTCATTTGGCATGATGTGACTGCGCGATGCGGTCGTTTACGTCAGCCCAAAAATGACCTGCTCATCACTAGAGTTCTCGGTAAATCAGTGGTTAGAGCACTCCAACTAGTGTCTGGAAGGTCGTGACTGTTTAATAGACCTTTTTACCGATACGGCGGCCATATTGAATTTATTATATTTAAGGAGTATTATGGAATGCCCAGGGGGCACTTGCTCGCATTTACGCGCGCTTTTCGGGCAAAAAGAAAACTTCAATGTATATTTCTCAGGAAAAAGGCGACCATTATTACATCCAAACACGGCAGAACGATCTTTTTTCCCATAACAATCTTTTTCTAGGAAAATTAAAAAAAGATTGGCTCGAAAAGCCCGCGCACATACTGATGCGAGATATCGGATCGTGCTCATGCCCCCTGGGCATTCCATAATACTTCTTAAATCCAATTAATTCAATATGGCCGCTGTATCGGTAAAAAGGTCTATTCCCATCTGAACTCAGAAATTTCCTCTAGGTTCTTCTCTCCACACAAACAATTTTATTTACTAAAAAGAGGTGATTAATCAAAAAGGGGTCATCGTTTCTTTCGTGGTTTCTTTCTTTTTTGCCTTCTCCAAGGCGGCATAGTGACCAAGATCAATTTTTTCCCTAACAATATCCATATGTTACCAAGAGAAATGGTTATGAGAGTTAATAAAATGATCACCTAAGAGAAAATGCTTTGATCTTCTTCCAAATTCTCTCAACTTATTCTTTAAGGAAATGTATAAAGACCAGTTTGGAGAATTTGTATGTGGATATTGGGGCTTAAAGGGTTAAAGGGAATTTCGGGTCACTTTTAAAACTCTGGGTTTCGACCAAATGGACTCACCTGTGGACTAAGAGGGTTGAATAGTCCA
Source organism: Porites rus (assembly GCA_964035705.1). NCBI lineage: Eukaryota > Metazoa > Cnidaria > Anthozoa > Scleractinia > Poritidae > Porites > Porites rus. Next base: position 30,665,378 of record OZ037998.1, on the reverse strand, counting down.
CAAAATAAATTCCCACCGATTCCACTTATCAAGTATATCAAGCATATACGCACAGTTCTGTGAACAAAATCAAATAGTTTAAGGCATTTCCAGGGCGAAAAGTTTTCATTACAGAAGAAGAATTTGAATTCGTCCATAAATTCATCCATTCATAGTTCGAGACGTAGCAAAGTTAAAATTGAACTTAATAACTTAAGAAGTGAGGAATATTACGTTGAACCCATTGTTGATTATACCATCACCTCCACTGCTACGCGGCCTTCGAAATAAAACCTATCAATCTATCAATCTACGGATACAAACAGCGGCGGCAGCTTATGTGGAAACTAAGCAGTAAAAAAACACGGTTCATTCCAAAACAGGAACGATACATTTAGCTCCGTAGATGTCCGTATTTAACTACCATAATAAGAGAAGTTAAACAAATGAAAGTGACGGTAGTAGTAGGGTGTAGGGGTGCGCACCCCCCCCCCCCCTCCCCCAGATGACCTGTGGCTTTCTAATACAACTGGTATTATTGCTTTATTGGTGTTGAAGTAAAACACTGAGACGGGGTCGAAGGATTTTTGTAAAACGCCGTGAAATGGTAGTTAAAATGGTTGTTCCTCAGTTGTGTACCCCCTCCTGAGAAAAATCGCCTGGATCGCCCCTGGACTGAATTCAAGCCACCGACAGCTGTACGTTGACGAACATAACGGTAATACAGAAAGTTTGGAAATTGTATCTAACAATCAACCAGCCACCAAGGCGAATTTTCGCCCGGTTGAAACGTCGGCGTGCGTTTAGGTGTTCCATTTACACGGAACCACCTTAAACGTACAAAAATTTAGATGCCTAGCCGTTCAAACTTTCGTGTGAACGGAGCAAAAAAGTATACTGAATCCTAACGCGTGAACGAATGTCCGGTCAAATGAAGCCCTGTTTACAAGGAGGGAGGGTAACCCTGGTGCCAGGGTTACCCTGGGACTCGCATATTTCTTCTTTTTTCACACGACGTGTTTACAAGGCAGGTAGGGTTACCCTAGCAAGAGGGTTACTCTACCTGCCTTGTAAACGCTCCGCTAGGGATAACTCGCCTACCCGGGTCAACATTCCGCTGTCATGCGTGACCAAAAATCGTGCCAATTTGAACGGCATTATCCAATTCCTGAACTTAATTATAATCATCTAAAAAATAAAACTTTATTTTCTGTCTATGATGATAGTATTTTCCCTTTCTATCGTGAATTTAACGTGTTTTTCATAGAGAACTTCAAGATTATTTCAAATCTTGGGCAGTAACACTTACAAGGAATGTCATGCATGACGAAACACGTCGGCAAAGCTCACTGAAAGCTGGTAAAGTTGACCCGGGTGATAGGGAAACCCTACCTGTGAAATTTGGTTGTAAACCAGGGCTAACTTTAACCCGTTTGCTACGGTAACCCTCTCTCCTTGTAAACAGGCCCTTATTCAGCCAGTCGATAATTTGGGTGAACGCAGCCCCAGTTCAAATATTCCTTCTCACTGTTTCACGTTCCTTTTCCGATTAAGTGATTTCTAAAGAGAGATCTGAAGACCTACCCAATTTCTCTCTCAATCAGTATTCCCACTGGAATCTGGAAGAACAGATTGGTGACCAAATGAATGATACCTGACAGAAAAAAACAAAGATGGAATTACAATTTAAAGTAGTACATCTTGAAACAAGAGTACAAGTTTTTACCTTTAAGTATGGAATATTTATACTTAGGTGATCCCGCCATGAAAAAGGACCATGACAGAGGCAATAAAGGTGGGGGGAGGAGAAAAACAGAAACAACTAATGAGTTTCTTTCTGTAAAATTCGACAATTGCAAAAAGTCTGCCAAAGAGCTGGTTTATTTAAATGGAAAGATCAGGAACCCACAACCTAAAGCAAGCACCTTCCATGTTCTCGTTTCATAGCGATTTTACGGACCAGGTTATGTTTAGAACGATTTTGGTGCCAAATTATAATCTGGTTTAAGTCCCGCGAACCAGCTGTCAGCAAAACCCACAGACCTGAAAATGGTCATTTTGACGTTTTAATGACGTTTAGCTTTCTTTTACCCACATACACAAAGCAGAGTTTCCATTTACGCGGGAAAATGTGCTCAAGTCTAAAACTAAACAGGTCTGTGGAAACGCCTTAGCCTGTTATGGGAGTTGCTAGCTCTGTTCATGAGTTTCTCATTCTGGTAGGCTTTCGTCCAGTGATTCAAAAGTTGGAGTGACAATTAGTCTCGCAATAATGTGGACAAGGAATGAAGGGTTAACCAATAAAAAAACTTGACAAAAATCAGTCTCTAGCAATAATTTATAAGTTGATACAATTGAAAAAGTTTAACTTCTTCAAAATTTTGGGAAAATAAGTCTTCATATCTTCAAGTGCTTTAACTTGAAGGAAATCACCAAAAATCTGACTACTTTTCTATATAATTGCCCTCATGTGAATTCTCTGCTAAATAAAGTATAATTTCAGTTGCGATAAATTATTGGAATTAAAATCTTTTATTTTCGGTGGCATGGCTGAAAATTAACCAAATCAAACTTACCAAGATGTAAGAATATTGGAGTGATCAGCCTGTACCACTGGCGACCAGAGGTCTTGTCTTTCACTTTAGACATTCCACAAATCCCATCCAGGCAGTTCACATCTTTGCACAGAAGCTATATCATTTTGAGCGACAAAATAAAGCCTTAACTTCTTCTGGCAAGTTATGATGTTTACGGGAGTTAGTCAAGAACATGCTTCATAATATAGACCAACTCTCTTGGATTATCCAGGAGCCTTGATACAGAAGAAACCTCCCTTCTCTCATTGCCTTTGGCAAAAGCATTAACCTCAAATTTTCCAACATTACAGAGAAATCATGCTTTTTCTGATTTACATTATGGCTCACTTTTCCCATTTTCATACAGCACATCTTCCGCCAGTTTGTTATTAGCTTAATGGCCCAACTGGGACAGGAACATAATGGTGAATTTACTTGTGCAATAGTATTCTGAGAAAAAGTAAGCTAGTTCCTTAATGCAGTAACTTGCACTTATAAAATGGCCTGCTTTTTTAAGTGACTAGCATGATTAATATCAACTTTTGACTAAGCTTACCTTTACAAAAAAATTGTGGGAGTGGGTTCAGAGCCACCTTAACTTTTTGGAAAATTCAAGGTTGCCCTGAATTCACTCCCAAACCTTTTTTATACTCCTTAAAAGGTTAAATTTTGAAATTCTGACTTCATGGAAAATTTGCTTATGTTTTTTTTTTTTCAACAGGTCATACTAGTACTGTTGCTATGGTGACCTGATGTCATGAAAGTGACCAGAACTTTTTTATTTTTACGACAGAAACAATTGACACAGAGCGGTAGTTAGGTGATATCCCATCAATCAAACATATAAAGTGCTAAAAATGCTGGAATTGAAATTGTTAGAAGAAGCCAACTTTAGCCACGCCCAATGCTATGTTTCGCCTTACCTTGTCTTTGTGCCAGTGACCTCCCTGAAATGAACACTTTGACTGAGAAATCACTTGACACTGGCAGTACAGACCCAGACAACAGGGTCTGAGTGTTATGCCATGGGTACAATTCACACTATTGGAACTACAGTTCTCGGAATCAATGACCACACCTGCATCTGGACAGCTGAAATACACAATTCAACAAAATAAGAAACAAATACCCCTCTCTTTGTCATCAAACTTCTTAGTAGCACAATAAGAAGTTATAAAATCATAGCTCTCCATGAACTTCAGGACCAATTTGCTGAGAGCAACAGGGTCTCATTCATAGGCAGATTCAGTAATTTTATTTATTGGAGCAGTCTTAACTTGTGCACATCACTGAAGCTATTTCAGAGCTATTAATAAATATATTATTGCACCCTTCTTGGAGAGGAAATGTTATTTTCAAGCACACCCCAAGTGATTCTTCAGTAGTACCAATTTCAATTTCAAAGCAATTTTAGTAAAAAAAAAATTCCCAAGTCTCTTACATGCATTTAGGGGGAGGGGAACAGACCAAGCAGACCCTACCACTGAACAACTAGCTCGCGAAAGCAGCCGTTTTCCCTTGCTCCTGGCCGCTGGGGAAGTTTTGCGAGGAGGAATGTCTGCCACTCAGTGACAGAAATTCCACACTGATGACATCACATCTGTCCAAAATCCAGTAGGAAGCACTGATTGGTCGACAGAGTAGTTATATTGTTTTAGCTATTGTTCACAAATGACAGACAAAAGGCCCCAAAGGTCAATTGTAAATGTAATGAATCTCTAACAAAACAGTCAATATTTGTGGAATATAGTCTTCTCTAGAAGAAGCACTTGAGTTTTGCTGGGGCTCATTTGCAGATGAACACGTCAACACTTTACAAAAATTGACCAGGAGAAACGTAGAATTGAACAAATTTGCATTTGGAACCCCATGACTATCAGATTTATTATGTAAACATTGATTTACATCATCAGTATGGAATTTCTGCTGAATTTCTGTTCCTCCACGCAAAATGTCTCCAGTGAAGAAGAGCTAGGAGAAACACAGCTGTTTTCGAAGGCTACTCAGGATGGAAAAAAGATAAAATTCTGTGTCAGAGCATATAGGCAATCAAGTAATAAGACAAGGCCTGAGGATGTTTCTAGTATCTCATAACTGATTCAATAAGCTTTTTGCAATCATTAAAATTACAAAATATGTCACCGTACCTTGCATTTTTCATCATTCCACACTCCCCATTATAGGAACAGCATACAAAATCACTCTCATTCTCTTCTATTGACTTGACTCTATTTTCAATAACTTCCAATTTTTTCATGCACTGGTAAAAGTTAATACATAAAAAGTAAATCAAATATCAATAAATGCAATAAATAATTGTTGCTGAAATTTTGTACAAAGGAATGATCAACAACATACAGTTCCAGAGATAAAAATTCTGAGCAGGAAGGGCCAGTGTCAGTAGGCACAGAAATAGTGGGTGGATCAAGGAGAAAATAACAGAGAAACCTTCTTTAGGAACACTTTTTCATTTTTTTCTTAATTTAAAAGCATTTTATATAAACAGAGATTTTCCACAGTTATCTACTTTTGGAAGTGGAGGAACATTTAAAATAAGCTTGACCCAAGTTGGGATATCCTGAATCAAAAAGAGGCGACCCTGTGTTGATTTAGCTTTTATTTCTATTTCACCAGCCAATGCCCTCTTGAGTCATTGCAGGATAAAAAACCAGACACTGAAGTGAGGGTATAGGTGCGGCTCTCTTTGTATGCCTTGAGTTAACGGAACGGCACCTTAGAAAAAAAATTTCCTTGGCACTTGTAGAAGGAGTGGGGCCAAGGCATTGATCCAGGTCCAATCCTCCTATCATTCTTGGTTTCTTGATTCCACCCTGTGTATTCTGGATTCCAGGTACTCGGCTCTGGATTCTTTGTCAGTGGAATTTAGATTCCAGATTCCAATTTTTAAATGGAATTCCGGATGCCTTGACCTGTGTTCATGATTCCAAAGCCCAGGATTCCGGATTCCACAGTAAAATGTGCTAGATTCCGGAATCCACAAGCAAAAATTCCCCGAATTGCAGATTCTGGATTTCCTTAAATGGGGCGATACATTCTTTTTTTCCCCTTTGGATTTTATGTCCCATGTGATTCTGCACTTGCAGAATTCAAAAGAAATTTTACCTTGAGGCAAAAGGCATCGAGGGTGAGTTATCATTAAGACATTTAAGAATAACAAACTTTGACACCAATAAACTTAATAAACTTACCGGTCCAAATTTCGCACCTACAGTCACAAGAAAGGAAGAGTTGGGACCAATGAATCCATTGACACCAGAGTACCTAGATACCTTTTCCTTGTGCATTAAGCCACTATTATTATTTGCTATAAAGCCAAAAATGTTGACTGATTCACTCTCAACACTGGGTGTAAAACTAATATCTTCAATTCCACCAACCACACAAATGTAGATGATAAGTGCACAGTGTACAATTGTCACCACAGTTATGAATAATGGCCAATGGTACCTTCTTGGTGGAGGCAATTCATCACTGGTGACGCTTATTTGAGTGTCTACAGTTCCTGATCGTGAAGACCGTTTTTCTGGCCGTGGAAAATTATCACCACAGTAGCTATATACAGAGTATTCAGAATGTTCATCATTACTTGGTATCTGGGAGTATCGTCTTCCTGAAAATTGACATTGATAGTTGATTTAACCCATGTGATACAGTTTATACCTAATTTAATAAAATTTAAGGTTGCTTTGGCAATTGGTCATTGCTAATGGCCACTGGGCATTTGGGCATGCTGAACTCATTGCAATGATTAGCCTGCATAGCAGGCGCTAGGAGATTGGGTACAAGAAAGAACGGGCGCATGCGAGGGAGACACGCAAGTAGAGCATTACTCCCTCACGTGCACTTGTTAATTCTTTCTTGCACTCATTTATTTTCTAGTGCCTGCTACGCAGGCTATGCAATGATTAGCTGGAGTGACCACCAAACAGTAGCTTCCCAGTGCGCAATTGCTCAATGCCCAAAGCAACATTTATTGGATCAAGTGGTAATAAACCACTGTATACTTGAATATTGAGTTGACCCGGCCTACTTAATCAAATATAACGATATCAACAATTAACAGCAGTTGATATAAAAAAAAAGCAACAGGTTTAATTAGTTTGCATGCACCATAAACTCCCCTTACTCTTAACGAATTAGAGAGAAAAATTCAGCAGCAGTTCTTGAAAGGTAATCAAGTTGAAATATCAGTGGAGTTCTGATTTCCTTTGGTGAAATTTTCAGCGATGTAACTATATTCATTGTATAAGCTACCTTTGTCATGTTTCAGATTTCATGTTTCATCATGTCATAGTCATGCACACCCTACGATATCTAAAAGAATCGATTATTCACGTACTTGTCTCTACTTCCGGTTGATAGTTGGGTCACGAGACGGAATAATAAGTCGTTTTACGTGCACATTCATTTATAACACGCATGTAATTAGAAGGCGCGAATTTTTTTCGTTTATTTACACTTTTTCTAAGTCCAATACATTAAATTAACTATACTGATGGAAGTTAATCACGAGTATAGTTGCAACTCCGTTTATAACTTCTTTCCTTCTTGATTAGTTTCAACTCTCTAAACAAGCTACTTTGAAACTTGTAGCACGTATAAGAAACTTAAGCTTATATATTATAAGCAACATAATTTTTGTCATTTCTTACCATTAGCTGGATGTCTAAGGAGGGGTGTTCTTTCCATTATTATTTAAAGGTCTTTAAAAGGCTTCCTCTCCGAACGCATATTCCCACCTCTCTCGACACTTCTGCCTTGCAAAACTGAAACTGTATCCCCTGCTCTGCGCATTTCAGTTTCGATTTCAGCGCGTCTCGGAGAAGACTGGGCCTCATGTAAATAACAGAAATAATCAACAGCGTCATCAACAGCGGAATAACGTTTGCACGCCTTTTTTTCACACGAGTTTGCTTTAAATTCTTTTCTTTCGTAGCCAGTCAGGTGTCTAAAATCAAACAAAAGAGAAAAAAAACTGAGTTTTACCCCCACCTACCTACCCCTCCCTCAGAAACGTCGCAATTTTTCGTACCCAGTCTTTCGTACCTCTGTTGTCCTGATAACAGCGTCATTTTGGTCACGGTTGTGAAGGAATTTTTCATGCTTTCACGACTCTCTGTTCGCATTGAGCTTGTTGTTTTGACCCACTGAGCTCGCGAAACAACCATGAAAGACTTCTGGTAAGTAAAGCACGCCTTGTAATTAGAATGTTTCAAAAATATAGTGGAGCATAGCCACGGAATTTTTTTCGCGCCACAAACCATTGAAATTGAACTGAACATTGAAATTAACCTCAATTCTGCGACGCAATGTACAGTTTCTGGATAATTTTGTTATGAATGCATCAAGAAATAATTTCACTCAAGACGTTTCAAGTATGTCCAACACATTCGTAACTTCAAATACTCTGGACATTTTTATTTAAAAAGTACTATTTTCTATCAGATAATAATCTGAATCTTCAGTTAAGCTTCATGAGTTTTGTATAAAAGATCGGTTTTGTACGTTTTTTTAATACTTAAAATAACTTAATTTTTAATGCAGACGCTTTTCCATCGCTGTCAATGTTCATATTTAGGGTCATTATTATTTTGCTACTTTTTTGCCATCTTGCATTGGAAAGTAAATAATTAACTATTTTGGACAAATAAGACTTAAGTTTACATGCATATTAAAGACTGGAATATTTTTTGTGTTTATTATTCAACTTTGAAACTAAAACAATCATGAAACTATTCATGAAAGAGTCATTCTCACCACTTGCACAATTCCCATTGTACACCATGATTTAAATTTAAATTTTGCATAACCTTTGGTTTTGATTTCTCCTGGGTATTACAGTCATCCCAAGACAAATTGAAGACAATGTTGGGGGCGAGCAAGGTTTATTTGAAATTCACAAGTAGTGAGTGCAACAAATTCTGAGAGTGGCAAAATGAATAACTGATTTAGTACTAGAATATACTTTAAAATTCAGCATTGATGGTGGTACATGATGCTGGAATGATAAATAATTCATAACAATCGCTCAAGATCTCAAGTGTTAATGTCGCCTCTGCACTTGTCTTGTGTTCCCAAATGAAAGCACCCAGTTTGGGCTTATATAATATAAAGGGGCCTATTAATTAAAAGAGGCCTTGTTGTGTTAAGGGCTCAAATTTTGAAAGGGCTGATAAATAGAGAGACGTATTTTGGACTCTTCTGCAGCATTACAATTTCTTGACTTTGTTCTCTGGAAGGTCTTCTGGATAATATTTTGATTTATTATTATTATTTATAGTGATCAACCAGTTAGCCTAAATGCTCATCTCCAAATCTTACATGTTTAATAGTAGACACAACTTTAGCTACTTGACTAATGGCTCCACTCATAACATGTATTTGTCCCTTGATTTCAGAGAAGAGGGAAGTGATACTAGACCATTCTCACCTGAAATTTTCTAGTCTGCTTGGAAAGAACACAGAATGTCTAGAGCAGGAATTGTTTTCTTTATAATATGGAATATCACTCTCCAGGTGATAGACAGACGTTTTATGATTTAAAAACCATAAATTGAAAGACACTTTGTCTTTAGCTTGATCTTCATTTTCATTTGTTTCGTGTTGCAATGTAATTAAGCTTCAAATATAACAACTATGTACTTGAAATACTAAAATTCAAGGCTGTGCTTTAAGAAAACTTGAAGGGAGCCCAGTGCTCTGAACTTGTGAAATCCAGGGTGCCCAGCATTATGATTTGTATGCAAAAAAGTAAGATTTTCTAGTCGTCCAAGAGCAAAAGTTAGGCGCCACAGGCCACCGGGCGCTGCTAGAGTACAGCCCTGAAATTAAAAAAATAAATCAAGCTTCAAATTTTATAATGTTTCCCAAAGTTCAAGCCCTGAAGGCCCAGTGTACACTTACCTAATCTTTTTTCCTATATATTTTTTTATATATTGTTTACTAGGGTTATGCAGAAGCCACTTGTTCAATTTCCTGTTTTAATGGTGGCACATGTATTGCCACTCCCAGGGGACAGTCTTGCCTCTGTGCTGCAGGGTTTACAAGTAGTGACTGCTCAGTCAACATAGATGAATGCTCCACACACCCATGTAATAACAATGGAACTTGCATTGATCAGGTATGTAAAGTTGGATGTTGCTACAGTCTCAGACAAAAATAGTTGGGACACTTAGACCAAATGCTGTTTTTTTCCTTCTCGTGCTCCCCTTGTCCCTCTCAAAGTTCAGTCAGCAAACCTTGAACACCAGCATTGAGGGGGAAAGGAGACACAAAAGTGTCCCAACAATTTTGACTGAGACTGTAGTTTTTCTTTTTTAACTAATTCTTTTTTTTTACCATCAGCAACATACAGTATTTGTTATTTAATGTCTCTGAGGACCAGGAGATGGGGATTCCCCTTGGCTCTATAAGTATGACCCCCGGGTTAACTTTCATAGTAAACGAAAGGAATGATAGAACCAAAGCAACTTCATAGCTGTTCCATTCCCCTCCTTCTTATTGCATAATGTGCCCAGCATCTTGAAATCTTAGTTACAGCCCTGGCTATATTGGAAGGTTTATTTTACAGTAATTGGAGGTGGATGTAATCAAGAATTATTTGACTAGAGAGTATTGATTACTGTAACCATGATTATAACATACCATAACCATTGTTTGATAATTGTTTTTTTTTCCAGGTTAACTCATTCCGTTGTCATTGCCCCAGGGGATTCACTGGAATAATTTGTGAGACAAATATAGATGATTGCCATGGAAACCCCTGTAGAAACGGGGCTACCTGTCAAGATCTTGTTTCTGACTTCCGCTGCCACTGTCTGCCAGGTTTTGTGGGAAAATCCTGTGAGACTGATGTTGACGACTGTGCTGGTGTGCCTTGTCACCATGGCAGTACATGCACTGATCATGTGAATGGATTTTCTTGCACCTGTCTCGCTGGCTATACAGGAAGTTTGTGTGAAATTAACTATAACGAGTGTGGGAGCAGTCCGTGCAGGAATGGAGGAATCTGTGCTGATGGAGTGAATGCATACTTGTGCGTTTGTAAGGCAGGTTACACTGGACAGAACTGTGAAGTGGACATTGATGACTGTCAACAAGCACCTTGCAAGAATGGTGGTAAATAACTTCAGTAAAACAATGATATTCTTAGGATTTCCAAAGAAGAAGACATACGGACTAATATCTTTGTCCATCTGAACAATGTTAATCTGTTAAACAACTTACAAAAGGGGATATTATTAATATCATTAAAATCATTGTAAACAAATATAAAAGAGTGATAAAAATATTTGCTATCAAAATCTTTTGCTGGCCAGACTCATATGAATAAGTAGATAGCCTATGGCCTGTTATCAGGGCTCAAAAAAAGTTCTGTCCCGAAGTCCAGGACAAGTTGATTTTCTTGCTGGGCAAACCTTAAACTTTTACGGCACAGTCATGCCCAACGGGCAAGGGTAAAAGCAAGTCATCTTCTAACGTTACTAAATCTTTCATTGACTAAGACAAGCAAATAGTGGCCCCCGGCAAGCAAAACCCTGGAGCTTATGCTAGGGGTGGTTCACTAAAACTTTTACTTATAATACTCTTCTTGGTGATTTTTATTCCAGGAACATGTTCTGACCTTGTGAATGATTTCCGCTGCAACTGTGCAGTTGGTTTTCAAGGTGCTACCTGTGAAGTTGACAATGATGATTGCCTACCTGCTCCATGTGACAACAATTCAACTTGTGTGGACTTGATTAACGGATTCTCCTGCACTTGTTTGCTAGGCTTTACTGGACAAAGATGCGAACTTGATGTAGATGAATGCAGAGATCACACGTGCTTGCACAATTCTGCTTGCATTGATGAAATCAACTCGTACAGGTGTTTGTGTAAACCTGGTTATACTGGGCAGTTTTGCGAAGGGGATGTTAATGAGTGCAATTCTCATCCATGTCAGAACCTAGGCTTGTGTGTTGACCTGGTAAACGACTTCAAATGTGTCTGCCAAACGGGATTTACAGGAAAGGATTGTGCAGTGAACATCGATGATTGCGCACTCAGCCCCTGCCATCACAATGGAACATGTGTCGATCTTGTCAATGATTACAATTGCACTTGTTTAAATGGCTATACAGGCAAAGATTGTCATATCAATGTTGATGAATGCACAGAAAACCCCTGTCAGAATGGGGCAACCTGTATTAACCGGGCAGATGGACTAGGCCATGATTGTATTTGTCTTAGTGGATTCACAAGTGCAAATTGCTCAGTTGATATTAATGACTGTTTACCTAATCTTTGTAATGGAGGTGTGTGTTCTGATTTGATCAACAACTTTATATGTGACTGCTCTGGAACCTCTCCAGGAAGAACTTGTGCCGGTACAGTGGATGTGTGCAGTTCATTTTCATGCCGCAATGGAGGGACTTGTATCTCCAATAATTCTTCATATCAGTGCATTTGCCCTGAGGGATTCACTGGTATTGACTGTGAGGTTGATATAAATCACTGCCAATCACACACATGTCAGAATAATGCAACATGTCTCAATGGTATAAGTAATTATACTTGTGTCTGCATTAAGGGTTACACTGGCAAAAGATGTGAAACAGAGATAAATGAATGCCTTGGTAATCCATGCAAGAATGGTGCTACTTGTGTGGACTTGGTCAATGGCTTCCAGTGCATTTGCTCTGCAGGTTTCAAAGGACATACATGCTCTGTAGACATAAATGAGTGTTACTCATTGCCTTGTTATCACGATGGGATTTGCACAGATTTGGTGAATGATTTCAGCTGTTCCTGCAAGCCAGGATTTATGGGTAGAAGTTGCGAGATCAACATTAATGAATGTGGGTCTGTGCAGTGCCTACATGGTGGGTTTTGTGTGGATGGCATTAACAACTTTGAATGTTTATGTAGTCCTGGATATGGTGGAACTCACTGTGAAGTGAACATTGATGACTGCGCACGTCAGCCTTGTAAGAACTCAGGCAACTGCACTGACTATGTGAATAACTTCCAGTGTGCGTGCCCGCCAGGTTATACAGGGAGACAGTGTGAAGTTGACATTGATGACTGTGCCAGTCAGCCATGCCAACACAACTCCTCATGTACTGACTTGGTGAATGGTTTCTTGTGTAACTGCCCAGTGGGTTACACAGGTGTCCACTGTGAGACAGACATCAATGAGTGTCTCACAAAGCCATGTTTCAATGGAACATGTCTGGACCAGGCAGGCAGATTTGAGTGCATCTGTCAAGCTGGTTTTACTAGTCATCTTTGTGAAGTGAACATAAATGACTGCACTCAGTCTCCTTGTTTAAACGGGGGCAGCTGTTTTGATATGATTGAAGACTTCTTTTGCATGTGTCCCACTGGGTTTACAGGAAGAACTTGTGCAGTGAATATTGATGACTGTTCTCTTCAGCCTTGTCAGCATAATGGTAGCACATGTGTGGATGGTGTCAATGCATTTAGCTGTATGTGTGCATCAGGATATACAGGAGTCAATTGCTCTGTTGAGATAGACGAGTGCGCCCCTTCACCCTGTCACAATAATGCTACCTGCACCAATGAAATAACTGACTTTAAATGTTGGTGCCTATCAGGATTTAAAGGTAGGGATCTGTGTTTTTACCTTTTTTGATAAGGCCATTCCCCTTTTTTTTTCACTTAGCGTCGAATGCGTTTTCTGATATTGGGTCGGTCGGTTGGATTGAAAAAAATAAAATCACAAGAAGTCTCAGAATGGGAGGCCCTGGTACCCCAGGATGACGTTAAAAGTTAGCATTCACATATTTGGATTAACAAAATACACAATATACTGTAAAAAATGTTCCTTTTGTTGTTGTTTTTTTTTCTCCATGCTGTTACTATGCTTTTTTTTTCAGATTAAAAAAAATTATTTCAAGAGAAAAATGGTTAAACTACGTCGTTACCTTTTTTGTTGTTGTTTGAAAGGATGGCCTAACCAAGTTTAAAATGACAATGTTGCGAACTTTCTTTACATTACAAAATGGTACAGTTGCATTTCCCAAACACCGACATCAAAAAGACAGATCCTTTTGTGTGCATTATAGATACGGAGGTGTCCATTAAAATAGAGATAGGGATCTCTGGGACTAATACAGCTGTCCATAACAGAGAGGTATTCCTATTATAGATATGCTTGTAAGGACGGTTTGACTGTAGATTAAATAAACTTCTTCATTTGCTCAGAGGCGAAATGGTACTGTAGCGTGTCACTAAATGACCTGCGAGCAGTCTCTCTTTTCCAGTGTTTAGCAAAGCAGGCAACAAACCTGCCAGGAGCTTGTGTCTTTTTTCGGGTGCCGTTTGCGGGTGACTTCTCACGATTCGCATATCCCTTAATGAATTCCCTAAATGAATGACACCTTTCGGCGCTGTTTTTCCCGATCCGACTGACCGCCCTTGGGTCTCCGAGGATGAGAAGAGATTGCCAGCAGGCTAGTTACCAAAAGACTTACAGAAAGTATAGTGCTGTTGTCCAAAAGCAAATATGCCCTGTTACGAGCTCCCCACCATCTATCGAGACGTTTTGTCACGTGATTCACAGTATAAATCACGTGACAAAACGCCCAAATCTATCACTTGAAAAAGATTCCGCGATAGAATGGAAAGCTTGTGTGTAAAAAGTTTTTTCCTATTCTATAGTGTAAATTGACGTCGTTTATCATATATGTAGTAAAATAAAACAGGGCTTTTTTTAACTTGGTGATGTAGGTCGCTATTGCGAAGTGAAGGAAAGCATTTGTATCTCGTCTCCATGCGAAAATGGTGGAACTTGTCTTGACATCCCAGGAGGATTCTACTGCATCTGTCCACCAGGTTTCAACGGAAATACATGCAACGAAACAAGAGTAATTGATAAATGCCCCGGCATGGTGTGTTTACATGGTGGCAGATGTGGCCATGTAGGAAACCAAAGCAAGTGTATCTGTTCTGAAGGTTACCATGGAAAACATTGTGAGTTGAAAACTGACAGGTGTCAATCATCTCCTTGTCTTAATGGTGCTACATGTGTTGATAATGGTGACCTGGTGTTCTGTAAGTGTCCAGTAGGGTTTGTCGGGAGGCACTGTGAAAAAGGTGGGTAGAATTTCTCATGGTGCATTGCTTGAAAAGAGAGTAACCAATCATAACGCGAAAGCGCGCGGAACGAACTGAATGCGACTTCCGGTTCATAAATTGTCGCTTTGCCATTGGTCAAGCTCATTTAAGATCTGCGCGCCCTGTCATTACTGCCGTCACGTTTTCATTTCTGAATCTGTCTGATATGACAGGAGAGGCGTCCGCAATATTCTTTAAGATGTCTGAAATATAGTTTCTACTCCCCCGCTCTGTCGCCAGTGAGCAGAACATTCTCACCCAACGCGCGATTTCAATCATACCTTATTCAACCCTATAGGGGTTCTAAAATTTAATACCCCCCCCCCCCCGTACAGGGCATTCCAAAATAAATTAGCCCCAGCAATCCCCTCCCCACAATTTTCCCGTCCTCTGAGTCATAGTAAAATTACGCCCACCCTTACGATCCATAACCGAACAGCTCACGGCAAAAACCAGATTAAGTTATAATGTAAGTGCTATAACCTTTTTAACCGTTTGTGGTTGAAACGCGTTTATTTTCAAGTTAGGCTCTGGTGATGGACTCTCATTCCCAATTATATTTCTTTTTGGCTTTTCCGCTTGAACGGTTGGGGTTCAGTTGTTCTTACGTCAGTGTTTCCTTCAATGCATTCCTTTACAGGCTTTGACCACTGCATCGTGCGAGTAGCAGACAGCAATCTAACATTCCCATCGAACATTTGTGGACCTCACGGAGCATGCGTTAGCCGCCATACTGGTTTCCAGTGCCTATGCCATGCGGGATATTCAGGACTTCTCTGTCAGTATGGTAAGTTGGTTTATACACAGTCTTTCATATCAGTAACACTAGAAGCGTAGATCGAAGGCAGACTACAAGATTATTTTACTGATTTCCTCAGGTTCAAAAATATCACAAAAAAAGGAAAATGAGACTGCGAAATTAGATTCGTCCGCTTGCTGTCCTTTTTTCCAAATCCCGTGTTTAAATACTGTATTTTCTCAGCCTTATGCCCCTGAAATTGAGATAACAGTATGTTAATTTTCCGTCTTTTTGTTGAACTGTAATTTTCTTTTGCAGAAATAAACGAGTGCTTGTCGAATCCGTGCACAGTGGGAATGAAGTGCATCGATGCAATTAACCAGTTTAGCTGTGTGCCTCTCAGTGATTACTATAAGATAGCTAACAGACGTGAGCAGATATCAGGTATGGATTGATGTGTGATTGGTTTTGATGTGATGAAATGTAATGTGACGTGATGTGATGAGGTGTGATGTCGTGCGATGTCATGTGATGTGGTGAGGATGTGATGAGGAGTGGTGTGATGAAGTGTGATGTGATGAGATGTAATGTCATGTGATTTGATGTCATGTGATGTGATATGATGAGTTTAGATGTGATGAAATGTGATGTGATGCTGCATTAGTGCAGGGCTGTTTTCTGTTCAAGTTACGCTGAAGTGGCTTCATGACAGGCTGAATCAGACATTGTTTTCGTAGGTCTAAATTGGCACCCAAAGGCTACAGGCAAGCAAATTTTAGCATTTTACTAGGAAGACAACTGTTCTGGTCTGTTTTTACCTTCAGATTCGTCCACCAAGCCTTCATATCTTGTTCCCGTCATCGTAGTCGCAGTTGTAGCCTTAGTATGTGTGGCAGTTCTCCTCGCATTTAAACTGAGGGTCGGGAGACAGAGAAACGGGCGAATGAAGCTCACAGAGAAACATGCTGACACGCTACCGCATCCCTACCCCGAGGAAAAGACGTTTGAGAACCCCATTTACCAGGTTAGCAAAAAACGAGGAGTTTGTAACTTAAATGCAAAAGAAAATAATTAACAATTATTCCTCGAGCCCGAATGGGCTCTGAGTCTATTGACCAGAGGCCATGAGGGCGAGAGGAATAAGTGTTTTAGTAAAATCCAACTAGTTGGTAAAAAATATCGAGAATAAAAAACTTTTAGCTAGTTAAAGCTAGACTTTAATCCTTTTTTGCGCCAAAAAGCCCGCGCTTTTCGCTACTAGTGGGCTATAACATATAGCCTAGTAGTAGCTCAACCAATCAGAACGCGGCATTGATAATAGACCACTAGTTGGATTTTACTAATAATAATTAGTCCAGGCTAACCCACAAAAAGGGTGTTCCTGAGTTCCTGCGTGAGTGCGCAATGGGCAAGGGACCAGGCAAGTCATCCTCAAGCAAAATCTTTAACTAAGACAAGCAAGAGGTAGCCGCAGGCAATCAAAATATGAGAACTGCTTGCCCAAAAGACAAGCTGGAATTCACGGTTTTTTTTCGAGCCCTGATTATTGGGCGTTTTCTCGACGTACCTACTCCGAAACGCTCGCTGAGCAGTCTGCCAAATTCCTTTCTCACTTATACCCTGAAGTAAAAGTAAATGGAATTCCCCGTGATGAAATTTCCCTTAATAACTTTCAGCCATGTGAGAAGGTGATAGCTGTGGAGTACCATGACGATGTTGACGCTTTAGAAGCTCTCAGACTCCACATTGACCAGGAGCTGATGGACCTCTCCTTCACAAGTGACGGAGGAAGCTTGGGAACTAGAGATTTGAAGAAAACCACTTCAGCTCCAGATCTCCGCAACTTGCATCTCACCGTCAAGGACTTGGAAACCAGCAGCGTGTGTTCTGTGGATGACTTGTCCCCAAGAAACTCCCCAGGATCTGTAGGGGCAGTGCGCGAAAATGGCAGCGCGTCTCGAGATGGTAATGTCAAAGGAAATATGAAACAATCCAAAGAATGGCTTGATACTTTTCTTTAAAATGCTAAGAGTCGTTGTAACTGTGTCAATGCCTTAAAATTTGTGTCGCTTTCGTAAGACTGAAGACAAAGTAATTATTTGTCAGTCAGAACAGCCGCTATCGTAACAATAAACCGATACGAAATCACTTAAGAGTGAATACTAGGCACAAAACCAACTTCTGCGAAGGAGTCGTGGTTTCAATCTAACCTCCCATTGGTCGAGAAAGGAACAGCCCAGGATAATTAAGCCTGCCGACTACACAGAGAATCATTGCTTAACCATTGTAATCGTAAGAATTCTCCCAAAACGCTACTGTTACGTCGGTCTGAACTCAACTAGGAACAGAAAAATCACGAATACTAAATCGTGAGCGTTTGTGGCTTTAGTTTATATTGGTCAAATATGGAGTGCGCGCTTTAGTGCTTACATCAAATCAGCTAGTGGAAAAAGCTAGCACTGTAAATATAATCTTTGGAATCCCCTTTTTCAGGATGGCTAAATTACTTTAAGAATTTTTCAGCTTGGTTAAAGGCTGACCTTATCCACCGTCTTTTGAGGAGTAATCGATCGGAACGATAAAGTTCTCGTTGAACAATTTTTTTGTTCTCTAACGTAAAACCTATTAACGCGCCACCAAGAGTTTGTGAAATTTATCAATTGTGCCTCGCTCAAGGCTATAGCCTTTAATATTATTTATTTATACTTAAAATTTATACCATAAAGTCTATTTATTTCCCTTGCTTGTCGAGTGAAGTATCCTAAATTAATATTCTTAAACCGTCGTTATTGGCAAAAAGCAATAAATTATGTCGGTAAAACTATCTCTGTAAAAATATCGATAAAAGTGAACTTGCTTATGGCTTAATTTACCACTTAATTACAAATACAGTGTATTAAGAATCTAGTTAATTTGCCGAGTAAAATAATATGTATTAAGAAATAATAAGCTGAAATATAGAATAATAAATTGAGAATTTCAAACTACTCTGTTTCAAACTTATGAACAATTCAACAAGACTCTCTAAGAGCGTAAACCCGGGCTACAATACGTCAGTGTCCTGTAACTAGTCTAAACGAATTGAAAGGATGGAAACTTGAAACTTTGGGCAAAATTTTTCAAGTTTCAATACTATTCCTGCAAAAATCACCTAAAAATAATAAACAGGGGAACATGGGGAAAAAGGGAAAATGAAGAACAAAAGGAACTGGGTAACATGAGGAACTAGGGGAACAGGAAAACAGGGGAACATGGGGCACAGGAGCAATCGGGCAACAAAGGGATGGGTCAAAAGAGGAGCAGGACACAAGGGGAATAAGAGGAGGAGAGGAACAAGGAGAACAGGGGACAAAGGAAGAACAGGGGAAGAAAGGGATGGGTGGAGAGGGGGAAAGGGCAAAAGGGGAATAAAAGGGACAGGGTAACAGGGAAAACAAAGAAAACAAAGAAATTTCGAACAGACCGAAAAAGAGGAAGAGGAAAAATGGAAAAAAAGCAACAGGTGGACAGGAAAATAAGGAAAACAGGGAGACAGGAGAATAAGGGGAACTGGAGAACAAAGGGAAAAGGGGAACAAAAGAAACTGAGGAAAAAGGAAAAAGAAGGAACAAGAGGAAAAGGGGGGAACAAATAGTAAAAAACGGGAAAAAGAAGGATCAAGGGGGAAAAGTACGAACAAAAGGAAACAAGGAAGAACAAGAGAAACAAGGGGTAACAAGGGTAACAAGGGGTAACATGGGGTACCCCTTGTTACCCTTGTTACCCCTTGTTACCCTTGTTACCCCTTGTTACCCTTTGGTACCCCTTGTTACCCTTGTTACCCCTTGTTACCCTTGTTACCCTTGTTACCCCTTGTTACCCTTGTTACCCTTGTTACCCCTTGTTACCCCTTGTTACCCTTGTTACCCCTTGTTACCCCTTGTTACCCTTGTTACCCTTGTTACCCCTTGTTACCCTTGTTACCCCTTGTTACCCTTGTTACCCCTTGTTACCCCTTGTTACCCTTGTTACCCCTTGTTACCCTTGTTACCCCTTGTTACCCTTGTTACCCCTTATTACCCTTGTTACCCGCCTTGTTACCCTTCTTACCACTTGTTACCCTTGCTACCCTCATTACCTCTTGTTACCCTTGTTACCCCTTGTTACCCTTGTTACCCTTGTTACCCCTTGTTACCCCTTGTTACCCTTTGGTACCCCTTGTTACCCTTGTTACCCCTTGTTACCCTTGTTACCCTTGTTACCCCTTGTTACCCCTTGTTACCCTTTGGTACCCCTTGTTACCCTTGTTACCCCTTGTTACCCTTGTTACCCTTGTTACCCCTTGTTACCCCTTGTTACCCTTGTTACCCCTTGTTACCCTAGTTACCCTTGTTACCCTTGTTACCCCTTGTTACCCTTGTTACCCCTTGTTACCCTTTGGTACACCTTGTTACCCTTGTTACCCCTTGTTACCCCTTGTTACCCTTGTTACCCCTTGTTACCCTTGTTACCCCTTGTTACCCCTTGTTACCCTTCTTACCACTTGTTACCCTTGCTACCCTCATTACCTCTTGTTACCCTTGTTACCCCTTGTTACCCTTGTTACCCTTGTTACCCCTTGTTACCCCTTGTTACCCTTTGGTACCCCTTGTTACCCTTGTTACCCCTTGTTACCCTTGTTACCCCTTATTACCCTTGTTACCCCTTGTTACCCTTATTACCCCTTGTTACCCTTGTTACCCCTTGTTACCCTTGTTACCCCTTGTTACCCTCGTTACCCCTTGTTACCCTTGTTACCCCTTGTTACCCTTCTTACCCCTTGTTATCCTTGTTACCCTTGTTACCCTTATTACCCTTTTTACCCCTTGTTACCCCTTGTTACCCCTTGTTACCCTTGTTACCCCTTGTTACCCCTTGTTACCCTTGTTACCCTTGTTACCCCTTGTTACCCTTGTTACCCTTGTTACCCCTTGTTACCCTTGTTACCCCTTGTTACCCTTCTTACCACTTGTTACCCTTTGGTACCCCTTGTTACCCTTGTTACCCCTTGTTACCCTTGTTACCCTTGTTACCCCTTGTTACCCCTTGTTACCCTTGTTACCCCTTGTTACCCCTTGTTACCCTTGTTACCCCTTGTTACCCCTTGTTACCCTTGTTACCCCTTGTTACCCCTTGTTACCCTTGTTACCCCTTGTTACCCTTGTTACCCCTTGTTACCCTTGTTACCCCTTGTTACCCCTTGTTACCCTTGTTACCCCTTGTTACCCTTGTTACCCCTTGTTACCCTTGTTACCCCTTATTACCCTTGTTACCCGCCTTGTTACCCTTCTTACCACTTGTTACCCTTGCTACCCTCATTACCTCTTGTTACCCTTGTTACCCCTTGTTACCCTTGTTACCCTTGTTACCCCTTGTTACCCCTTGTTACCCTTTGGTACCCCTTGTTACCCTTGTTACCCCTTGTTACCCTTGTTACCCTTGTTACCCCTTGTTACCCCTTGTTACCCTTTGGTACCCCTTGTTACCCTTGTTACCCCTTGTTACCCTTGTTACCCTTGTTACCCCTTGTTACCCCTTGTTACCCTTGTTACCCCTTGTTACCCTAGTTACCCTTGTTACCCTTGTTACCCCTTGTTACCCTTGTTACCCCTTGTTACCCTTTGGTACACCTTGTTACCCTTGTTACCCCTTGTTACCCCTTGTTACCCTTGTTACCCCTTGTTACCCTTGTTACCCCTTGTTACCCCTTGTTACCCTTCTTACCACTTGTTACCCTTGCTACCCTCATTACCTCTTGTTACCCTTGTTACCCCTTGTTACCCTTGTTACCCTTGTTACCCCTTGTTACCCCTTGTTACCCTTTGGTACCCCTTGTTACCCTTGTTACCCCTTGTTACCCTTGTTACCCCTTATTACCCTTGTTACCCCTTGTTACCCTTATTACCCCTTGTTACCCTTGTTACCCCTTGTTACCCTTGTTACCCCTTGTTACCCTCGTTACCCCTTGTTACCCTTGTTACCCCTTGTTACCCTTCTTACCCCTTGTTATCCTTGTTACCCTTGTTACCCTTATTACCCTTTTTACCCCTTGTTACCCCTTGTTACCCCTTGTTACCCTTGTTACCCCTTGTTACCCCTTGTTACCCTTGTTACCCTTGTTACCCCTTGTTACCCTTGTTACCCTTGTTACCCCTTGTTACCCTTGTTACCCCTTGTTACCCTTCTTACCACTTGTTACCCTTTGGTACCCCTTGTTACCCTTGTTACCCCTTGTTACCCTTGTTACCCTTGTTACCCCTTGTTACCCCTTGTTACCCTTGTTACCCCTTGTTACCCCTTGTTACCCTTGTTACCCCTTGTTACCCCTTGTTACCCTTGTTACCCCTTGTTACCCCTTGTTACCCTTGTTACCCCTTGTTACCCTTGTTACCCCTTGTTACCCCTTGTTACCCTTGTTACCCCTTATTACCCTTGTTACCCGCCTTGTTACCCTTCTTACCACTTGTTACCCTTGCTACCCTCATTACCCCTTGTTACCCTTGTTACCCCTTGTTACCCTTGTTACCCTTGTTACCCCTTGTTACCCCTTGTTACCCTTTGGTACCCCTTGTTACCCTTGTTACCCCTTGTTACCCCTTGTTACCCTTTGGTACCCCTTGTTACCCTTGTTACCCCTTGTTACCCTTGTTACCCCTTGTTACCCTTCTTACCACTTGTTACCCTTGCTACCCTTGTTACCCCTTATTACCCTTGTTACCCCTTGTTACCCTTCTTACCACTTGTTACCCTTGCTACCCTCATTACCTCTTGTTACCCTTGTTACCCCTTGTTACCCTTCTTACCACTTGTTACCCTTGCTACCCTCATTACCTCTTGTTACCCCTGTTACCCTTGTTACCCCTTGTTACCCTTGTTACCCTTGTTACCCCTTGTTACCCTTGTTACTCTTGTTACCCCTTGTTACCCTTGTTACCCCTCGTTACCCCTTGTTACCCTTGTTACCCTTGTTACCCCTTGTTACCCTTGTTACCCCTTGTTACCCTTGTTACCCCTTGTTACCCTTGTTACCCCCCGTTACCCCTTGTTACCCTTGTTACCCCTTGTTACCCTTGTTACCCTTGTTACCCCTTGTTACCCTTATTACCCTCGTTACCCCTTGTTACCCTTGTTACCCTTGTTACCCCTTGTTACCCTTGTTACTCCTTGTTACCCTTGTTACCCCTTGTTACCCTTATTACCCTCGTTACCCTTTGTTACCCTTGTTACCCCAAATTACCCCTTGTTACCCTTGTTACCCCTTGTTACCCCTTGTTACCCTCGTTACCCCTTGTTACCTCTTGTAACAAGGGTAACAAAGGGTAACAAGGGTAACAAGGGTAACAAGGGGTAACAAGGGGTAATTTGGGGTAACAAGGGTAACAAGGGGTAATTTGGGGTAACAAGTGTAAGAAGGGGTGACAAGGGTAACAAGGGGTAACAGGGATAACAAGAGGGAACAAGGGGTAACAAGGATAACAAGGGGTAACAGGGGTAACAAGAGGGAACAAGGGGTAACAAGGGTAACAAGCGTTAACAAGGGCAACAGGAGTAACAAGGGGTAACAAGCAAGAACAAACCAGTGCAAAAGTTAATTGTAAAATACGTATTCGACTGCTATGAGAAAAGATCATTAGTTGTTTAGGTTAAGATTGATTATAGTTCGTCTAGTGTACAATTCGTGTTATGATTTTAAATTATTTGGATAAAGTCGATATACATAGGACTGTACGTATAAGACTCCAAATAAAACATTGTCTTGTCTTTTCTTGTCTACAAATAAAGGGGGAGACCCTGCATAGCGTTTGTGCTCGTTAAAAGTGGGAAGGTGGTAAGTTAAACACTGATAATTGTAAATAAAACTCGGATGTTTCGGCATTGCTGCCTTTATCAGGAAAACGTGTTGAGTTAGAAGAATAGTGCAACGTGGGAACAGGTGGAGCTCATGGGAACCAACAGTTGATCTTTGGCCCGCTATCAGTCAGCGTTCAGTAACCAGCAGACGAAACGCATGCGTTTTGAAATTGAAGCCCACTCAAAACATTAATGGCGACTGCAGGCAATATGGCAACCGAACAAACAGCATTAACGGAAGATTCTAAGGACGATTCGGACGACGAAGATAAAAATAACGTCGATCTAGGAGTTGCTGGGTTACCTCAAGTTAACTTTTCGGAGTCAAAGAACGAATTTGAGACTATAAACTTGGATGGCGATGGCGATGATGAGGAAGAAGTGGACCCATCGGATCGCGATCTTTCGGACGACAAACGCAAGAAAAAATATCGTAAAAAGAAAAAACGAAGCCAGCCATTAGAGGATTCATCTGAAAGCAGTTCAGATGACGATAGAAAGACCTGTAGGAAGAAAAAAGAGCCAGAAGTCAATCCGGTAAACAAAAACTTAAATCTTACCCATTTCCAAATAAGTTATTCAAATTCCGATCCAACGTCAGTTGAGCTTAATTTTAATTTCAAGTATGTGGTTCGAGTAACAAGTGCTTGATCTTATTAATTTCAAGCCTTTTTAGACATCCATTGTAAGTAAAAAAAACTTATTTCGTGAGTTTTTGACACTTTGATCCGTACTAAAGGTTAAATAAACAAGCTGGAAAGACTTTTTCGGATAGTAAAGTGCTCATGCTGAAAACTATGGCCAATATGAGTTGTAGGCTTTGCATATTACCTGCGTGCAAATTTGATAAGGATTTACAGTGGATATAGAATCTGTTTTCTCCAAACAATTTGTAAAACCAGCCTAGTGTATCAAAATGACATATTAAACTGTGAAACTGCAAGAAGAAGCTGAGATCTCCCTAACTTTTATGACCGTCACATCAGTATATAGCAAACAAGCGACTGTGAAGATGTTTTGTTAATGATTCAATACTGTCTTATACTGCATTTATGGTATATTCCTTTACCAGTGAAAGAGATCTATAGAATTTTATTGCTGTTAAATTGCAGTTGTAGTTTAATTTACTTTATGAGTCATTGTTTCCCTTACTGGTTGTCAGGGAAGAAAATCATTCAATTTGACAACCAGTAATGCTCAAATTAATATAGTGTTTTAAAAGTGCATACAATCTTTTCCGTTTTTATTGTGTCTTTTTTCTCAGTCTGATCTCACCTGGACCCTCTGGTTGTGGTATTATGTAGTTGCTTTATCAAGTGGAGCACTGAAAGGTATTGTTAACTTTTAAACGTACTTTGTGTATAATTCATGTTTGACTTTTTATTTATGTACCGAAAGATCCAGGACAGCTGGGTCCAGATTGAAGCATTTTCCAGCTCTCTCACATATTTGGCAGCTAGTGAAAATATATGGGATGGGAGAAATTAGTTGTTAACAATTCTTGATGTGTCCTACATCTCTGTTGCTATAACTGACAGTGCCCCTTAAAACGTTGGAATACATTTTGTTTCACAGTTATGTGCTTCTAAATTTGAGGTTTTTTTGTAAAAGAAAAAACTTTTATTATTCACTATCATCATTCTCTTATACTGTTCAATTTCATGCGATAAGTACGCTATTGGAGGAAATCTTGTCATTTAATTCCTGGGTGCAGCGATGACAGAACCACTTAAAAGGGGTTTTTGTGAATCAAGCTCTGCAAGACAACATGTTGTTGACAACATTTTATCCTTGGATTAAATTTTATTTCCCTTTGTTTCGGTTAATGGTAACGTATGATAATGAGTTTAAAACAAAGGCCTTTAAAATTAGAACCAAGGATAAAATTGAACCACAATATATATATACATATGAGTGGGATCCTGCCAAGGGGGACACCTGTCACTGCAAGACAAACCACACCAAGTAAAATACTATATAGATGCCACTATGTATGTACTACTAGGTAAAATGCTAGTATAATCCACAGCAAATAAAATACTGGATCACCTGATGTAGTGGCAAAGAAATCTGCTTCTGATTTCCTTCGCTGTGTTATTACCTTGCGTGTAAGTAGCTACCATGTTCTCCAGACGTTTCCAGTGTGGTACAAATTTACAGAATCCCCATTCCTGGGCCAGAGTGGATATCAAAATCTCTTGATAGTACAGTAAAAACACTGTAGGTCATCAAATTCCCCGAGGCACCCAATCCTCCCCACCAAGGGCTTGAGATTGATAACTGTATTAAGGCCAATTTGGACGGTACGATTTTTGCTTACAACTGTTATACACAACCGGCATTCGTCATGACTTCATGACAGATTGTGTCATGTAATTTAGACCCACAACATTCGTACGACACATTGTGCTTGGATGTTGTGAGTAAAAATTCTGCGTTTGTGGATGGTCAAAAGTCGTGACATATGCTACTCGCACATGATAGTCATAAGCAAATATCGTACCGTCAAACTTGACTTTAAAGAGCAATGCCATGCATGCTAAAAAGTGCTTGAATTTTTGTTCTAGTGGCAGAGTATCTGGGAGAGAAGCTAGCAGCATTTTTTGGTATTACAACTCCAAAATATCAATATGTAATAGATGAATATTACAGACTTAAACAACAGGTGAGTGCTACTTCTTTAAAAAAATCCTAAAATCCTGTCCTTTAGCTGGAAGTGGTGACCCATGAATGAAATAGAAGAGAACTTATGAGCACAAGCTGTCCTGTGATTCTCTTTAGTGCTATTCAAGGTGGTTCCTTTGTTTGAGTCAGACCTTGTAGATTAAACCTGACAGGGTGACCAGTCACATCAAAGTGAGTGCTGCCATTGAAGCAGTACCGTGTTGAATTACTATTAATTTATAAAGTTACATTCAGGTGGTTTTAAATTCGGAGTCTGGTGGTAAATCTTAATTGTGGCTATTCAGCTCATGGTTTTTTCTCTTTGTGGTAATCTTTTTTTTTCAATTAAAAACGCAGCGCGAAACCCAAGTCTGTGAACAACTGCAACACATTTCAATTAAAAATTAGTTTACTCACATAGATGAAAAATAATTTTGATATTTAAGACTTGGAAACTTACCCTTGTTTTCAAAAAGAACTGACAAAGAGCATCATGTAGTTCTAACATAGGATGTGTGGTTTTCAGGAAAAAGAAGAAGAAGAAGCAGAGAAAAGAGAAAGGGAATATATAGAGCGAATGGCGGCTGAGAGGCTAGCTTCACTTGAAGGAGGCGATAACTTAAATCTCCACGTTGATCAGGAGTTAATGCATGGCAAAGTACCAGATCCAAGTGCATCTGAAAAACCTTGAACTTTTGAGAAAAATCCTTTGCAAGCTCTAGTGTAATAACTGTAAAGACAGGGTTGTCACTAAGATTTCAAGTTGCCGGGTAAATACAACGAGTAGGTGGGGAATAAAACAGCTAGGGGGTTCCTCTTGGTTCTATTTTTCTTCTATTTTCCTTTGAAAGTAGCTAGGGGCCAGGTTCATGGTAGCCAGGGGAAATCCCCAGCCTCAGCCTCTTAATGACAGCCCTGAAAGGCCAAGTTAGATTGAAGGAATAGTTACTACTACAGTATTATTGGTCATAGATATTTCAATGCTGGACAAAAATTTTCTAGCTGTACATAGAGGCAAGCTGGACAACTTCTTTCCTTTAAACAAGCTTGTACAGGGTAGTGAATATCAACAATATTTATGCACAGTCAAAGTTTTAGCGTTTTCTTTCCTAGTTTAATTTTGGAATTTATCAGAAGGCTTTTGTGAGGTGCTCAATTCTCATTTCAAAGCCAAAACTGGCTATGTAAAGCAAATTTATAGGGTCGATTTGTTTACTTCTGTCAGTCTTTTTTTAATAGTAGCCTCGTTTACATCATTTAAATTCAGTTTACGCTTGAATTCTGATATTGAACTTATTATTATGTGAAGGTCGAGAAGCCATATTCCAAAACAGGTTTTTTTTTTAAGAGGCACCGAGGCACCTCAAAGTCAAATAGAAAAAGTTGTTAACCCAGTGTTCTGGTCCCAGTTGTTGAAAAGGTGGATAACGCTCTCCACTGGATAAGTCTCTATCCAGTGAATAGTGCAATAAATGTATTATTGGTTTCCCTAATACTCATTCACTGGATAGTGAGCAATTTATCCAGTTAATAGCATTAGCCAATGTGTGCACAACTGTGACTCAAGTACCTGTTTTAAAGAGAAATATCATTGCCATTTTTGATGTTTTTCATAATATGGAAGTTCAATAGATTAACCAGAACATGAAAATAATGTTTAGAAAGAAAGCTGGTCTGCACATGTAAAAACATGAGAAAATTTACACCCTTAAGTTAAGTTTCTACATCCTTAAAGGTAATATAAGTTTAATATAATAATACCAAAGGTGACATCACTTTCAGTTTGGCATGTGATGAATGTAACGCAAATGTTAGGACTAGAATATTAGGACTATATATCGTGGTTTGAGCCATTTGTGTTGAATGTCTTGCAGAATAAATTATTTTAACAATACTTTTTGTAAGATTAATTTTATGGTCACAATAACAACAACACGATGGGCCAGATTCACAAAGACTTAAAAGTTAGGATTGTCTTGGGTATGGTCTCATAACAGTAGTTAATGTTAAAAGACTGTACCAATACATTTTAATCTTACCCACAGTTCTGGAGAAAATGTTTAATTCTTTAGCTGGTCTTAGCATGGTTGGTATGTTTCACATTTAGTAAGAAGATAGGCATTCAAGGTGTACCTGTATGTTGTTTACATAAAATGCACATACATTTTCTAATTTTGGAAGTTTGCTGTTCCGTCTAATATTATGAACCATTCTATTACATGTAGCCAATGCATGGCCAGTGAGGGAGCTATCCTGGGGGTATGGGGTCCACTCCATCACCAGAGCACCCCAGAGAACCTGCTCACAGTCTGTAGTGTATTACACTGAGCCAAAGTTACATTTTAACAACAATTAAATTTACAATGATGACGAATCTATCATGACAAATTTCTCTTCAGGAGCTATCTTGATGATGTAAAGACTCCTTACAGTGCTTTTATAGTGATTTGTGTATCCCCTTACCCTCTCCCCCCCCCCCTTCTCATAAGTGCTTTGGCTGTTCCCGCTTATCATTTGCCTGGCTTCAGGTATACTGAGGTGACCAGTTGAGAGCCTGCATCAAACTGGGAACTTGGGAAGGGGCAACTTCGTTCCCAGGGTCCTCTCCTACTCGTCCCCTTCCGAGTAGGAGAGGACCCTGGGAACGAAAGCAATGGGGAACGAGCGCGCGAGAAGCGCAAAGATAGCGCGAGGAGGAGGAAAGAACAGTAACTAATCCCAAATCAGTGGGCGAGTTATGGAGAATAGTCTGCTTTAGCAGCCGCTCGGGCTGGAGTCACGCAACGCTCCCCGCGCTTGCTTGTTCCGGCAGTGGCTCCATGCAAGAGAGGACCTTTATCCTCTCCTGCTCAAGGCAGTAAGTACGGATTTCTTGAAAATTTTCAAGACCAGGAACCCATAACCCAGTTACCAGACATATTCAGTTTCTATTCTAGAAATACTTCTCACGTTTACGCTTTTCTTATATATTAGCTCGCTTCTGAGAACTTCACACTAAAGTCTTCAATGATGTGTAAAACTGCTGATGAACTGAGCGAGAACACAGATCTAATCGCTATTGACGTCGTTAAGACTGAATGACAGCCGCCCTGTTTCATTGCACATTTCATTTTTTTTTTTGTATATTTTTAACCAAACCTTATTACATTTGTCTAAACCAAACTCAATTTCATTTGGGACTTTTTTTTAATAATTCAGATGCCCTGAGTTATTCAAATTATTTATTCTTTTTTCCCTACCGCAGTCTCCCTCACGTTCGCGCATGACCTCGCTGACCCTTCTTATCACTTCTTCCCTTCCCTCTGCCACACAGACTAAATAAGTGACGTTCTCTAAACTTTGAGAGTCAAATTTTCTATTTGAAGCAGAGTATTTGACTATTTGCTCGCTACATGCCCAAGATACCCTCCCTAAGATTTCTCTGTCAAGCTCTTTCCGGGATTTCAGCCAATCAGAAGTCCCCGGTTGCCTTGACGTCAATAAACTTACTTTGTAAAGAAAATAATGCAGAAATTTTCCCTCTTTCATAGAAATAAAATTGGAAGAAAAAGTTCTTTACACGCTTTGTACCTCCTTCGATGGGGGATTATAGTTAATGCTCGAAATTCTTGGATGTTGTGGCGCTGTTGTCCGTTTTACATGAGCTGATCAGACTTGACAGAAGTCGTGATGGCCTGATTTCCAAAATGGTGGACTTCGTGCTTGCTTGCTTCGATGATTTGAAAGCATCTGCAAAATCAAGAAATCCAAAAATGCTTTGAAGCAAGAACCTAACCTCCCATGATCTCTTGAACTAGCTAACCGATCAAAGGCTGGATACGATTTTTCGTGGCTTTACAAGACAAATTTTGAGAAGAGCAACTTTCAAACCGTCCGTTGCCTTCGACGTAGAGATCCAATGTGATGGGATCGATGGAAGGCGGAGGAGCACCTTTATTGAACGATTACAAACTTGAATTCTTCTGGAAGCGTTTTCCTCAGACGCTACTAGGCGGACCTAAGCTAAAGCTGGGCTATGAAGCACCCTTCTACGCTTATTTAAACCAACTGCTGATATATTTGACACCATTCGTTCTTGGAGGTGTGTTTACCATTTTTGCGGAATTCGACATTATAACCGATGCATACGTCAACAGTTACATTTATGGAGGCCTTATGATCATATTTGTACTCAGTACACAGCTTTTTACCTGGCTTATGCGACGGCGGTCATCGAATCTTGCAAAATTTCAAAAGAATCTCTTAGCTCAAGACGATGAAATAGACTTCGTTTCCTGCTGTGGTTTTGAAACACTAGAGTTTCTCTTTCCAGGAAAGAAGTTTGTGGTTAACATGGTCCTTCATGGGCTAATATCGGGAGTCTTATGTGCTCTGATGTTTCTGTATTTGCTGCCATCGACATTGAATGGACTATACTCCAACACAGGGGCAACTGTTATTGTGTTTATACTTGGTTGGTGGGTGGTCTGCATAGCCCAATACTCTTTGACTTCAAAACCTCCAACAGAGCTGGCCATCTTCAGAGCCCTTGACAGCCTAGAAGTCACTCCACTGATGAGACCATTTTATGTGCTATTATTTGGAATAATTGGTGTTTTGGCGAGGTAATTTATCAACACATTACCAGTCCATGTAAATGCTCCTACAACCCCCTCCCCCCCCCCCCACAACCACCCACTGGTGGATCTAGGGGACTTGTTAAGAGTCCTTGTATTTCCCCCTTTTTAGAAGATCCACTGTTGCCCCCCATAATAATAGGAATTGCCATTCTGAGGGTGTCAGCTACTACAAGAGCAGATGCATTTCCCTCTGCTGGGAACTAAACTCTTTTTTTTGTTTCATGCAAACAAATATCTGCAAAAACATTGTGTTGTTTTGTTTGGGTAAAGTTCCAACAAGCAACATTAGGCCTTGAAATGGTGACATAAGGCAACAATGACGGGTTGAAACTACATCAAGGACATGCTCAATGCTCCTAAATATGTGAAATGACACGGGGAGGGGGAATGGTAAAATCCAGACTAAGGACATGTGAGTAGCCACTCCACCCTTAGAAGGCCTTTTTTGTCAATCAACATGTTATAAGGAAAAACTGTACACATAAAGCCGCATATGATTATTCAGCACAATAAATTTTTTAAGAGCCATTTTTTTGTTATTATTATTTTATAGAAGATTAAAAATTATATTTTTGCTTTAGGAACTATCCAGAGCTAGTGTCAGTGGACAAAGCATTACACATTTTATTTGCCTTCCTCCCTTTGCTGTGGACTCTGGGTATCTTGCCTCCTCTTGATGCATTGTTTTCATGGCTGGCAGAGCAGGTCCTCGTGCTAGTGCTTGGTGGGTCATCCATGGCAACAGATTTAAGGTCAGTAACCTTGTTAATTCTACACATCTCACAGAACTAGCATAAAAAATTATGACCTCTTGTCAATATTGGCTAAGGTTAGGGGTGAAAATTAAACCTTCTGGACCCATCCTTCATTATTAGGTTAAGGTGGGAAGGTAGTGTTAACAGGAAATTGATCGATCAATCAAGCTTTATTTAAAGAGGGTAACACATAGTAGTGAAGCACACAAATAAACTTGTGGCCTTTGACAGGAAATGATACCTTACTGGCCAATAAGAGGTTTTATTAAGCATAAAGCTCTAAGAGCTGTTTTATTTAAGTTTCAGGTTAGTCCCTGATGTGTTCTTCTCTAATTTGTAAATTTGTGTGTCTTATTTTTTTTCTACCTGTTTCAGATTACTTGTGATGTTTGTCTTTTCAAGTCTTGTGGTTGTCATGACAACATTCATCACCAGCAATACTGCAAATATCATAATATCTGCCTGCTTTGGCTTCATTCTAAGTGTGGACATTTTTGGCTTTGCACTGCAAGTGCAAGACAAGTTGAGCAGCGTAGACACAAAGGATCCAGTGTCATGTTGGAAATTAAAAGAAGTTATCATATTTGCTGTTATGTTATCACTAACAGCTGTCGTGGCTGGTGTTTCAAGCCATTTTTCATCTTCTGGAAGTTTGCAGATATTTGAGTCCTTTGGTTTTGTATTTTTGGTGCTCTGGGTTTTAGTGAAGATTCTGGGAGATATACAGAGTGTCAGCATCTTCTTTGGTTTATTTAGAAATCCTCTTTACCCAGCAAGTATTGATTCCTCAGGGGAATTTAAGAAGAGGAAAAAGGCTTTGAAATATGTGGGACTTGCACGGCAAGGATTGCTTGTTTATGGTAAGTTTTATAATATTTATTACATTGTGTCATGAATAATAACATTATTGACACGTTGTTTATGGTAGCTCAAAACAATTAAGAAGGGGGTCATCAGATGGAAAATCATGAGACTTACCAAGAGGCCAAACTCTTGCTGATTTAGTTGTATTATTATTATTTTTTTTGCCAGTATCACCTCTACTGCAAGTTGCGTTCCTCAGCATGTTTCTCCTTCCTGGGCAGCCAAGCATTTCAAACTTTGTCCTGGCTGTTGGGACTGTAAGAGCACTGAGACAGGTTAGCCAGATTATATTTTGAGGTGATCAAAATGGAAAACTCATGGAGACCAATATTTGGTTTACAAGGACATGCTAAGGCCAGATGCTAAGTACTTCATGTATGAACCCAGTTAGAAGATCTGCAAACCCCAGAATGCATAGCAGGAACTTATTTTCTGTTTCAAGGAACACCCATCCTTGTTACTAGAAAGCCAGCAGCTTGTTGAACTGTTAGGGCTACATAATTACAACTTAAAGCTCCACATGGCTCAGATTTTTCAAAACTGAGCTCATGTAGCTAATCAGATGTCCTGTGAGCACATGCATGAAATCATGTGAGAACGCTTCTGTGCTTTAGATTACTGCTCATTTCTGCTTACACTACTGAATATTTAGAGCTGCTGTGACTGATCATAGCAATCTTTGTTCTACCACTCATGGTGCACTAGCTGCATGATAAAGCTATTCCACTCATGTACCCACTGGTCCATTAAATGTTCCTTACCTTAAAGTGACAGTTCTACACTATAACTCACTCATTGTTTGTTATATTTCCATTTCAGGTTTGGCAGAACACATTTCACTCCCTGTTAGAGGTGTCAGTTGTTTGCCTGAGTGTCACAGCTTTTGGTTCTGATGTCGCTGCCTGGTGGGCTTCCGCTGGGCTGGGCTTGCAGTTAATGCTGGTAGGAGCCTGCTGCAACAGGCTGCAGCCACTGTTTGAAAAAGTTGTCTTCATGATGACCCTGGCTGTGACATCCTGGAAGCTGCCTAAGCAAAGACACAAATCAACAGTGCCCATCTTAGTGACATCTGCCATTCTTTTCCCTGTCATCATTGCCATACTTTGCACGTCAACTTTGTTAGCAGCTCCACTGCTTCCAGTGTTCTGTCTTCCTATCTTCCTAATTGGGTTTCCTCGACCATTGCGTTCCTGGCCCTCCGCAGCCAGCACTGCAGCGGCAAGCTGTCCAGATTCCGTGTATTACAAACAGCTGATGCCTCAAGTGGTCTCCAACCTTGGTGTCACTGTGTCACTGGGTGCCCTGGGCAATCCTGACCCAGGGGATCATTTCTTGGTGCGCTTTCAGGACCGTCTTATTTGGGTCCATGTTCTTGAGAGTGGTTATAAATTTTGTACCGTAGTGCTAAAGGGACTTGAGCTGCAAGAGACATCGTGTCACACCGTGGAAGCCACTCGCGTTGATGATGTGTTCCAGGATATTTTTGTGCATGAAGGCAAATGGCCACTGGTGTCTTTAAACAGTCACATGTCTAATGTTCTAAGGCCACGTGATTCGCTAGTGATAAACACTTACTCAGATGCAAAAAATGTTCTGACTGGAGTCATTGATCAACCAGAAAATCTAAGGCGGAACTCCGAGAATTTCTTCAAGACACTTGTTTGGGTTTTGGTTAAATACTGCAAAGAACATGAGTTTGGCAACA
Organism: Porites rus; assembly: GCA_964035705.1. NCBI lineage: Eukaryota > Metazoa > Cnidaria > Anthozoa > Scleractinia > Poritidae > Porites > Porites rus. The sequence continues at coordinate 30,631,467 of OZ037998.1, read as the reverse complement.
ATGACAGCAGTGCACGACATGTGCCAGTGAGCATTCCAGAAGAAGAGACAGTAGTAAATGTTCCAGTTGATGATTCACCGGTTTTCAAACCAAAAGAAGTTGTGCTTGATCGGCTGTTAAGTCAGGATGACATTGAACTTCCTAATTTACCAAAGACTTCACAACAAGAAAAAGATCAGTCTACAGGAGTGGCTACAGCTAAACTTCATAGAAGTGGCTCGTTGCCAAGTCTGAGTGACAGCGTCTGGTCACAAGAAAGCTTGAAACTTGACGATAGCTTCACAAATCCTGGAAAGCAAATGCCGCATTCACAGTATCCAGGATCTGATGAGGGTGTGGACGACCTGGAGGATTCATTAAACCTTGGTGGCTTTCCAGCGCTGGACATCGGCCGCCCCAAGGCATCAACAACTCAAAAAACAAGTAGAAATCCACCTAAACGGTTTAACGCAGTCTCGAGTGACTTGCAGTACACAGCTGGTAATAGTGGAGTTTTCAGTAACAATGCAGGTGCTAGCAGTAGTGTAGAGCCAGCGGCATTCACGTCAGAGCATTCTTGCAAACTTGACATGCCATCTAACTGGAAGTTTTCCATTCCAGTGGACAAGCATCATATAGATTCTTTATCCAGCAAATTTCCGGATTTCTGGTTGAGACATGTCATAAAGTCTCAAAACTTTGGAAATGACAACGAGACTGTCGCGCAAAGCATCGTCAATGATCCCGCTCTAACTGGAATCTATAAACAATTAACATGCGCTTGTTATGCGGTGGTGGAAGTGTTGGGTTTTCCAGGATCCTCTTCAACAGCTGCAGGTCCGGGTCACGTGCATAAGGTGTACTCCGGCAACATCCCGTGGTCAATGAATTTTGACTGGCTAGAGAAGGATACTCAGCTAAAATCCCTCGTTCTGAAGGCATACAGGTACATGTACAAAGCAATATCCCACAGATCTACAAAGATTTTCTTAATACTAATTGGTGCGTGCGCGTGAAACAGCATCATTTTAGTGGGAAAACGCGATAGCTGTCGCCATTTCCTTTATCCCCTTAGCAATAGATTTCTTGTTGCCATGCGTGAATCGCGTGCGTCTGTTTAGTAGACAGCTTAGGCAACGAGGACGGCTACAAAAACGTCACTAAAACTAAGTGAATTCGCGCTGCTTCAAAATTTATTGCGCTTACTCCATCTTGTTTCATTTGTAGAATGTTAGCAAATTTTTCTCGAGTTGAATCTAAGAGGCCGTATCGAAGTGCAGGAAAGGGAAAAGAGAGCTGTTGTCTTGTGTTCGCATTCTCCACAAAACGTGACATTAGGCGTGTTCACGTTTTAGTCGAGCAGTGACGGTAAAGAAATGTACAAAAAAGCGTGATGCACGTGCAAAGTTGTTGTTTTGCCAATCTGAACCTACTGCTTTTTTACCGTTCTCGTTGCCGTCGCCGTCGTTGTTGCTTAAGCTCCCTAGTAAAAGATCACAGATGACATCAAAATGACAGGGGCTCCCAACGTCAATTTTCGGAAAATATCTGTTTGGAAGACGATTTGAGATCTAGAATTTTCGGAGCATTTGTTGTAAAATTTCTTGTTTGCCTCTCTCTCCTAGGATTTTTGAATATCTAAAAAATGGTATAATTGCCCATTTTAAACGGATTTTTATCCTAAAAAGGTCACCTAGCATTTTCGGGAGCCTTTTTTGGCTGAAATGTTCGAATCAAAAGATAAGTTTTGATCCCTATAATTTTCGGATCACTGAACTTTCAGCTAGGAAATCCGAACTGAGATGAAAAATATTTAGGGGATAAAAATATGCCTATATCTACCGTTTAAATACTAAAATACGTTCAACAATGCTATGTTTAAGTGGTTTTGAACTATATTCTCGTTGGGTGCCCGTGAAATGGGGTCAGTAAAAACAAAAGTGGAACACGAGTCGCAGGCGAGTGTGTCACCGATGTTTTTACCACATTTTGACGTTTTCTGTAATTCATCACTGAACAGACTCACGGCAACATGGACTATATTCATTTTATGAATTGAAGAAAAAAAAAACTGAACACAAACCTGCCTGGTATAGCTTGACTCGGTTGGAGGATTTGTGCCAGTATAGGCATTTTCCAAGTCACAAACGCTACTTTTCCTCAGCGTCTTCTTTTCTCCTTTATCTTACTTGAAGACAGTTCCTCCGAAAAGTAATTCATCGCTTTCACTTGCTCAAAGTAGAATAATAGCGAAAATATTTTGCAAAACTGCGAGTCCCTCGTAGCGATGACACATGATGGCAACTGTTGTGAAGATTTCTTGCAGTTCAGGCATTTTCAAGTTGGCAAGTTTTCTTTCCGTCTCGTTTTCTCCGTTCTTCTTACTTGAAAACTGAACAACTTCTGCTAATTTTTTTTCGTGGTCTTCACTTGCTTAATCCGATATAATCTCGCAACCATTTTCAAAACCGCCCGCCATGTTGTACAAAACAAAGAAAACAAGTTCCCGTGACGTCATTCATGTGTCTGAATTCAAATAGACCATGGGCAACGACCAATCGATGCGCGCCTAATATTCGCCTCATTATTTAATACGCGTTTTAAAAAACGCTATCAAATGCTACAAGTTTCATAACTTTGCGATCGAGAGAGGGCTTAGGGCCCAGAGAGTGAGCCCTATATTAAGTGTAGTAGTGAGTTGTTTTAAAATATTTTACCAGAGAAACTGTTTCGTTCCAAGACCCCTAATCCAGGCCTTCAGAATCGTTACTACTGTACTACTTAATATTTTGTGTGTTCTTCGTTTTTATAGGTATGCGTTCAAGTTAACATATGACGAAGCAGTTCTTGGAGAAGTCACCAATGAAGATGAACTGGTAGAGTACTTGACAGAGTACGACAGGGACTGGTACCTAGGTTCTGAGACAGATCGTGATTGGCAGACGTCTATCATGGCTGATAAACCATATCTTTTCTCGTTGGGTAGAGATAAAAGCCAGGTAGGTCTCCAGCTTTGTTCAGTTTTTCAGTGTACTCATTCAGATGTGTCACATAGGTTTCCGTAGCTAAAACTAAACTTTGGGTCCATGCGAATCCCTTTTTGAGCAAACACCGTAGCGAAAAGCGATAGGTGTCCGTCTTATTGAAAGCTGTCAAAGAAAAGTAAAATGTCTGAAGAGCTAGCCTGCGTAGCAGGCGTTCGAAGGGAAAGGCCAAAGGGGATTCTGGGCGCGAGAGAAACGCGAGGGGCGCGCGAGGAGGGAGGAAGGGAGGGAGGGAGAGAAACTCCCTCGCGCGCGTTCCCGCGGCCATATTCCCTTAATCTTTCCTTTTGAACGCCTGCCACGCAGGCTGGGAGCAACTTTAGGTGTCCGTTTTAGCAAGGTATCCCTCTTATAGAGAGTCAACTAAAGCAGTAATCGGCTCCTGACTAAAGGGAGTAATGAACGGGCGGGGAACAACTCTGGGTGTCCGTTTTAACGAGATGTCTGTCTTAAAGACAGCATCAGAAAAATTGTCGAAAGAGCAAATGTAAGTAACTCTTTAAATAGATTTTATAACCATTATCATTCTAAGAAGATGTATACCGTAGGGAAAATAGGTGGTTTCTGGCGTAATCATTTTTAAATGCTCAAATTTCCTATCTTTTGTCAGGGCACATACACCAGCCGTGTTCTGACAAAGCAAGAGATTATTGCCCCTGTGGGGCGCCTGAATGGAGAGTGTGTGCGAGGACAATGGGCCTCACTGGCGCTGGAACTGCTATATCTCACTAATGATGACGAAGAGCGCTACAGTATCCAAGCCCACCCCACCCTTCTCAGGAACCTTACGATCCAAGCAGCCGACCCTCCTCTAGGATACCCTGTCTATTCTTCAGGGGCTGTATCAGCACCTCTTGTTGTAGCTCCTTTGTAAAAGGTCCTTTGGCTGTCCAATCGTAAGCAAACAAAAGCGTCCCAAACCTGGCAGTAGGCCCTCTTCTTGGTTACCTCATGCACCTCTTAGTGACATATTCAGCACTCTTAGAAGCTCTTCTTTGTCACAGTGGTTGTATTGGAACCCTAGCTGTTGCAGCCCGTTCATTGTAAAGCTACTTAGGAACCTTGTCATCCTAGAAGTAAACTCTTCTGTCTTCAGAATCAGGTCGCTACCCTGCATCTAAAATTATTGAGCCAGAACAACACAAACACGTCCACAATTTATTCATACAGTAGTTATTTTTATGAACAAAGATCCCAAAGTATGGCGATAAAAAAACAAAAAACAAAAAAGCGATGATGGGTGGCGTCCATCTAAAAAGGCCAGACAGATTTTCCACCTGTGCGGGGTTTGACCTGTTCTCGACACCGTACCTTATTAAACAGGCCTCATCATTCTACGCGACTGGATCACCTGTTCCGCGCGAGTTCATGACCACGAAGAAAGGGGAAAAGCCCATACAGGGACCAGGCAACTCTTGGCAACGCAACGCCCATGATTGTTTTCGTCACTGTTTGTCCTCAACCTCCTCACCAGGGCCTTTGCATTTCCTAAAGGAAAAGCCCTGTGGCCTGGGGCCAAGGCTGTTTTTGCCCTTTCTAACAATAGCAAGCACAGTTTATCGGAAATTAAATTAAAGTGTAAAATCGTGCGAACCGAAAATGAAACGTGCACAGCGCATTTCTCCGCTTCTTGAAAGTTTTCCCGGTAACATATCTCCCCTGAGTTTTCTTAGTTTTTTAGTTAGGTATTACCCTTATTTAGGAACTAGAAGTATGAAAAAAAACTTAAAGCGAGGAAATTTTCGCTTCCGACATCGTCATAGCTGTGACGTGCCTTTGTCGTACTTAAAAATCTCAAGTACCGTGCAAAAAAATCACACCCCCAAATTGTTGTACATAATTAGTACATGGATGACCAGTTGCAAGCTGTAAAAAGCAGTGTTTGAAATAGAGTGTGAATAAAAAAAAAAAACAACTTAAAAGAGAAGTTGGTTGAGTATTGCGCAGTCTTTGTGTAGGCTTCATATAAACCACATAACGTAGCCTCGTTGGCCCCGGCGCAGTCGCGTTCGGTTCTAAGCCTCCTGCACTCACTCGGATAGCGTGAAATGGCCTGGGGACGAGGTTGCACACTACCTACAATCCCTGATTCGCTCTGGCAGCTCTTAGGAAATTGAGCTTTATGAAACAAAGGCGCTGATGTTGAGAATCTGTCACTATGGCACCGAAATGAACACAACCTTATTCCCAGCTAAGGGTCTACAGGTCACCAGGTTGACCTGAAGCATACCCCGAAAGCTACTTCCGGTGCTCGCAGCTCCCAGCCCATACAAGCTTTTCACATTTCTGCGGAGCCAAAAATCTGAAAATGTACTGCGAATATTCTTTACTTTATTCTTCAGCCTTTTCCCCCTTTAAGCTTAATTTTGATTTAAAAATAGAGCGCTCTTTCCTTTGTATTCATTTCATTAATTGTGAAAATGCTCTAGGTTTCCTAGCCTGCAAGACAGACGCTTTATGAACTTAGCAAGGCAAACGCGGCATTTTGCATTCGCGCTCGTCTCGATCGCGCTTCGCGCGACATGCCGCGTTTGCCACGCTTGGCTCATGAAGCGCCTGTTGTGCAGGCTCTATAGGTTTCTCACAGTTTATCCTTGGGATGGCCCGGCCGATAAGGTCATGATTATTTGGGCTAACTTTTACTAACCATGATGAAAATTTTATCGTTCTTTAAATACGATCGAGTTTGTAAAACATTCTGATGTACAAAATCAGCGAATCCATAACCGACATCCTCTTCCCTAACTAAGCGGGTCCAATTTGTTTTCTGAAAATCAACAACCTTCGATACGTTAACTCTGTCACTCTGACAGGTCACCTGATCGATCATGGTGATACGTATTTTCTCCGTTACAGGCCAGGATAATATTGAATCGTATTCACCGGGAATAACTTTGATGTAAACCGACATGTATTTCCCCTTAAAGTCCTTATGCACCTTTGGATCTGCGGAGCCTCCATTTGGCATCATTTTGATTCGTAACTTGTATCCGTTTTTGAACAAATAAAACGGTTCGCTTAGTATGGTCTCTTGTTCCCCTGTCACAGCCCTATCGTAAACCGCTTGGAAGCCAGTTATCTTCCAAATGTACGGCGCATATTTCTCCGTCATCTGCTCCAGTCTCTTTATCTGTTGCGACTGTTCTTTGACAAGGTTTGCAAGAGCGCGGACCTGGTGCTGAGTTGACTCAAGGCCGCGAAGGGCAAGGGTGAGATGGTGTTCAACTTGAGATTCCGAGTGAAATGTGGTGCTTGACCGTGGAAACTGCGAACGAAGAAATATTCTGACAATTAATATATATAAATGGGAGTATTTGTCTTTTGGTGCATGAAATCGACTGAATATGTCCGACGCAGACAGCTTCCGATCGCGTCGCAGTCCTTTAGAGATTGAATGGAATAAAGGAGGCAAACATTTTTTAAAAAAAATTCTTACCACTGCGTCGCATCCCAAAGAATTGTACTCGCACTGAACCAAAGTTTTAGGACAATCATAACGGGTATGATCCCCAAGCTGCCAAAAAAAAAAAAAACAACGAATATGCTACAATAGGCAAACTTCCCTACAAGCAGTAGAAAAACCGAGGACTTGAGAAATCGGGTTTCAATTTTATCGCTAAAAAGCTCTGAGGGGTGTGGATAATACGATATTTATAATGTAGCGATAATTATTTAATAGTTAAGATGTTTTCAAGTTACCTCAAGTCAAGCCACGGTTTCAAACAAATAACAAACAAAACTGACACTAAATAACAGACAAAACTTATGTGGATAACAGTCATTTCTATATTCTTATGCAAATAAAAACATTTTAACATGAAAGGTTTCACTGCACTCGGCCTCACTTTCAAAGCGAGGCTTTGGAACTCGGAAATGTCCTGTAAAGAGAAGTATTAGGCGAACAAAAGGTTGATACCAAGGGGAGGAGCCATCAATAGTTGAACTGTAATTTGAAATTCTTGCAAAAAAACAACGAACCATTTCCCGTGGGATATCCCTCACACCACACTTGTAAGTACACTGGACAGGAAACTTTGTGCAAATGTCAAGATGGATCTGCGGAAGGAAATGAACAAATACTCTTTGAAAAAGTCGAAAGTGGGAAATTCCGAGCGGACGATTTAAAAGTAGTGTGTCACGGCGGCCATTCGGGCGTTTGAAACTAAAGGGTTTCACCCCTAATGCACATAGTTTTGCGATGATTAATACATCATTGAGTCAGCCTGAAAACGTATTCAAGAAGAACTAGGCAGATAGGATCAGATACTTTTACAAATACCCGTACAGTGTAAGAAAAGGGTGAGGGTTTTCGCCTGGTTCTTATACGTGACGAGTGTTTCATCCACTCCAGAAACTATGAGGGGAATGGGTAAAAACTTTCGGTGCAACGATTTCTGGGATAGTTTGGGTGGACAAACGTTGGTTATGATTGGCCGATGGTATATCCCAGGCAACCATAAACCAATCATAAGAAACGCTTGTCCACCCAAACAATCCCAGAAATCATTGCGCCGAAAGCTTGTACTCATTCCCTTATAGTCTCTGGAGTAGGGAATATGGCGACGGCGAGAGAGAAGACTCTTCTTTGGAGTCTCTTGCCGTTGTCATATTGGAAAAAGAATAGACCCTAACGACGATGTTGAGGTAATCGGCAGTCACAGGCGCACAGCGCAGGAAGACAAGTTTTAGTGCGTGCTTGGGCCTTAGCTACATAAAAACAACTAGACAAGAAACAAATTTTCATCGTACCTGTTTTTGATTCTGGACAAATGATGTTGTACAATATTCACACTTAATTATCCTCCAAGAACATTCAAAAGTCACGTGGATTGTAAGTTCCTGTTTGGTGAGCTTTTCTTTGCAACCAACGTTTGGGCAATTAACCACTTTGAACGAACAGCTTGATTGATGTTTCTTAAAGTGAAAGAGATTGCAATTCTAAGTGAGGAGGGAGACTGGGTCGGAAAAGTTATAATTTGACGTGCGTTACCTTAAGAACCTTTACGCAACTCTAAGTAATACTTGACCACACTGACGTAAGTAATTTTTCGGCAACAAGGTCTCCTAGTTTAACCACGAATTTGTTTTTTTACAGCGTTTTTCTTTCTATTTTAGGGAAACAAAAGCATGACATACATACGTACCTCCACGTCACGCAATTCTCCCGTCCATGAACACCTAAAATATGAACACTTCACGGACAGATCCAAAATTTTACGGTGGCAAGCGGCGTCCGGAAATATCTGCAAATTATTAAGGAGAAGGTTGTTTGAGAATACATAACATAGCATGATGGAGGCCTAGAATAGTCGGTTCCTGGCTTCTAATCTCCTACGAAGCCCACACGGAATTGAGGAGCGTTGCGTGACGAAACTTCAAAAACGGCTGTGCGTGCGTGCGAGACTGGGAGAGTAGTTGTCTCCCTGCTTCAACTAATGATACACTTTGCCTCTCATTCCGGACACTTTTGATGAAGCACATTTTTTGTCATGACAATTGAAAAATAGAAATTAATGCATCATGAAAAAAGTTATCTGTGAGTCAAGATGGCGTTACAATTAAATTGCATGACTAACGAAACAGAATACCTTGTCGCGTGATAATGGCTGCCTGTCTGCTGGACAAGACGGTGAAGGGCGCCTAAAGAATAAAAATTCAAATTAGAAGAAAACCAAACACCACCCTCCATCAATCAATTCAACAAATGAGAGGAAATATCGATTAGCATTCATTAGTTCCCGAGTTTATGTTATGAACGTTCGAATGACCTTGAACACTGACAACACTCCCCTTAATTTAAGTCACTCAAATTATATTCCCTTAAGGAATTAAGTAAATATTACACGCAGAAAAGTTAATAGACATTAAAACTTGACTGCGGAAAAAATTGAAGCCCAAAGTGAAGATTTTTGAACGCATGGTCCATCGGTTATCATGACCAAATTATGTTTAAAGTAAACTGCGTGTTTAGAAATACAGAGACGAACCGAAACAATGAGAAGCACAACGGGGAAAGTTCCTTTCAATGACCATCATTTGAATGATTACACTTTGGGATACTAAACACAAACGACCACAAACGTATAAAAATATTCAGGACGGTGATTCGGCACCGAAAAGGAAATAATAACTACAGAATCCTATAAAATATTCACGTTGTTAATCCTCGCTCTTTCAGCAGAAATAATCGAAAGTGGCAATCCTGAGCGTCAAGTATAAAGACACGAGCAAGATATCATTCACCAGCGATGACTTATCGCATTCACGCGGTTATTTTGACTGTTCTTTGGTTGTTTGAATAATACAAGTCATTACCTGAAAAGGGACTCCATACAGATATTACAAAGTCGGTGACCACATCCCACAATTTGGACAGGGTCTTTCATTGCTAGATGACAGACGAGACATATCCAGTCCTCAGGAACTCTGGTAATGAAGTCATAATCATAGCCGCCGAGTTCTGGACCCTTCGTAAGCGCCGCCATCTTTACACTGCAAGAACAGGAAGCATTTTTAAAAGCACGAGCGTGATTCAGGAAAATTCCGTATCGTATTACAAGTCATGCGTCGCATTTAATTACTCGCGTGACTGGATTAATTATTGAGAGTCTCCACAATCCCGTGATCCCGACCCAAATTTTCGCGCAATCCCGTAATACCATAGTCTGTCACACAGCCGTTTTTAGAGTCGTCACGCAACGCTCCTCCAAGAACGTTGCGTGACGACACAAAAAACGGCTGTGTAGCAGACTAGTAATACCAGTAATACTAATGCTTATTTTTGACATCCCATTTCGCGTGTATACTTTCGATCCCCAATTTTATCCCCATTTTCTTTTAAAATCCCGAAGTTTAATTACAGCATTATTGCCTAGACATCACTGGAAATTTCCACTTTAGATTTATAAACGATAACGTTATAATATTTCTTCCAGTTTACGTTTGCTGCACGTGTTGTGCGTGTTGCTTTTGCAGAATGCATGTATGTTTGGGTGACACGGCTTATTTTGTTGCTTACTGTTTCTCGTTTGTCCAAAAATTATTGAAAACGCAAAACTTATATACTGAGTTTTATTTACCACCGGGAGGTAACAACTTTAAATCACTTTTGATTACGGTACTCAGGGTTTTACCTTTTCTTTCCGTCTTCAATCAATAATTGGTAACTTAATCGCTTCAGTGACCTTATATTCCACTTGTGACGTGCGCCAGTTTGAGCCGGAAGGGTCATCCATTCTAAGCATTTATGACAAGTACCTCTGGTTGTCTGACAATACCATTTCATTTTATTGACTCAATGCGTTAACAACGTTCAACTATTGAGTCTGCTATAAATCAATCGAATATGACGGTCTATGTAGGCTCCACTTTTCTTGGCTAGTATCAGAGACAATTCACAGAGGCGAAGGAGTTGTATGCCCCGGGGTTGTATAATCGGGAAGTTAGGCTTCCGCGATCTTGGCCGGTAGTCCGGCATTATGTCTGGATACGACTACACATTTGTTTCCTTTGTCGCAGAGGAGGATACTTGTCCAATATGCAGCAGTCCGATGAAAGAACCTGTTCAAACAAGATGTGGTCATCGGTTTTGCCGCCTCTGCTTGGAAGAATGCGTGCGAAGGTAACGTTTTGGCTCTTCAGTCTGCATTTTAGTATCGTAAGTCATAGAACCTACATGCCACCATGTAAACTTAAAATGCTCGAGAACGTTACTTCATTAAGTTAATGTTAGTCAGTGGCACGCCTAGCGTTGTTCCAATTTTACAAGAACTGATTTTCGTTCGGAAATTTCAGTCTTCGTGATAACTTTCCCACTCACAGAAGAAGGAACTTTAAAGACGAGTTATGGATGGGCATTCTGAGTGAAATTATGGCTCATCAGCAAGAGTCAGTGACCCAAATCTTCTCCTTGACACGATTTCACGTACTATAGCCGCGACGACTTGCAGATGTTGGTAATATTCTGCCTATATACTTTTATTTGCTTATACACTGATAAAAACATAAGTATTTCTTACTGAACAAGTGACTGATTTTTCACTTCTGAGGATATTTCGCTGTCAGGTATTTCCGACACTGACGCTTAGTTAATTTGGACAATACATCCATAGTGGTTACGCTATCTTTTGTGTAATGGATACACTCGTGTGAGTTTGAGGATCTAAGCTTGAGCGCGTAGTACAGGCAGACAGTGGCTCTCGAAATAAATCAAAGGAGATTCGGAGATTTGCTCGTAGAAAAATGCAATGGCAGAAAAGAAAGACAACATGTTGTATATAAGCATTTTATTGTTATTGTTATATAACATATACTATTGATTGCGATTGATTCTTCCTCAACATCCGAGTCCAAACCATGGACTTTGGGAGCCAAAGAGGGTTTCTACTTGATGGAAAGTACCCGCCTGAGAAGGTGGGCTGTTGAAAGGAGAGTTATTTTCTGGAGTTCATGTATGTTGATGTTGCCAGGGATTTTGTTGGAGTAGTTTTTTATGACCTTCTTGATGGTGCCAAGAGCTCCCATAACCACCGGTACTGTTGTTGTTTTGAACCCCCACATCCACTCTTAGACTACCTCGATTTGTTTTAAAGCTTTTCCATGGTTTTGACTGAGGTGTTGGTGTCGAGGGGAGTAGCCATGTCAATGAGAAGGCAGGTTTTAACCTTCTTGTTCTTTAGCATAATGTCTGGCCTCAGTAGCTACTATGGTCCTGTCAGTGTGGATGGGCATGTCCCACAGAATATTATTATTATTATTATTATAAATGTCCTTTAACAGACCAGTAATTACGGGATCTTCTTCAGCTATTTAAACTCCGAAGGTAACACGTAGACATACTAAAAATTTGCAGAGCAGGGAAAGGATCTGGCTACTCCAGACAGCTTATTGCCGGTATTGTCGATGGCTTGAACTTAAATCATGATTATATGCTGAAAAAACTAAAATTTCATTACTTCTGCAAACTGAGAGCCAAATGCTATGCATAGCCCACGAATTGTGAAAGTACTTTTCTTATTTTTCTTCGTTTCTTATTCGTACTTTTTTTTTGTAGAAAACCAGAATGTCCAATTGACAGGGAGGATCTGGGTGCGCAGGTAGGCGAACAGACAACACAAAAAAGACTAGTTCCAGGAGAGACTCTACCTCTAGTAACAAAAAATGATGACGACATGTCTCAAACGTAACAAAAATCGTACGATTAGAATAGGGTTTATATAACTAGACTTTCGAAAAAAAATTCTTCCCCCTATTTAATATGGCCCGCGCAACAAAGACCTCTCGTGACTTCGTCGCGGCGCTCGACTGCTTCGCGATCGCGAAGCCTAAAGAACTCGCTCTGTTCGATCTCTGCTGTGAAAGTGAAACTCGTGAGGTCGACTTGTGGCAAGTCTGACGTTTTAAACATATGCATGTGGGAATCACTGAGGCTTATCTTAACGTTGCCTTTCCTTTTTAACTTAGGGCATATTCCCCGATCGGGCGAGTGAAAGAAAAATTTTGGACTACCAGGTTAAGTGTCCAAATAAAAGTAATGGCTGTCAATGGATTGGTGAGCTACGAAATATTGAGGTAATAATTAGAACTGTTTTTAATTCTTGTTTGTTGTTGTTTTTCACACGTTTCCTCTTTTAAACCTGATTTTTATTCTTTTTTTTTTTTTTTCAAGGCCCATGAAAATAACTGTTTATTTGTCCGGGTACGATGTACCAATGATCACTGTGACGTCGTCTTGTTAAAAAGTGATCTTCAACGTCATTTGACTCAAGAATGTCCTCAGAGGACCATCTCCTGCCAATATTGCCAGCAAAACTATATTTGGCGCCTTGAACAGGTATATATTCTAGAACCAGTCAAAGTTCCAGCCAATTTAGATGAAATTGGTAGTACAAGAAAGGATCTTTTTATTATTTTTGTTTCTGCAATTTAATACAGTCTTTCATGCGCGGACACTATGAAGAAATGGAAGCTACATACTATACCCACTCACTCAAAAGTGAATGCACAAGTTCTTTTTTAGTCAAATACTGAGCTATTTCTGGAATAAAATTGTATTAGGATTTCTTTCCCAATTTTTTCAGTATGTAATGTATTTAGCATAGTCACTTTCTTACAACGTTGAAAATTATTGTTTATTATATTTTTTTTCAGGAGCACTTTAACTCCTGCCAACGATTTCCGTGCACCTGCCTTCAGAGATGTGGTCAAGACAACATTCCCAGAAATGAGGTATACAACATTTTGTGCAAAATATATACGATATATATACAGCAGCGGATAAGGTCCTTCTTCAATCGTAGCTAAGTGAACACTGATAATTACTGACATGTTATAAAGATTAGAAGATACTGTGCAACGCAAATGATCGATTTAGATAAACGTTGCAAAAATCAGTTGATAATTACGACCGGGTTCAGGCAGTATTTCTCTTTGTTTCTGTGCTAAATTATTCTACTAGGCTTTAATTCATAGAAATCGCAGGTCTTTTCATGCACTACTCTATAAAATGTTCATAAATCTACACAGGAATCCTATCCAATTTTAAGCAGAAGTGTTCACACTAATTCTACACTACCCCTCAATACGTCACCGGCTCTCATGACTGGATTTATGTGACAGCACAATTGTTAGCTTATTTATGGATATAATTTCGTCGAAAACGCTCACTTAATCGATTATTTCTTCTGTTCTCCACTTCAGCTAAACAGTCACCTGGAAAAAGACTGTGGTCTTACTGAAGTGAGCTGTTCTTATGCACATGTAGGATGTCAGGCCAAGGTAAAGAAACAGCTCTTGCTTAATATGATACTGATTCTGCTATCCGTCAAACGATTAAGCAATAGACCACACTTTCTATGGGTTTACAGGCGTGATAACCCACTTGGGATGTTGGAAGAACGCGAGAAAAGCTTGTAAATTACGAGCTTTTATAAAATAAGGCACAATAAACCACAGGTTTTTAACCAATCAAAACGAGCGTACCATCTTAGTTTCTTATAATGGTTGCTAACTGATGAGACAATTCTTGTCTGATTCAAGCAATTGGACAGTTTTTAAAATTAGGCAATGGACGGACCTGAAAACTAAGAAAAAAGATGAATTCTTATGACTGAGCTTGTCTCATTGGACTAATATTTCATGGGTAGAAATGGTAAACAGTAAACGGCAAGTAAACGAAATCACTTGGTCAAGAGGTAAAAAGCGATGTTTACCGTTTGCCTTAAAAATGGCCCGGGAAGCGTGTCTCAATGAACCTACAATCCTGAACAAAGTCTTTGGGACAGTACTGCAATATCCATATGCTTCTGTCAATTCTCAGTTCCCTCTTAAAATAGTGCATCATTTTCGTTTTTTTTTTTTTTGCAGTTCTCCCTCCCCTCAACTATACAAAGTTGAGACTCGGAAAAAATTCTGGATACATGCGTCCAACATTGTTTGTGGGGTGAGGGGAGGGGTTGGACCTGTGTGAATTGAAAAACGCCCCAGAAACGCAATAGTGTTCCAAGACTTTTGTCCATGATTGTAGGATTGAAGGCTGTGGAATAGTCGCTAGAGATCCCACGCTCATTATATGACGGAAATTATTGTGCATTGTTGGCGATACGGTGAGCAAACCTTTTAAAATTGCGGTGGGGTTGGAATAGGCTCTAAGGGTGTAAAGACGATCATTAAATTTGTGGCATTCAAATTGCTTTAAGTCGCTTAAAAGGGATGTACTTTTTCTTCCAGGTTCCCAGAAACGCCCTCGGCCGACATTTACAATTATGCTTGGAGAGCCATTTAAACATGGCTTTTAAAAAATTACGATCCATGGAAAATGAATTCACCATAGCAAACGCAAGGCTTGAAGAACTGGAATCTTCGACTCCAGGAAATTACAACATCGAGGAATTACACAGCACAGTGTCTGACAATGTCGATCGAATAAGCAAGCTAGAAGCATCGCTGGCGACAAGCAAGCTTGAAATTGCCGAGAGTAACAAAAAGATTAAGCTACTTGAAAATCTAAACATAAGAAAGCAACAAGAGTATGACGAATTGATTGAAAGGAACCGCAGAATATCGGAAGACTTGCAAAATGAAATCGAAGCTGTAAAGAAAAAGCTTCTAGAACTTTCTGGCCCATCAGAAAGTGCAACAGGCGTACAAGCTGGTCTTTCAAGAACTTTAAAACTGCCGACGATACTTACACCTACCGCGCCACCATTTCCGCCGCCAGAGGCAAGGCGGGAATTGCACCCTGGGCGTCAGATAAAAAGCTCTCGTTACATACGACCACAGCACATCAAGGAAGATGAAAGTACGAACAGAGACAAACAAAGTGAAGAAAATATCCCTGGTGTAAATCCACTGATCTCGTCTCTTCAACAGCTATCCACTGATGTTCATATCAGTAATAAGTTTATCTGGAAGTTTACCCAATTCGACGACGCCATGCAAAAAGCGAAGTACGGCTCAAAGATGTTTTACCGTAGTGATCCGTTTCTTACAGGTCCTTACGGTTACAAAATGTGTGTAGAATTCCACCCCAACGGATTAAATGAAGGATGGAACACACACCTGTCGATATTTGTTTGTCTTTTGAGGGGTGAATACGACGACATATTACCTTGGCCGTTTAACCGGAAGGTGATAATAACTCTTATTGAGCAACAGCCGAATCCATATCTGAAGAAAAACGTACAGATGTCAAGCCTTCCAAAACACAATGCAAACTTTAGTCTCTGTTATTCTACGCCTTCTGAATCAAGACCGAGGAACACAGCTTTCGGTTTCTGCAAATTCGTCACTCAAGAACGACTCAAATCAAGACGCTATCTTGTCAATGACACTATTTTTATTTGTGTGGAGGTTGAACGTCTTCATAGCTTTATTTAAGTAAATTAATGTCTTGACGGGGGGTACTCCGTTATTTAGACTAAACGGTACCTGTCACGCCCAACAGCTTGTGGTCTTCGCCGTCTCACGAAATTTTCTCTAAGATGGACAACATTGGGACAGGCACTATGCGTCCGTCTTAGAGAGAGTTAACTGAAATGAGTTAAGGAAGGCATGGGAGCAACTTTCGGTTTTTGTTTTAGCGAGGTATCCGTATTATAAAGAGTCGTCAAAGAGATGTCTAAAAAGTGATTGGCAACAACTCTACGGGTATGTCTTATAGAGGTTTCTGTCAAGAGAGAGGAGTTGTTTGTGTGCAATTTCGTTATTTAGCTTCTTACTTAAAAATGGCATGGTTCTTGATCAGAAACAGAAAATGAACCACCAGGGACTCAATTAACAAAGTCTAGCATTGACCACGCCTTGTGGTTACCTGTCCATTCAAAACACTCGAAGCAGACACTTGTAACCAAAAATCCTAACTTATTACTATTCAAAATGAAAGCTATAAAGTAGCACCCTGAGCGCTTTGTTCATAATGTGATATGCGGTAGATTTGTTTGTTTAGCACTTTTAAAAAAGTCGACATTGTTCCAAAGGTTTTGTTCTTGTATGGTTGAACTTGATATGCAGCAAAACTAGATGGTCTTTTTACATAGTGAGTACTATATATCATTTTAAGAGATACTTTGGCCTACTTGGTTATTAAAAATGTACACATTTTAGCCGGTCCCTCTCCCTCTGAGCAAATTTGTAGCAAATCCATTTTCTCGAATGTTATTAAGGCCGGAGAATAAAAATACGTCAATGGCAACTGCACATAAAGAAAGAGATGAAGTGAAGTAGTGGCGTGACTTTTTATCTGTTAAACAGTTGTAAGTACTTTAAGCCAATTTTCTCTAGGACACTGTCGCGCTGCTGGAAAACTAACGACTTTTAGCTACATCCGCCTAAAACAGAAAAGTAGCTCTTCACACACCGCAGACAGGCTGAAACTGAGGGTTACCATTTGCTGTTTTGGAAGCACTGACATTATTGCCATGTTACTTATGAAATGGCGCCCACAGTATCACAGTCTTCGTATTCTCTGTACCAAGGACCAAGAATCTGTCTTCCTGCATCTATTAAAGATCCAAAAAACCTGTCAAGCTTTTCTGTCTTTAAGAACAAAGTGCAAGAGATTTTATTAAAATAGTTACAGAATTAGTTTAGCCGCACTCCTTCGCAGCCCTTTTTTTGCTGAAATATTTTGATGTAGAGGTGGCCTCTCCTATAAGTTTTTTGAGGTCTCCTCGCTTACCATACTTACTGTATCCTCTGAAATTTATTCTAATACAAAGGCTAATAAATGATTATGATGATGATAGGAAATGTTACCAAGGCACTAGAATACATATAAGTCAATGGCAACTGCACGCAAAGAAAGTAATGAAGTAGTGGCGCTTTCACTTTTTATGCTGCTGTTATTGTGGTGGTTTAAGATATTCAAAAGATACGAGATTTCCGGCCTTATCCTGGTGTTCCTGTGCTTGTTTAGGCGCGAATTCTTGTTCGTCTACCCACCCTACCTCCCCAAAACAATTTTTTTATGATCTCTCTTGGTTGAGAGACTTTAATGAAGCTGCTGATTAAATGCGAGGTTCTACTTTACATATAACGTTTGACCCTGAGGGTTTCGCTTTTGAAATAGCCTACTGCAGGAGCGTCTTTGCAACATGGCGGAAGCGCCACGCAGCCTGCAGTTGCCTTCAGGTTACGACGAGGAGTTTGTCTATGAAGTTGAAGATGATTTCATTTGCTCGATTTGTCAATTGACGTTAAAAGAACCTGTTCAAACAAGATGCGGTCACAGATTTTGCAATGCATGCCTCGAGGAACATTTGAGAAGGTACGTCCATTTAAAATGACTGAATTCTATTATATGTTGAAAGAGCTTTGATCCAAAACGTTGCTACCTTAAAGTAGAGTACAAACTCCGACACTGTGTTTCAATGGGAAACGCGACAATACGGATATAACAGTACGGAACGTCAACTCTTTTTACCGAGGTAATTAGGCAAATAACAGGCACCTCAGCTTAAACAATCATTTAGTACGAAGGCCATGTCTATCAATTTTAGTTTTTCAATAGAATAGAAATGAAGCTGAAAATTTGTTCGCGCTTTTTACTGACCGCCGTTAGATTATGTTATTAGCATAATGTTGAGTTAAGCTTGTTTTCTATTTATCAAATTTTGAAATGACAAAATGTTTTCGTTTCCTCTGTTTAGAGATGAGTAGCCATTGTTCGGTGTCATTGATCTGTTCAGGAATGCGGACAATCTGGTTTTACGTGATCAGTGCATAGCAAATGCTCTTGCGTAACCTAACCTTCTAGCCTGGCGACGTCTCCTAATTCATTTGAAACAAAGTGAAAGCGAAGGGAATAAAAGACGTCTGCACTTGGGCTACTGGACTTCTTAACAGAACTTAAAAACGTTTTTAATTTTTAAAATTATTACGCTCTTATGTGGATTCTATACTCGGAAAGCCTGCGCTATATCGCTGAAGAAGTATTGTGGCGTTCAAATTAACATGTAAAGCTCTGAGCGCCTCTGGGTTCAGAGCAGCCAACTAGCTGCGATTACAGTTACTCAGCGCTTTAAAAATAGCTTCATCAAGTAGACTCTTTTTGAGATACAAGATAGGTGTCGAATAGGACAGAAACCTGGCGTTGTTCGTCGTCGACCTTAGAGGAAAGCTGAGCTTTACGATTGGCGAACCTTATTCCCCATTTGCACATCTCCCATAATACAACTTGCTTGCCCCCCCCCCCCCCCCCCAAATTTTGCAAAAGCATTGTCTTTTAATTCTCTTGGGACCACTGTTATACCCAGGAGAAATCCAAGGTTATACAAATTGAAGTATTTTTTTTCTGGGGGGGGGGGAGGGCGAAGGGGAGGGGGACAACAAGGTGTATTGTGGGAGATGTGCAAATAGCGAATGTATAATTTGCGAGTGCATTGAATAATACACCATTTTCGATATATTAAAGTTCATGCTTGGCTCCGAAACTTGGGGGAATAAAACAAAAGAAATCATCTTAAGGCTTAGAAATGTTACTAATACATTTAAGGTGACTCGACCCAGTTTTTTTAAGGGGGTACCATCCTACTTTGAAGCTCTCTGGTATCCCCACCTTTACTTTTATCGTAAGTCTAACACATACAATGGATAACATATAGATCAATCTACAATATAACATAAAATTTTTGGCGATCGGAGTAAATGTCACGTGGTTATAATGCCACGCCCCTTTGAGGTCTGAGTCGAAAATCTGCTGTTGCCGGCATTTTTTCGTGAAGATCTCTCTGCTACACATAGTGCGCATTAGTGCCTTGCGCTGAACAGAGTTTCACCAAAATCGCAAAGACCCAATTCGAGAAATTCAGCCGTTTCCAAATTTAGGTCATAATTTATGCGAAAATGATAAGCAAACTTTACACGGATTATATCTAATAAACTATGAGATTCATCTCTTTATTTTGGGCATCCTTATAACAGATGGGTCCTTGCAAGTCAGCAAAACGCTTTAGGGCCTTGTAGATGCGCGCGATTTCGAGCAAAGCAAACATTTAGAAATTATAGTTTTCGCTATTTGTTGACGTTTGTCAGCGTTTAAGAGTCAATCTCACGAAAAAAGCATTTTCTTAAAAATTCGTAGTTTTTTTTCCTTCAAATTTTTTCAGGGCCACAATTGATTAACTAACTACCCGGACTCTGAATTTTATGGTCATTGAAAAACTGTGACATTACCTTCTATAAGCCCAAACTTGAGTAAACATTGAAGATTTTTAGCGTTTTGGCTGAGTTTGTGCTTTGGGAGTTGTCTATTGTTTCTAGTCTGTCATTCTACAGCATTCTTGTCCAGCACGCGATATGATAATATAATAATATGATAATTTTGGTACAGTGAGGCAGGCTATCGCGTGATACATAGAGGTTTAACTCACAATTTTTAATCAATTCTCGTGCTTCTTGTGCCTTTGCAAAAAAATCAAGAAGTGCTACACACTAAATCTACTCACTATTAAAAAAATATCATTTTTTCATAGGTTTAATGCAATCCACGGGAATCCCTTCTATTTTCTTATACTAAATTAGTATCTCGGTGAGCATTCGGAAGTCAGCCAAGCGTGGTCATTGCACGCGTAGTCACCTTAATTTCTTTTGTTTTATTCCCCCAAGCCAGCCAAGTATGAATTTTAATATATCGAAATTTGCTTGTAGACACACTTTGCACACAGAGTCTCCTGACTCTGTCTGTGTATTGACCGCGCTCAGTTTCAATACGTAAATTGCATGTCTATCTTTTTATCTTTTTTTTTTGCATATTTCTTCATTTACTCATTTTAATTGCCTCTCACACCGAAAAACAGACAAGAAGATCAGAACCATCCTTGCACTTGTCCTGCAGACAGGGGAGACCTGGACCCAAACCGGGTAAACCACTTTCGTTTGCTTTTTACCCTTTGTGTCTACTGGATTTGGTCTTCAGTGTCTAGCTATTCTTTTTACTCAACTTTTGCATGCAAAATGAGGCATACAGGGTAAAAATGTGAAACGAGCTGCCACCAAGTGATGAGACAAGTGGTCAAAATCTGCAAAATGATTTAAGCTTTTAGAACAAGACAGTCACATCCACGCATTGACACTTTTTTATTCACGAAAATGTGAGATTATTTTCAGAAGCATTTAAGCAATTCGAAGTAAGTCCATCTTCGAATAATAATAATCATCATCATCATCTTTCATCATCATCATCATTATAATCACTATCAACATAAAGGTCTTACCTTCTAATCAAACGTTTTTTCAATCATTCATTCATTCATTTTACCATTAGCCACATATGAACAAAACAACGATTTATAAGAAATTTATAATACATTAAAAATAATATACACTATTCTAACTAAATTATTTACAAAATTAAATGTTTAAGGTGGTGATGAAAAGGAAGCCTATATAGAAGCCGAGGGCTTATACACTGTAGGCTTCCTGAACTATAGGGTATACCATGTGAGTTACGGATACTGAGCACAAATGGAATATTTATATTTTAAAAGTAAAGAAAAGAAAAAAAAACAAAGAGTATATTTGACTAAGAAAGAAGGAATTTTTTTTAAAGTCTTTTGTCAAACAAACTGATACTTTCACTTTGACTAAAGAAATATGTAAAAAACTGTCCTTTGAGTCGAAGAGGCACTTATTAAAAGAGCATTGTTTTAACTTCTCTGTGTTAACACGTGTTCAACAATTTCCCATGATCCTTTTCTATTACAACACTTAATTATTCATACTGGATTGATCTTGAGTACAACGTTTAATTTTCTTTCTTATTGAACTGAAGGATGTATTTCCTGACATCGCAACAGGAAGGAAAATTTTGTCAATGGTGATCAAATACCCAAGTGACGGTTGTTCGTGGACTGGTGAGCTGAGAGGCAAAGAGGTAACATATAGATTTAGTATATACACACTCAGTGATCTTGGTAATTCAAGCAATCTGGTTGGTTAGCTATCTCGCTATCTCGGACTATGACGTTTTAGTAAAATCCAGCCAGTGGTCTATCATCAATGCTGCGTTCTGATTGGTTGAGCTACTACTAGGCTATATATTATAGCCCACTAGTAGCGAAAAGCGCCGGCCTTTTGGCGGCAAAAAAGGCAAAAAAGGTCTTTATCTAGCTAAAGTTGTTTTGTATCAATATTTTTTTACCTACTAGTTGGATTTTACTAAAACAATTATTCCTCTCGCCCTCATGGCCAATGAGTCAATAGCCCATTCGGCCTTCGGCCTCGTTTGCTATTGACTCAGAGCCGAGGAATAATTGTTAAATATTCACCGCGCTAGGCGGTGAATATAAAGTAGAACAAAATCGCTGTCGTGAAATGGGTGTTTTGCCAAAGTTTCATAGTAATTAGCCTTTTTGAAAATACACGAATATCCAAGTGCTGATGACTTTGAAGGCAAGAAAAGACTTCATGGTGTTTAAACAGCGTGATTTATTGTGAAGTGGATTACTGTAGCTGACGTCGACCATTTGTACGCTCGAAGCTATGTTTACCACTACAGAGGAAAACGAGGTCGCTTTGTCACTGTTTTGTGATTTCGGGATTTTCTCGCAAGACCTATTTTGCCTGTAGATAGAAGTTAATTTATGTAGAAAAGAGGAAGGCAAATATTTTCGAAAATTGTACGTGCCAGCAAGTTAACAAGGTAAAGAACATTGGAGATAAACAACGCTTACCTTGATCGTAGCCGCTGTTGACAGCATTTGCAAGAAGCGACAAAGAAAACTTTCTCATTCAGCGTGAGTTGACAGGAACAAATAAAGCTCTACTTTTCTTCTCAGAATTGGGTAGTAATTTAAATTCTCAGCGTTTTCTTTTAAACCGTTGATGCTAAAGCTTACAAAACTCGATACAAAAAGATTAAAACTATCATTTGCCATGTTTGAAGATACTGTAAAAAAATCTAACTTTTGCGCATCCACTGTTTACGGCTTCGTGTTCACGCATGAATTCACCCGTCATGAATCAAACTGATCGTTTTTTAATGGTTTCCTTTCTGATTCTGTTGAGATCACTTCGTGTGAATATACTAAAACAATTATTCACCTCAGGCTCAGTTAATTAACAGTTAATGAATGAGGCTGAGTATCTTATGAAGAATTATGGAGATCGAGGAGGGTGGAGGCGGATAACACCCTCCAAGATCTCCCTTATTCTTCATATGATACGAAAGCCGAATTCAATAACTGTTTTATTATTCATTCAAAATAATTCCTAGTTTAAAAACATAGCTAAAACATGCTTACCTCCATCGATCGATCGATGTTCAGTTCATCTTTGATCGATAGTGTACGTTTAGGTTTGTCCAGCTCCGCAAATATTCTCCAAATAGCAGATGTCGCCCTTCGAGTTGTCTTCTTGCTGTTCTTGCCATGTTTTTAGCTTTTTTTTGCCTAGTTCTTACTCTTGAAACGAGAGAAATGTCCGCAATTTTTTCAAGTTCACAACCAAAACAACTCAACCTCGTCCCCAGGTCTTCTCGGTTAACGGTGCCTTAACCTGCGAAAACGCTGCATTTTTGACGTCATTTCCTCGTTAAAGTCAAAATTCTTCCAAATTTGGTCATCAGTAACTGGTTATGGTGAATTAAACGTGTGCTTTTAGCCAATCAGAATCAGGGAAATATTTTGAATGAATAATAATGACTCTTAATCAGTTGTCTCTGCTTTACAAGACGCCGGTGGCAATGCGATTTCCCGCCAAAATAACCTCTAGTTACATTTGGGTTGCCATACCTGTTGATTGAGTTATTTTACATTGGTATGCCTGTGGTAGGGACGGACGGTCACGTGATTAGCAAATTTTCTCGGATGGGTAGATTACTTCATTTTCCTACCCATGGTGCTCCGCTGGCGCGCTTCGCGCGCCAAAGCTCCTTAAAAACGCAAAACAAAACTTATATCCAAGGCTCGGTGGATAACATGGTCATTTTCAAATTGAGTAGGTCCCAGTCTCTTTCACCCACCTTTGAAACTGAATAAATCAAGTATTTTACTTATGGCGTTACCTTGCTACGCGTCTTGATGACTGAAAGTGTGGAGGGGTAAAAGCTCAGATTCGTAGAGTCAGTTTTGGCAAGAGCAAGTCTCCCTGCTTGTGCCAGAATCGCTTTCAGGACAAATGATTCAGATGAATTACAATACAACACGACAAAGCAGACTTTTTACCAGGGCTTTTCTTCAGGCCTTCTACGAAAATAGACCTTTTTTAGCTTGTATGTTTTGTTTTCCCTTTTCAGACCACGTAATGATACCCCAGAGAACTGTTTCTCAAAGTTACACAGGTCATTCTCAATTATTCGTTAACGTAAATCCCCACGAACGTTAGTTAATTTCTTAATTGGCGTAGAAAACTAAGACATTTGGTAGTTCGTAATTCAAGAAGAAAAATGAAAGAGATCACTACTTCTCTAGTGATTTTTCAATTCTCACAAGTTGATATTATTTAAAACAGGCTCACCTGGAGGGTTGCCTCTTCAAAATAATTACTTGTATCAACGAAAATTGCCATGTGACAGTGAAAAGACAAGACCTCCAACAACACGTTGCAAACACGTGCGAATGGATAATCATACCATGTGAATACTGTGAAGAACCACACCCAAAGAGGCACTTACAAGTAAGCAGAATTAAAAATAACAGCGACTCTCTTTTTCCACTCACGCCACAGTTTTTTCCAGTTTACAATGGCTATCTTTTTCGTTTGATCTTGACTTAGATGTGTGAACTGAAACCTTTCCCTTATTCACGTAGCACGGAAGAGTTCTGCAAGATTTCTCTCCGCTTACCCACGGCCTGACAAAAATGATTTTTTTCAGTTTAAGTGAAGAAGAAAAGTTATGTATTTGTGTTTTTGCAGAATCACTTGGAAACGTGCAGTAGGGTTCCACTCCTTTGCCCTAATAACTGTGGATATATAATTCCTAGAGAAATGGTGAGTGCATTTCATTGTAGTTTAAGTGACGTAATTAAGGATCGGATTATAGCATAATTGCAGGGTTTCTATCTTGCGGGTAAGGCTGTCGGCTGTTTGTCTTGGCAGTTGTTTGCTTCAAGAAGTTTGAACTGATTTTCCTTTTACATGGACAACAAAAACCACATAGCGAGGAACATATATATGTGAACTTAAGCGGAAACAAATCGATATGGTCGTGGTCCTTGAAGCGTTGTAATTACATGACTGAAGCGGCGCCAAGAAAAGGAAAAAAATAGATAAATGCTGACCAGGATGCCGAGGAACCTGAACTTTAGAACTTTTTATTTTGACCTGAGGGGCAGTCAGTCGGGTCGAGAGAAGCGGCGTGACGAGAACAAAGAGTCCCTTCTGCTAGAGCTTGAAAGCTTAAGTGGCACCGTTTTTCTCGACCCGACTGGAATGCGCCAAGGATGAGTTGATGAAAGTGTTAGATAAAAACCGGCCATGCTAAGCACTGAGTCCTGAGTCAGTTTACTTATTTAATTTAATTTATGCTTTCCATTTAGATACCAAATCACATTGATAACGACTGTCCTTTGTCCTTAGTCTCCTGCCCGTATGCTCAAATGGGATGCACTGAAAAGGTTTGTTCTTGATCATTAAATACAATAATGAATTCAGCGGAGATGTAAAACATTGTAAATTGTACTGTGTGCAACAGTGATTTGCTAAAAATTTCAATTCCGACCGGTCTGTATTATCTGGCCTGTGTCGCAGACGTAACCTCAGTTAGTAGCGTCTTTGAAGAAGCGCCAAGATCCTTGTTCTGGGCACCAAGCGGACTCAATGAATTACCGGAAATGCGTTTCGAATATCCTTTCATCCTGATGGGTAAATCTATGGCTTTTTTAACAGGCCAATCATGACGCGTACTCAAATCCTAGTACACAGGTGGGGGCCCATATCAAGCATTGTTCCGCGGACGGACTTAACCAGAGTTTAGTTTTGTTAGTGTCGCAGGCTAGTGTTACAAGGGAGGAGACGCCACCCCCACCCCACCCCGGCACTTAAACAATTTCTTCACAAACACAAACTTTTATACAGTATACGCTTAATTTACATGCTATTTTCTGAGATAATTTGTCTTCTCCAGTTTCAGCGCCAAAGCGTGTATTCTCATCTTCAATCAGACGTGCAAGGGCATCTGGATTTAGCTTGTGTTAAACTTAACAGCACACAGGTTCAGCTGAATGAACAACAAGTTCAGTTGCATGAAACACGAGTTCAGTTGGGTGAAACAGAAGCTAAATTACGCCGTTTAACCCTGGATCAGTTAAGAAACTCCCAAGAATCTCAAGAAACAACAAGAAAATTGGAGGAGAAAATAGGGGCACTTCAAAGACAGATAGATATGAAAGTCAATACAGGTATAGAGGGTGGCAACAAACGTTTTATTTGGAAGATTAAATCGTTCAGTCAACGTTTGAAGCAAGCAAAGGAAGGAGTGACGGAAAGGATTGAAAGTGATCCATTCTACACTGGGTGTTTCGGCTACAAGTTTAAATTGTTTGCCCGTCCTTACTATACCCCAAGGGTCGGCTCTTTTTCTTCTTATTGTTCATATCTGTCGATTGGTATTGGTTTAACCAAAGGTGAATATGATGACATGTTACCCTGGCCTTTCAGCAAGAAAATAAAGTGCACAATAATTGATCAAAATAAGGATCTCAAAGAAAGGCAAGACTTTGCAAAATACTTACCTGCAAGCCCAAGTAAACAGCAGGGATTGGTTGTACCAAGTCTGACCTTAAGCAGACCAGGAGGATATTGCACAAGCAGCGGTCAGCTAAAATGTTTCATATCTCATGAGACACTTCAAACAAGGCGCTACATTGTAAATGACACACTGTTTCTTCAAGTCGACTTGGAAGAACCTAATGACTAGTTATCTTCTTACCCCTTTTCCATTTTCTTGTGAAACAAAAAGCTGCCTGATTTACAGTTAGCAAATGGCTCTTTAGTCTCGTTTGCTTTAGCTCCGAGACTCTAAAAATGCAAGCGATTCTGGGGATAAGAATCGCTACCTGACGAACGAGTCGGTCCAAGAATTCTATCGCTTGAAAGCGTTGATAACTTTGGAACAAGTGATTACTTTAGTGGCCAAAAAAAGGAGAATCTTAATGCAAAACTGAGACGCTGAGGCTAACTGGTCGGGTGTTGTAAACTTTCATTGTAGGCAAATGAGTCTTGTGATGAGCATGCGGTTTATTTTCGGCGCCAGTGATTGAAATGACGCGCCATGTTCTTCACGTTTTTCTCCTTGGCAGTGATGTAATTTCTCTCGAATCGAGGCCCTTGATTTGTGTGTATTTACACACGCGTTCTTAATCAATTCACGGAAACAAATCGTCGAGTACGATATAAAAAGCAAATAACCTGAAGAATATTCGACTGTCGATAAGGAAGGAAGTGAAAAAGTTTTAGCGAGGAAATTCTGTTTCGTTTAGAATTAATCACCTCCTCATTTCCTATCTAATCTTCAAGCAAGCGAGACTTGCAATTTTAAGAGTGTTCTTGTTCAAGTATTGAGAACACATCAATTAACACTGAACTGATTTAGAGATTAATTTGTAACCATTTGCTTTGAAAAAGCGCCCACCCTCTAAGCCAATCTAGAGAATGCAATATATAACAATTA
This sequence comes from Porites rus, assembly GCA_964035705.1. Lineage (NCBI taxonomy): Eukaryota > Metazoa > Cnidaria > Anthozoa > Scleractinia > Poritidae > Porites > Porites rus. Next base: position 30,604,338 of record OZ037998.1, on the reverse strand, counting down.
TTCACCGACGTGGAGGTGGCTAGTAGTGTATATTTGCCGACGACGCGAAGCGGCGAGGTAAATACCACTACTAGCCACCGACACTGAGGTGAATAATTGTTTTAGTATATACTAAAACAGTGAGAATTGTTAACTCATTTACTGTTGCCAACGATTACAATTTTGGCGCGCGATGACCGACCGGCCGCGGTCGTCGCTTTTTCTTAGCGACAAATAAAACTTTTGAAGGCGTTTGTTTAGCTCTTGCGGGGAGGTTTCTTCAAAAGGAGTTGTGAATTCTGTTTGTATTTAAAATAATTCTGTAAAAAAGATTATTAAATTTAATTTTAAGCTTATTCACGAACAAGTCAACTAAATAAAGTAACGCAAGACTTAAGCTTAATTTGCATTTGTAAACAAAAAACTTTTTCACCGGTTTTATCGATAACTATTCAAGTCAAAAAGACAAAGCTTTACTTGTTAAAACTTCCAAACCGAACTTCGTCACCTTCTCCATGTATTTCGGAAATAGCTTGCTTGATTAGTTGTGCAATTTCTTAGTTTGTTACTGCAGCAAACCGGGAAAGCATTTTGCTCGCAACCTACGCGAGTTTGGCGTCGCTCGCTCGGGAGAACTGGAGGTGAATCAGTGAATAGTGCAGGATTAAGTGAAGGATAGTCACTGATTGAGTAGCCAATCAGAGCGCGCGAAAAACACTATCCACTGTTTTAGTATATACTAAATAGATTTAGCCAGGGCTAAAAGCGAAGTTCTCGATAATATTTATAGTTTATTCAAACAAAATATAAAATCGTATAATGCTAAGCGGCGAAGGCATGCAACGCTGGAAAACGGTGAAAAACAACAATAGGTCTAATTAGCAAAAGCAACTACATTTCTTTGCCGTTGTTTTGCACAACTACAACGAGAAACTTCCAGAAACTTCTTAGTTACACGTTATATGGAGGAAATGTCGTACGTGTTTCCGTTCACTTTTTTTTCACGGCTGCTCATTTTCACCTTGCATTGGTGGCCGCTAGCATTTCTCATTTTGTCACCGCCGCTACAAAATTTTCATGTTGTTTTCCAACAAAAATATGTCTCCTTTGTTTTTTATCTCTCGCTCTAAATTTCTCGTTGAACTTCGCTGGCCTGCCGCCCACTTTCTCTTTTTCTCTGTCTTTCTCTTATTCTATATTCCAAATTTGTGGACATGACAATTTTTTTAAGCTTAATACTTTAGAAAACACGGATACAGAAACAATTTCCGCTTTCCATTTTCGTCTTTATTGACTTTTTAGTTGTCTCTGCCTTACAAGACGCCGTTGGCTATGCGCCTTCCCTCCAAAATAACCTCGAGTTGCATTTGGGTTGCCATACCTGTTGATTGAGTTATTTTACATTGGTATGCTCGTGGTGCGGACGGACGGTCTCTCGGGCGGTCGGTCGGTCGATCGGTCGGTGTACGGTCACGTGATAGGTAGATTACTTCATTTCCTTACCCATGGTGCTTTGCGCGCGAGAGCTCCACTATAAAGTAAACGGTCAGCGACTGTTTTAAAAGTGGTTGCTTGCCCGTTGTAAAATTTGACCTGTATTAAGCAGCAGGGATTACTTTTTTCATTGTCTTCATTTTTAAGATGTACTATATTAGTGCACTAGTTACATTGTACGTGGCGTTTAATGGTCTGTTTCTTTTCTTTTTGAGCAAAAAGAAGAAGAAACCACTTCGGTTGACCGAACTTGTATTGAACTTTCAACCTGTTTTAAGCCTCCCGTTGACCATTCAACATACGTTCCCCTTATTATCTCCCCATTCTTGATAAATAATAGGATGGATATAAAAACAAAAATTTCGCCATGTACTAACTCTTACAGTCAAACCCCACTAATTTGGACAACTCATCATGACGGACATGCAGTTTCCATTGTCGCTGAGGAAAGAAAGCCATCACGTGTTCTCTAAATTCGACCTGCTTAAAAACGGACAGCCCGTTAATACGGACACTTTCTATGGCCCCTCAGTGCCCGTATTAACGGGGTTTGACTGTAATTATATAAAGGCCACTGTTCAAAAATATTGCGAAAACGAAAAATGGCGACGAAATATCTATGGAACAAACTTTCGAACGCGAGGTTTTGGAGAAAATTTGGATGATTTTTGGCCGAGATATTGTAGAGCGATGAAGCGGAACTGCAACTGTGTGACATGTCGACCTTCCTTCTCTGGACTTAGTCAGTTTTGTAACAGCCGAAAGGAAAGGTAAATTTACCTGCTGAAGATCAGATTTTTTATTTCCCAAGTAGCGTTTCATCCATCGAGCTTCCACTCGCTCACTTAGGCAAGTCATCATAGAATGTTAATGTTTTCTAACTTCACATATCCGTGTTTTCATCGTCAAAGTGTACGCTGTTAATCGTTTTAAATCTCCCTAAAAATCGCTATGTATGTGGGACATGATGCCAACTTTAAGAAGTGAACTTGGAAAACTCGACCACTTGAAAAGAAACTTGCCCAGCTGCGGTGGACGACTGCTGCTTCAACAACTTCCCACAGAAAATAGAGGGGCTATAAGAGCAAGAGAACGGCTCAAAACACGCTTAAAATGTACGGTGTTAGCGAACTGGTGAAGATATGCATTTTATATAGTGGAATTAAGGATGTTTTCACCTGATCCACTCCAAGTTGGAAAATTATACAGGTACGTTAGAAGTTATCATAAGCTCAAGTATTAGATTTTAGCTCACACATTTCTTTATAAACGTAATCGCCATGTTTGTTTTGGAAATACGAGATAGCCGCTGCCGTTCCGCGGGCGCCATGTCCGGGATTTTAGGCCATGTCCTGTGCTTGTTTGTGGTTGAGTTCTCTTTTTTACGCTTGTTCGTCCACCCACCCCACCTCCCCAAAATGATTTTGAATGATCTCTCTCGGTTGAGAGACTTACAGTTGCTAATTAAACATGCGAGATTCTACTTTACATAAAACCTATGACCCTGACGGTTTCGCATTTGCAATAGCCTACTGGAGCATTTTTGCAACATGGCGGAAGCGCCACGCAATCTGCAGTTGCCTTCAGGTTATGACGAGGAGTTTGCTGATGAAGTGGAGGAAGATTTTCTTTGCTTAATTTGTCATTTGCCACTGAGGGAGCCTGTTCTTACCAGATGCGGTCACAGATTTTGTAATGCATGCCTTGAGAAACATTTCAGAAGGTAGGCCTGAATGCCTGAATTCTATTGAAAGTTGACCGTTAAAGTAACTTTTATTCCAAACCTTCAGTTGACACCTTAACGAAAAACTGCAGCACTGGTGCGCTTTCCATTGAACACCTCGATCTGAGTAAGAACATCTCAGTTGACGGAAAGTCAGCAGCCCTTATTTACTAATGCAAACAACGGACACCTTATCAGCTTAATCGATTTATTAGACGAAGGCCTTGTCTCTCAAATTTAGATTTCAAATAGATTAAAACTTAAACTGATGAATCAAATCTGATACATCCCACCCAGCGGATGATCACCGTTAAATTATGTTACTGACGCACAACTATTAGCAAACTTTTGAAATTACGAAATGTGTCTCGTTTCCGTAAATTGGAGACAAGTAGCCATTGTTCGAAGTTATTGATCTGCTCCAGCAAAGCATAAAAACTTGTCAATTTTTGAAATGTCTTGAATTCTGTGGGTTTTAGGCTCGGCAAATAAAATCAGCCACAAGTTTAATAGTAGAAAGAAGTTTTATGATGGAATTAATTAGTAACTATCTATCAATCGATGTTCCTATTAATTTTTATTAAATGTAGTCAATTAATCGTAATTGTTTCTTACACTGCAAAATAACAGACAGGAAGATCAGCGCCAGCCTTACTCTTGTCCTGCAGATAGGAAACGCCTGGACCGAGACCGGGTAAATCGCTTTCATTTGCTTTTTATCTTCTTACGTCTGTGTTTAATATGTTTTTGGTCTTATTTATTCTTTTAACGCTTACATGTAAACTAAATTACATAGAAATATAAATGGTGACGGCAAGTAAGCATTTCACCTCTCTCAGATACAGGAGAAAAATATATACTGTTCAGGTCTCAAACTTTGAAGTATTTTTTACTGTGTACACTAAAATTGCTATCGGCTTACTGCGGTTAACTGAAGACGTTGTTTTACAGTCTTAGTGTGTAAATAATTATTTGTCTTTTTGCAGGATCACCTTAAAACGTGTCACAAGATGCCCATTCCTTGCCCTAACAGCTGTGGGAAAGAGAGATACGCGAGAGACATGGTAATTTTATTTAATTGCAGTTTGAGGCAGACTCTGTTGATATCCGTGATGAATAACGCTCTAAGCTATATCTTGTCTTTCCATTAGTTTTCATCGTTTCATATTGATCTCCCTGCATGTTGTACGAAAAAATGCTTTCTGCGTGTGCATACTTAAATTGTACAGCTATTCCAGCTAACGTTGTCGCATATCAAGGGCACACAACACCGCAACACCGCAAGACCACAAGATCATGTGGGTAGCTGTAAATACATTATAACTAATTTTGTCATAACTTTACGGCTGCTACTGCTTTAGAATAGTACAAAACCTTACAAACGTTTACCTTCAAATGGAATTTCATATTGCTTCGCGGCCTCGTCGCTGTCAGGCTTTTATGAAAACGTTATTTGATAGAGCGGTTTCATAATTAGGCGAACTGTGAATAACAGTTCAACGTGGTCGTCTCCTTGCAGCATATGATTGAACAAAGTGAATGGAAAAAAAAAATAATGAAATGAGAAATGCAGGCCTGACCGTTCTTTGTGTCATCAAGCAACGCTCCTGGTTACGTGACGTCAAAAAGGCGTCGAGAACCACACAGAGGAGGAGACAAGCTTAACGGGTATTTGAAGCCTTAACTTTCCTCCTTTGAAACACCTTTCTTTTAATTCAGACCTGATCTTCTCTTGGTAAAAGAAAAAAAAAACTTTGTATAAAAGGTTATGCTAAGCGTTGGGCTTTGTTTTGCGTCAGTTCTGATAACTTATTTATCATTATATTTTAGATTCGAAATCACATTGAAAACGACTGTCCATTGACTTTAGTCTCCTGCCCATATGTTCAAATGGGGTGCAATCAACAGGTTTGTTTTTCATTCCATGAGATTGTAAATTAAGCGGACTGAAATCATTACGCATTGTACATGAGCGACGGTCTGCCAAAAACTTTAATTCCTTCATCATTTGTCTGTATCAGACTCTATTTGTCTCCTGACACTCAGGACAATTACTAGGCAAACATGTCTATATTTTGCAATATGTATGAATACAAATAACAGTTTTGGTTTATAATACCATTTTCTAAGATTATCTGACTTCTTTCTACAGTTCCAGCGCAGAAACGTGGATTCGCATCTTGAGTCAGGAACGCGAAAGCATCTTGACTTGGCTTGTGTTAAACTTAACAGTTCACAGGCTCAGCTGGTTGAACAACGGGTTCAGTTAGATGAAGCACGAGTTCAGTTAGATGAGACACGAGTTCAGTTAGATGAGACACAAGCTCAATTAAGTTCAACCCAGGCGCAGTTAAAAAATACCCAAGAAACAACAAGAAAACTTGAGGAGAAATTAGAGGCTCTTCAGACGCAACTAGAAACAAAAGTGAATGCAGATAAAGGGGCCGACAACACACGGTTTATTTGGAAGATTGAAAATTTCAGTGAGATTTTGAGGCAAGCCAAGGCACGATTTATGAAAGCTGAGCATATCCCTTGCGAAACGATAAGAAGTAATCCATTTTACACTGGATGTTATGGCTACAAATTACGAGTGATAGTCCGTCCTTACCTTAAAACGTGGACAGAATTAGACGACGGGACACTTCTTCCTCAAGAAACTCTCTACTTTGGCCTCGCTTCAGTGGAAGGTGAATACGATGACATATTACCCTGGCCTTTTAGCAAGAAAATAACGTTCACAGTGATTGATCAAAACCATGATATCAATGAAAGGAAAAACTTTACAGCAGATTTGAGGCCAAGTTCTAGAGCACAAATATTCTACGGCAGACCAAGAGGAAACATTACATTTGAAAGTGATATTATGTGGTTCATACCTCATGAGAGGCTTCAAACAAGGCGCTACATTTTGAATGACAATTTGTTTCTTCAGGTCGATGTAGGACCTGATGATTAGATAATGTTTTCGACCGTTTATGTCTGCTAAAGTGAATCATGCAAATAGTATTGATAAACTGTCCACAAGTTGAGAAACTAGAGGCTTTTTCTAAAGAAAGGGTAATTCACTTTTCACTAAGTTAAGTATACATGTCCAATACATGGCTCTTCCGATTTAGTATTCTCTACGAACTGCAGATGAAGTCGTAAACCTATACACTGAATTGTTTTAAAGTTAAATTTTTAGTATATCATTGTTTTCTTGTAAAGGAGCTCACGACTCTTTAAAATAAATATAGTGGAACCTCTATCCAGGGGATATCCTCGGGATCAAGGCAAGTATCCCCTGAATATCGTTGTCGCCTGAATAGAGACAAATAAAATACTTTTTTTCTTTTGTTCCAATCTACCTCGGAATCTGTTGTAGTCATTATTTCAAGCAGCTAGATAATGCATAAAAATCAGGATTAACTCATCCCTGCGATGTTGTGTGTTGAATTCCCACAAGTGCAATACATTGCACAGTTGGTGTTTTGAAAGCTGTTGCCATTGTGTCTAGTGAAGACTTAAAATTATCAACGATTTTTGCGGTAAGTCACCTTTTGAGTGCTATAAGTTGTCCGTGTTCTGGACCCAGAAAGATTGCCCCTTTCTCCTGAATAGAGGTGTCCCTTCAATAGAGGTAAATAATACAAAGATTATGGGAACATTTTCCGGGACCAAATTTTATGTCCTCTGAATGGATGTGTCTCAAATGAGAAGTTCCATTGTAATGAAGGAAAACCTTTAAGAAGCGGTCAAAATTGTTCGTGTTGCGGATACGCCTTAGACATGAATCGAATCTAAAATTGCCGCTTACTGGTAAGCGTTTTTAGCATGAGGCAGAAAGCAGATAGGAAGTACAAACGATAAATCAATCATAATCATATCATTTTATCCCCAAATTTTGGTTTATGATGATTATAACGCTTGATATATGTATTTGAGGTCTAAGTTTAATTAATATTGTTAGTTATTCTTAAGTCTAGGGTTAGCCCTCTCATAAACTCATCCTAAAAATACAGAGATCGGTGTTAAAAAGAGAATAAACGTAAGCACTGAACACGTTGCATTTCATGTGAACAATTGCCTGTACGTATGCGTCCGTGGCCGGGAGCCAGGTATTAAGTGGGAAGATGGGTAACAATCCCTGTTTTAGCCTATAATTTTTCCAATCCTACTTAACTTTCCATAGTCCAAAATTGCATTTCCACCATCAGAAGTTAGAAACTCTCACTGATTACAAACTCCAAAACCAAACTTGAGGATTGAACATTGCGGGGACGTTTGCAGTATCCAGACCCGGTCCATGCTCAAGGCTGGTGATCGGTATCACTATGACAGCTGCACAAAAAGAAAGTGATGAGCCAGCAGTGGCCATTTTTTGGCACTTTCAATCTTTGATGTTGTTGTTATTACGGCAGTAAGATATTTGAAAGGTACGAGAATATCAGACTTATCCTAGTGTCCCAGTGAGCTTATTTGCGCGCGAAAATAGAGGGTTTTGCTACTTTATCTACCCACCCTACCACCCATAAATGATTTCTTAATTAGCTATTTGCAGCTGGCGACGACAGAATTCGATTTCAAGCGTCGCTTTCGGTTTGTAACATGGCGGAAGCGCAACGCAACACGCAGTTGCCTTCAGGTCACGACGATGAGTTTTTGTATGCAGTTGAAGATGATTTTATTTGCTTAATTTGTTGTTTGCCGTTGAAGGAGCCAGTTCTTACAAGATGTGGTCACAGATTTTGCAATGCATGCCTCGAAGAATATTTGCGAAGGTACGTATAAATGACTGAATTGTAAACTTGAATGTTTAAATTTGAATAACTTTGAACCAAAACCTTCCACCTTTTACTCTAGCAGTGTGTTCACGCCACTGAATTCTTTCTTCATTGACATAAAAGTCGTCCTAGCTTAGTCAATTTCTTGGTCGAAGGCAATGTTGATCAGTCAGGGGCAGCCAATCAGAATATAATTCAAAACCACTCAAACATAGCATTATTAAATGTATTTTAGTATTTAAACGGTAGATATAGGCATATTTTTACCCCCTAAAAATTTTTCACCTGTTCGGATTTCCTAGCTGAAAGTCTAGTGATTCGAAAATTATGGGGATCAAAACTTACCTTTTCGAAAATTTCAGCTAGAAAAAAGGCTTCTGAAAATTGTAGGTGGCCTTTTTACGGTAAAAATCCGTTAAAAACGGGCAATAATACCATCTTTTAGATGTTCGAAAATCCTAGGAGAGGCAGAATAGCAAGAAATTTTGCAAAAAACGTTCCGAAAATTCTAGATCTCAAATCGTCTTCCAAACAGACATTTTCCGAAAATTGTCGTTGGCATGGCTCCCCTGATCAGTGGTTGATCCACTTTAGTTTTTAAATACAGGAAAAGGAAAGCTGAAAAATCTTTACTGATGCATTCATGCGCTATTAAAGTGTCTTAAGTTACCACTTTAGATTTTGTTATTGGCGCATTGGACAGTTAAGCTTGTTTTCTATCAACTTTTAAAATGACAAAATGATTTTGTTTCCACTGTTTGGAGATAAAGTAGTAGGTTCGTTGTCGTCAGTTTGGTATCACGTGATCCATGGTTGCTCCACAGGTACCCAAAGCTCACGAGTGAGAATCGTTGTTGCGTAACCGAAACATTACTAGGAGTAATCGGGGCTTAGAAGTGTGCGTTCGATATGTTTGTACAGGTAGCAGTTGAGGAGGAAGGGTGGGTGGTTATTGCGATAGATTAAGCCCGGTTTCCATATGATCGCTACGATCGCTGCGATCGCTGAGAAAAAAAAAGTTCAGCGATCATATGGAAACCACGATCTACAGCGATCGCAGCTACAACGATCGCTGAAGTTTTTTTTTTCTCAGCGATCGCAGCGATCACAGCGATGGTAGCGATCATATGGAAACCGAGCTTTAATTTGATCATCGCATATTTTAAACGTAAGGATTGCTTACAGCGAAACCTCTATTTAAACTGTGTATCGTTATGAAAAAGCCTTGAAGGCTAGTGATATCGTATGTTATGTCTCAATAAGTGCAGTAGTTTGGTCGAGTGTGTTGATTTCGGTGACTTGAGTGGAGCTACTGTGGGCTGTTTATAAGTTTTTACGAATAAATAACATAGACCTAAAATGTTCGTTTGTCCCGTGCCGAAAATATCACAAGTCATGATGAAACGGCGCCGCCGAGCTTCACATCTCGGTAGATTTACTTTGTGGCACAACGGCCGCCGAGCTACACAACTCAGTAGATTTACTTTGTGGCACAACGGCAGCCGAAACTTTTGAAAGATGAACGTTTTGAGAGATTCAGCAAACACATATTATCGACGAGCCTACTCGAGTCACACCCTCAACAAGTACCCTAATTGATCTTATTTTCACCAAGACAATATTCTCTGTTCTGGAGTGACACACGTGGGTATAAGCGATCACAGTCTTGTTTACGCGTACCGTAAAATTTCAATCTCGTCTGTTTCTAAAGGAATCAATTTGATCAGCTATAGACAATTTAAACACTTCAACAGCAATAATTTCCGTAATGATGTTTCGACGCAACCGTGGGACGATATCAAAGAACTGTACGACCCCAACTGTACCTGTGGTTCCTCTTGCGTAACCCTGCCATCCTTGCAGAGCATCAAAAGGTTTTAAAGTTTTTGAAATGTTTTACGCTTTTCTGTAGATTCTAGGCTCGGAAAGACTGTGCTAAATCGTTGGAAATCAGCGATAAGTAGTAGAAAGAAGTATATATTATAGCGGACCTAATTGGTGGAAGGAGTTTAACTTTAAGTTTCTGCGTCCTATGATGGGACAGAAACCTGTCCATAGATGACCTTAAAAACCAAGCTTCACAAGTGAGGGGGGAGGGGGCGGGGGCGGGGCAAGCTCATTTTCGTGACGCCCTGATCGACCATTTTTGGTGTCCATGAATCGTGGTCATCGTGATGTATCGATAATGTACAGAAAAACCTCTTTTCTCCGTAGAGGCTTCCTTTGGGTATCCCAATAAAAGTAGCAATAATCGATAAATAGAAAGCGCGAGGGGGACGATGGGAAGAGGGAAAAGGCGGGGGCCTTTCTTCTCCCTTTCCCCTTCCCATTGTGCCCCGCGCACTTTCTTTTTTTCTCTTTCTCCCAGTTTCTCTGCGACACAAAGAAACCTCTGTGGGGGAGAGAGCTGAAAACTGTTCTGTGAATCGTGATTGAACGGGCACTCCATAAAACCTGAACTGCCAAAATCCTCGATTGTTTACAAGTAATCACCAAGTTGAAGAAAATAATTAATTTGGGCAAACGCATCTGGCGGCTTGATTTAACTTCACTTTTCGAGTCTTTTTTTTGTAACTTCACAGGGAGTGATCAAACAACGTGAAATAGAGTCTGGTTAAGTTGCGATATTTCGACTGGCCAAATTAACTCTATTCGCGTTGTTTGGTCAGTCCCTGCAAAAGTCTTCTTGACTGTAACGTTTTCAATTTGATCTATTTTGACTGATCACGATCTTTTTGGATCCGACGTTGAGCAAGTTTGATCGTACACGGTTTTTGCAGTGATTTTTTTTACCTTAACTAAAACAACATAGCTTCACACTTCAGTGCGCTCAGACCTACCTGCAGCTGGCTCCCCTAGGGATTTTATATAGTGATTTTCGTAAGCTTCGTTAAATTCTAGATAAGTTATATATAATAGAGGAACTTCTTACGACCTCAAAGTTTTGAGAAGCGTGAAAGCCTTGTTTCACGACTCGTGACACGCAAGATTGTTGTTCGTGAATTCGTGATGAGTCCCTGCCTTGCCCTTCCCCTCCCCCTCCCCCTCACAAGTGGCGAACCCAGGACAAACCTTATGCATAATTTACGATTAAATTTCATTTTTTAAGTCTTCTTGATGTGATTGGCGTTTTATGTGTGAGCATTTAAACAGGAACACTTCACTGAACCAAAGCTATTTTAAACCAAAGTATAAATTAATTTCTTTTAGACACATTTTATTTAAAAACCCTTTTTACTACACTTGCTGCTACCACAGATTGCGTGTTAGCTCGTATTGAAGGCGCTGAACCTTTTTAACACGAACATAATTTGCATGATTATCTATCCATTTGTTTAGTGATATATTTATCCATAATTTTAATTGCCTTCAATACACTTTAAAAAAAAAACAGACAAGAAGATCAGAACCAGCCTTACACCTGCCCTGCAGATAGGGAAGGCCTGGACCGAGACAAGGTAAATAACTTTCATTTACCTTCTAACCTTTTACGTGCACTGTGTTTTGGTCTTGTCTATTTGTTAGGTAAAATTGCGAACAAAGTCGATCGAAACAATCTGCCCGAGGTGATGAAACAAGTTTTTTTTCAAGCTTTTAGAACAAGAAAATCTTCTGACACGCATCCATACTTTTTTTCGTATTCAGGAAAATGTGACATTAATTTCAGAAGTATTTCAGCAATTCAAAGCAAGGCCTTCTTCGATTTTTTTAAAGTAATAATTTCATAATCGAGGTCGTTATGGATACATTCTAATTCAAACACTGGCTGTTATGCAGTTAAGAAATAGAAGAAAAACTGTCCTCTAAATCACAGGGACATCTATGTACAGAACGTTTTCCCAACGTGTCTGTGTTAACACGTCTTCCACAATCTCATATCCCTTAATTACAATCTGCCAAGAAACAATGATGGGACATGCTTTGTCTATCCAATTCTAAAAGCTTTTTTTCTGCAGCGACTTGGGTATTTGCTAAGAAGCCAAGAACTCATTCAGGATAAATGCTATCACAAGTGTAGTTCGAGAGTATATTCCCTCGAAACCAGAAAGGACAGAAAGTGAAGGTGCCCGGACCACTAGCGGCGCACCGGTCCTTTTGATCTTCCGTAACAGACTACGCCAACTAAGAAATTTATTAATCTTATTCTCATTCAATTTATCTTGATCATAAGCACGTTGTGTCTTTTTTTTGTTGTTGTTGCAATGTGATAGGATTTATTCCCAGACAAAGCAACAGGAAGAAAAATTTTGTCTTTGGTTATCAAATGTCCAAGTGTTGGTTGTTCGTGGACTGGTGAGCTGAGGAGCAAAAAGGTAAAAAATACCAAACCATAACTATTTTCAAGGCGCAATGGATTTAGTTCGTATCAAGCACGCATCTTAAGCATGAAACTTTATCATTCCCAAGTCGAGTGGAACCCACACCTTTTCATCCATGTACAAGTCTCACGTAAAATCAGATACTTTTCTCAAGGCCAATTTACTATCTATCTAAAGAAAAACGCCTATTAAAATCGGCCTAACATAGGGGCGCTCTGAAAAATTTAGTGTTCCACAGGCCGATTTTTGTACTCGCCATAATTAATGTTTATGCTTCATGTTCCTTTACATATTACGAAAGTTATTGATGTTGGCGTTGTCTCGCTTTGGGTGAGCTCTGTTTGCTGGGACACAAATAATCACAAACCCATTATGGGATATTTTGGCCACGGGAGTGGCCGTTTATTAAATTAAAGCATATAAAGCTGGGAAAACCAGATACATAAGAACATTATCCCAGCAAAGGTGAGGGCACACCCGCCACTCCCTAGGGTAAAATAAAGCTAACGGGAGGGAAGGGAGGGAAAAATGTTTCTGACTGTCTTGTAATGCGAGGAAGGAGGCCTTGTGCCTCGCTTCTGTGACCTACATGACCCGTGACATAAATGACACTTTCGTGACAAATCACCCGGATGACAGGAAACCCTCCTTTGCTGGTAGCTGGAGAAATACAATAATGATCAGTCACATTAAGCATAAAACCATTTATTTCTTTTAGAAATAAATCTCATTTATGCTTCATGTTCCTTTACATATTACGAAAGTTATTGATGTTGGCGGAGTCTCGCTTTGGGTGAGCTCTGTTTGCTGGGACACAAATAATCACAAACCCATTATGGGATATTTTGGCCACGGGAGTGGCCGTTTATTAAATTAAAGCATATAAAGCTGGGAAAACCAGATACATAAGAACATTATCCCAGCAAAGGTGAGGGCACACCCGCCACAGCCCAGAGCAAGGAATGAGTGAAAGGGCCGCCCCACCCGAGGCCAAAGCAAGACGACCGCCAACAGAAACTACTGGTACCTACAAATCAGAATGTACAATGGAAAAAGGTGTGCGCCGCCTGATACGAAAACCCGAAAAACCACATGGGAAAAATTGGGAACGTATCCCCCAACCAATGCAGTCACACAAAACCTCTGGGGGTTAAAGGTAAGAAAGATACCACATTAAAAATAAAAAAGGTCAATGTGCGAGAGCTGAGATGAATATACATGTATTATAATCATCCAACCGTGTACACCTTACAACAATAGCGTCAACTAGCGCCATAACGGCTCATGTGTGTCCATAGCAATAGGACATTGTATACATTCTTTGTCACTGTCACTCACAGCTTAGTTCCACCAGTTTAGTTCAGTGGAGGTTATGCACGTAAACATATAGAAATAGAATGGTAAGGCTGTTTACCAAGCCCTGCTTACTGAAATGGATCAGTGTAACCAACAGAAATGTACAAGTTTGAATGGCCCTTGCTCACACTGTCATTGAATCTGATACAGATTAAAAAGTGTGAATCACTTAAGTTAACTAACAGTTTAAAAGTGAAAATGAATGAGATAACTGTATGGCCCTTGTTCACACAGCCATCATAAATTGCACTTATTCACTAAGCACTGGACACTAGATGGGAATAAAATGGCCTATATATGCAAATGAGTTTTAAGTAACGTTTTCCTAAGTCTTGGATACAGAAGTGGATTGATGTAACCAACAGAAATGGGCTACTGTAGCTAGAATAAAGGAAATGGCTGCATAGCCTGTCAGCTCACACAGTCAACTTATAATATCGGCCTCACTAATGCCACATCGATACGAAGCTCAAACGTGTTTAAAAGCTGTAAAGTTAAACCAGGTTGAAATGATTAGAAGTGAAAATTAATCAGTAAGATGGCTGTATGGCCCCTGCTAACACAGTCACCAGGAATTTAAATGATAACAATTTAGGCTGAATGGTCATAGCTCAGTGACATAATGAAATGATTTAATTTAAAAAACTGTGATCTGGCTGTATAGCCCCTGCTCCCTTATCAAAAAGCTGAAATAGCTTGTTAATGTAACTGATTAAAATGAAATCGGTAAGATGGCTGTATGGCCCCTGCTCATAGAGTAAACATGAATTTAAATAATAACAATTTACTCTAAATTGTCATAGCTCAGTGACATAATGGACGGATTAAATTTGGAAATCTGTGATATGGCTGTATGGCCCCTGCTCACACAGTCATGCAAAATTATACTTATCAAAAGTCTGAAATAGCTAACTGATGTAGCTGATTACAATAAATCTGTGCGATGGCTGTATGGCCCCTGCTCACACAGTCACCCTGAATGATACTAATAAAAAGTCTGACGTAACTCACTGATGTAACTGATTCAAATGAAAATCTGTGAGATGGCTGTATGGCCCCTGCTCACACAGTCACCCTGAATGATACTAATAAAAAGTCTGACGAAACTCACTGATGTAACTGATTCAAATGAAAATCTGTGAGATGGCTGTATGGCCCCTGCTCACACAGTCACCCTGAATGATACTAATAAAAAGTCTGACGAAACTCACTGATGTAACTGATTCAAATGAAAATCTGTGAGATGGCTGTATGGCCCCTGCTCACACAGTCACCCTGAATGATACTAATAAAAAGTCTGACGTAACTCACTGATGTAACTGATTCAAATGAAAATCTGTGAGATGGCTGTATGGCCCCTGCTCACACAGTCACCTTGAAACTATACTGTAAGCAGAAATCACCTAGGAAACTAACAGGTGAATTTAAAAGTGAAAAAATCAATATACTGTAAGATGGCCGAATGACCCTGACTCATGTGGTGAGAATTCTACATATTACAATGTCACTGCCCATATGTCCTGCACATAAGTATCAAATGACATACATGTCCTATACACTTGAGCTACATGTATACCCAATCACAAAGCCCAGCAAGCCAAAGTTGCCTGAGGAAAGTTCTGCCCAAGTAGATGTACACGTAAGTGCCACGTGCCAAGGGACGCAGCAGCTGCTCTTGAGTAGCCCGACACTAGAGATGCAACTCCTGGAAAACTGATCAGCAGAATGTGTACAACTCTTTGGAACATTTCTTGCATACTATGTTGAACTGAATTGAGGAACCAAAGAGAATGCAGAGCTATTGACTGTCTTAAGAGAGATGCCAAGGGAAAGCTGAAGATGGTTGGATAACGCTGGTTGGTACTCTGCTCAAGACTGGCTTCATTCAAAAGGCGTTCATGAAAGGGAGCTGCATGTGTATACCTTAGCACCTGCAGTACAATGAAAAAACTATAAAAACAACTTCTTTAAAAAAGCCAGAATGTGCTACCATTAAAGAACAATGTGTAACCAATTAATAAATCAATCAGGATCTCCCAAACAAAACAAATAAACCGTAAATTCCTCAGAAACAACAAAGCTAAAAGCACTGATGTGACGTGGAGAGTAAAGCATAAAGCAACGTATAACAGTGTCTCATCACAATAAATGCAGGACTGTAATGTCCACACATATCAAAACAGGGGAGCCAACAAAACCGGAGATTAAAGTTAATGTAGCTGCATGTAAACCAAAATAACGGATTGCATGAATAAAGACTAAAAAATAGACAAAAAAGGCAAAAAATGTGAATAGAAATTCAAACCAAATAATATTGGCATCTGGTTACCCTAGACAAAAATACAACAACAGAACCACACACATATCACTGCAAACAAATCAAATAAGCAGTACAAACAAAGGAACAGGGGCCTAGAACAATGAGGACCAAAGCCTCAAACTGAGGAACCTAGCCTCAACATAAAATAATGAGGACGAAACCTCAATATAAAATATGAGGACAAAGCCTCAAAATAAAATATGAGGACAAAGCCTCAAAATAGAATATGAGGACAAAGCCTCAATGTAATAAATAAAAATAATGGACGAATCCACTATATAACACAATAAAAATGTGGCAGGGAAAGTCTGTCAGACATTAAGTCGACGCAAAAAACTCCCCTATAAATGTCAAAATAATAAATAATGTAATACGAGGCCAAAGCCTCAAAATAAAATATGAGGACGAAGCCTCAATATAAAAAACAAGGACAAAGCCTTGATACAACATGAGGACGAAACCTCAACAAAATGAGGTCAACGCCTCAAATACAAGTGGAGGAACAAAGCCTCACAAAGGCCCAGAAGTAAGCACTGGCAGACAGAATGTCGCCGACAGCGACTAAAGGAAAACAACAGAACACAACGATACACAATGCAACAGGATAAAAACACAATATGCAGACAAAACTGACATATGAACAGCCAACGATAAACCTGATATGCTGATACAGTACACTGTACCTCTGAGGTAACTTTGTTAGAATGGTTGCAAGTTTTAGCCTGTAGGGTTTAATAACGCATCGTGTTGTTTGGCTTTGTTTTGTTGTTGCTGTTGCTGTTGTTTTTTTTTTTGTTTTTTTTTGTATTTTTATAATACTGTAATATTAATTATACATATAAGCTGCGTCCAAAGGTCAAAAATGCTCAAATTGCATAAAGGTAAACTCAAAATAATTATAAATAAATAAAGTGTCTTTCCAAATCACAAAACAAGATCATAAACAAAGAGACCCAGCTCCAGGCAACTGAAGATCGGGCGAGTGTTACTGATTTCAAATATAGCGCCAGTTGGCACCAGCGATACAAGTAGCTGAAGAACACGAGGCACAACCGGTCTGAGGGACAACGAAACTGTGCTACGCACACCGAACGGACTAGCATACACGCCAGTGTAACTGAAAACATAAAAAATTAATGGTCGATCGGATGTAAAATTCGATGTTACCAATAAGCAATGGCATTTCATTAGCATAAACGACCGCAACGTGTATGAATTCCCGCAATCAACAAGACGATCATGTGCACGAACATGACTGTGGACATCAATACAGCACCGAGAGTAAGCGGTGAGCCATCGGGCAATAATCTAGTACTTATCTCAAAGAAGAAGTGATGCTCGGTAGGTAAGACCCAAGAAGAGCGAAAGAGACTGATAAATCGCAAGCATCCTGCATCTAAATCCGGTCGCCATCTAAAATGTTTCTGACTGTCTTGTAATGCGAGGAAGGAGGCCTTGTGCCTCGCTTCTGTGACCTACATGACCCGTGACATAAATGACACTTTCGTGACAAATCACCCGGATGACAGGAAACCCTCCTTTGCTGGTAGCTGGAGAAATACAATAATGATCAGTCACATTAAGCATAAAACCATTTATTTCTTTTAGAAATAAATCTCATTTTTCTCAGAAAATCGTAAACAAATCTGAACAAATCTTAGAGATTAAACTCACCCAACGCTACAATCCCGGATAAAACTACTTGAGAAAGTTTTCCGCAACATGACCACTTTGCTACGCAACAAAACTATTTCCAAAACGACGCCTTTGCGGAAAGAAAACCCCTTCCCCCAATTCATTAATGCTTCCCACAAACGCCCAGGGATCAGGCTTTCTTTTGAATACACAACAACGTTGCTTTCAGGGGAAGGGGGAGAGGGAAGAACCGGTACAGCTACGATGTTTAGAAAAATGCTGTCCAAGTATATAATTTTCTCAACAGTTTTGTCCAAGATTATGTACAAGCTAAGGTGATTCGCGTTTTCTCGCAAGAATATTTGCAAGGACAAAACAAAAACATGCTAATAAAAAGCACTTTTCAGAAGCTGTTTTGAGCAGAAAGTTTTATGCCAGACCATCTTCTCATAGAAAAGCATGACCTCATATACGTTTTTTGCAGCACCCTCCTTAAAACAGTCAGATTTCGCAATAGCCGTACAACGCGTGCTAATTGTTACATATTTTCCTGCAGTTCCGGAATGGAAGGCCGGGAAAATGTGAAAAGTAAGTTATCTTTTTCAGAAGAGTCTACACAAGACTTGTATGACGGTTCTCTTCGAAGAAAAGGAGTTTGTAGTGTTTATTTAGGGACATAATGGTCAATCCGATATGGAACCGTTTCCCGTCACGTGGAAATTGCTTCTCAGAGCTTATAATTGGTTAACCCATTCGCCCCTGAACCGCCCGTAACCGCCCGTGCGGATCCAGGTCCTCTCTACCCTTTGTGACGTCATCAGTTTTAACGGTCAAGGATAACTTTCTTCGCTAACTTGTGCAGAGGGAAGAGATCTTTCAAACCATACCAGAATGAGCACAATTCAGTCAAGGACACCGGAGAAAGAAGCAAAAAACCACGAGACATTGACCTGAAAATTTCCATGAAAATCTAGTTCCATTACCCACCTACCTTTCCTTTCACCTAATCCTAAGATCCTAAAAGCTTTCCTAAAAACTCTTCCCACCAAATTGAAGCCTACTAAATGCCCAGCAAGAGAAAAAAAAAATGAGGGAAGAAAAGCGAAAAAAGAAGGGAGGAGAGAAAGCGAAAAGTAAAAGTCAAGACTGCTGTGTCACTTTTAAACCCAAAAACTGTCGAAATTTTGCTTTCTGCGCATGCCCGAACTTCGCAAGCTGATATTTTGCATCTGGATCAGAAGGCCGCGAAGTGTACGACCTGTAAACTGGTTTGTGGTAAGTTTTAGCCCTTTATAGCACGACAGTGACCAGAAAACCACTCGACTAGATTCAAAACGCGTTTTTCGGCAAAATCTCCAGGAGCGAATGGGTTAAACAATGGGTGTTACAGAAACTTTGTTTATTAAAAGTCGGTTAACTTTTTAGGATAATTCCATGGATAGAATAATATTACGATTAACAAAGCATTGAAACGGTTGACACCATTTCGTTCTCAATAGAGAATGACCTTCTGATTCTTTTTAAACTTCCCTGTTAATCGCTGTATGTTAACTGTTGCTAATCTTCGCAGCCGCTCAAAAATGTCCTGTTAATCGTTCCGACTTGCAGATATTGTGGAGAGCAAAAGATTAGAAGTCAACTTTGGCAACTTTTATCATGCCTTGGTTTACAAATTATCAATTTAGGTCATAATTTTTCCAGTCATATGTAACCCGAAGACAACAAGTGGACTTTTACAGGTCACGCGATAGTACATTTTGTCACGTTATCGCACGTGACATTTCTAGATTTCATAGTGTGTTTCTCTGGACTGGATATCGCTACAATTTCAAAAGTAAGCATTCAAATGTGAAAAGTAAAAATGCAGCTTTTGTAATATTTAATCCTCTCTCCATTTGATGCTTTTATTCTTTGCAAGTGCTTGCCCATTGACTATTTCGGCGATGGGAAAATTGTTCAAAGTTGTCGGGTCACGCACTCTGAAAATTCAGCGAAAGTTTCATATGTTATTTGTTGATCGAATCGTAGTGGGTGAAATTCCCGTTTTCTGGCTAATCTGCTTGACGGACACGTCCTTTTCGTCCTCGAAAAGCGCAATGTATGCCCTCTGCTCTTCAGTCAAAGGGCGCGTAAAAAACATGCATGGAAAACGAATTTCACAAACGTTTTTGACTGACCACTCCAATCAAGTAAGACATACCAATTGATTTTCTTGTCATAAACGCCTCTGTTTTCACTCATTTTGCATTAATTATCTACTTTTCTTTGAAATGTACTACATTTATTAAGAACAGGCTTATTTGGCTGCGTTAAAGGCTGCAAATCGCCTTTCCCAGTCAAATACAGTATCTTTATAACTCCCGAAGTCCTCTAAGTACTGATCATGCAACAACAGCAAGATTCTCGTAGCAGTTTTGAGGTATTTGTAGTCAAATACTCTTCAGATACCTTAATGCTCCAACCCACAATCCTATTGGCAGTTTACTAGGCTTTGAAGGCATATGACTTCTTGATGTTTGTTTAGTCACCCGAAAAGGGAACTGAATTTCACTCTGGAACTGTTTTGGGGACCACCTCTTACCCAGTTCTCTGCGCATCACCGTAATAACCAAGGAAAAACCAATGACGTCCTCAATGAACAGTCTCGAATTGCAATTCCGGTAACATGCAAAACCGACCGCCCTGTCGCACACGAACCCTCAAAGTGCCAAATACGCGTTTTTTTCCGGCAAATAAGGAAAATCGATATCACTGCATAAAAGCTCTTCTGGTTTCAATGAAATAAGTGAAGGAGTTGATGTATTCTTTGCGAATATAGGTCCCTATTACATTAGCTGAGATTTCGGATTAGGAACAAGCAATTTTCCCCTTCAAAAATGAGAACCCTTTTAATAACCTAAAAATAGCCTAAAAACTGAGCTAGATATACCAGTAAACATACCTCCTCTCTTGATATTACCTTGCCACACCATTAGAATAATTAAGAGACCATTCATTGTTTGTGCCAGGGGGTGGGCTGGCAAGAATGAGGGGTGGGCCACATCAAACTCAGGACAGTCCGAGGGGGGGGGGGGGGGGTCATCAATAAGTCTGCACACAAAGAGGGGGGACTACCTGAATTTTTATTTTTGTTCTATTTTCAAACAAAAACTTTCAGAGCTCTCGGGACGAACGGTACATTGTTTGCAAGCCTCCTAAAGGCTAACAGCTAACACGCGCAGGAAGAATGCGAAGGGCCCTTAACAAAAGAGGAATGCCTAAATAGTCTAAAAACTATGGCATCGGACAAAACTCCTGGGACTGATGGCCTTCCAGCCGAATTTTATAAGGTTTTTTGGGAAGACATTGAAGGCTACTTACTTAATGCACTTAATGGTGCATATGAAAAACGTTGTTTATCAATTTCTCAAAGAAGAGGTCTAATTACTCTCTTACCAAAAAAGAACAAACCGGCTAACCTTTTAAAGAACTGGAGACCTATAACTCTTCTCAATTGCGACTACAAGATTGCAGCTAAATCCATAGCAAACCGCATGAAGAAATTTTTGCCGAACATAATAAATAATGATCAAACCGGTTTTTTGAAAAACAGATTTATAGGAGAAAATATCAGACTTATTGAGAGCATTATTAACCACACAAATATGGAACAAATCCCGGGCCTGTTGTTATTTGTAGATTTTGAAAAAGCCTTCGATAGTATAGAGTGGTCTTTTATAGAGAAAACACTAAGACACTTTAACTTTGGAACATCCTTGGTAAGCTGGGTTAAACTTTTTTATACGAACATAAGTAGCTGTGTCCTTAACAATGGATGGGCATCCGACTTCTTTTCTTTACATCGTGGAGTAAGACAGGGGTGCCCACTGTCTCCCTATTTATTTATCTTAGGTGCTGAAATCTTGGGTAACGCAGTGAGAAGGGATACAGAAATTCGCGGTATCAAATTGGGTAACTCAGATTGTAAACTGTCCCAATATGCAGATGACACAACAATGATCTTAGATGGCTCAGAACGCTCTTTTTCGAGAACATTATACGTACTAGACATATTTGCAAATGTATCAGGTTTGAAAGCAAACTATGAGAAAACTGAAGCCCTCTGGATAGGTTCACACAAGAATACTAATGCTGTTATTCCTTCGAGTAAACCTATCTTTTGGGCAGAGGGAAAGGTCTACGCCTTAGGAGTTTGGTTCTCGACATCGAGGCCAGCCAATATTGACAATAATTTCACTGAGAAAATCGAAAAGATTAAAAAAATCCTCGGGAGCTGGTCGGCCAGAAGACTCACACTTATGGGTAAAATTGCCATTCTAAAAGCTCTAGCAGTATCTCAGATTGTTTACGTTTTGTCCTCCCTTCCGACACCGAAAGGGGTCATAAAGGAAATTAACGCTCTGTTATACGATTTTCTTTGGGACAATAAAGGGGACAAAATAAAAAGAACAGAAATGATCAACGATTACAGTAAGGGGGGGCTAAAGATGATCGATATTGCTAGTTTTAATCAGACCTTAAAAATGAAATGGGTAAAAAGCTATTTAGATGATCAAGATACAGGGAAATGGAAGCTTTTTTTCAATCATCGACTTGCACAATTTGGAGGGAAATTAGTTTTCTGGGGAAACTTAAGCCCAAAAGACGTTCGTTTACTTAATCTGCGAGATCCATTTTTAGCTGAGATTATGGAATATTGGACGACCCTAAATTATAAGGACAACAATCTAGATTTCACGTCAACTCAGATCTGGCACAACTCCCTCATAAGAATAGAGAACAAACCAATTTTCTATAAATCTTGGTTCACCGCAGGTGTGAAAGATGTTAAAGACATCCTTGATACGGACGGAAAGTCTATATTAAGCTATACTGCATTTACCGCTAAATATAAAATCAAGACTAACTTTCTAGAATTCTATAAGGTAGTATCAGCCGTTAAACTGTTCAGGCAAAAGTGTTCTCAACAACCCAATAGAGGACCCAAAACCAAGACCTTTGGGCAAACATTATTAGCCTCAGAAAAAGCATGTAAAACCGTTTACAAATCAATTATCGAAAAAAAGACCACCACCCCTCTTAAAAGCCAGGAAAAATGGCTGTCTAAGGAAAATATAATAGGAAATGCGAATGTGAACTGGGAGAATACATACCGCCTCCCCTTTCTGTGTACAACAGAAACAAAGTTACGAGTGTTCCAATTCATGTTCCTCCACAGACGAATAGCAACAAACGACTTTCTATTTAAAATCGGCCTAAAACAAGCAGACTCCTGTTCTTTCTGCGGGGAATTTACTGAAACCCTTGCCCACTTGTTCTGGTATTGCAGTTACACTCAAAAATTCTGGAAAGACACTTATCAATGGATAGCTCAAAACACCACCTTAAACAAATCCATTGCCTTCTCTCCTCTTATCTGTCTTGGACTAATTGATAATATCTCTGATTTATTACTACATCACCTTTTCCTTATCGCCAAACGATATATTTACACATGTAAGTTAAATAACTGCAACCCTGCGCTACAGGTTTATATACAAACCGTTATGAACTCCATGGAAATTGACAAAGAGATTGCCTCTAATAATAACAATATGTCCTCCTTCAAAAACAAATGGAGCCCTCTTAAACTTTGCCCCTCGGACAAATAAACTTGCTGTTATTAAATAATTCCAAAAGTTCCAAAAGTTAAAAGTGATGCAGAAACAAATGCAAATGCAAATCACCTTTCAGTTGGTAGGACAGATTCCTTATGTTTTTGTTGTATCGTGTTTTATTTTGCAATTTTGCAAATAATAGTCAATTTTGTAAATTTTTTTTAGGCTTCATTAGTTGCAAATGCTGTAACATTGTATTTTTCCTTTATCTCTTGTACGTTGTTTTTATTTTTCCTTCATGTAAATGTAAGTATTGTCATAAGAAGTGTTGTAACCAATAAATGTTATTAAAAAAAAAAGAAAAAAAAAAAAAAAAAAAAGGCTAACAGTTCAATACTGGTAGTTTAAAGACTTTAAAGCTTATAAAGAAAACAGTCACAATTTCAACGAAATGTTATGTCCCAATACTACGGCCTGAGGTCTTCCTCGTTAGTTTTGGTCCCTGAGGAGTTCCCACTTCTGCAATGATCCGCAACAAGGTCAAGCTCGTAGTTACTAATTCCGACAGAATTACTAGACAATACTTCTTGCTCTTGCCTACAGATGTTTGTGTTGATTTCTAAACTGTTTGAAAGAAACATGAGCGATGATTCGTTGGATTTTACCGGCCTTTTCATTATCTTCATTAGTGAAAGTTTAAAATGAAAGAAACTCTTTTTTTCACCTTTATTTGCTGGATTTCACCAGCGTGAAATAGAGTGTCCCAGTTAATCTACCGGGCTGTCTGACTTACATTTTGTAGAGGGTTGCTACTGGCTGGAAGCGAGATTCACGGAAATCTATACTTTTTTATGTTCTAATGCCTGGTTCGTTTTTATCAACGCTTTATCTTGGACAATACTCTTTACTCCGGAATGAAAAACAAACTATCACTTGGTTATTCTGATACAAAAAAAATTGAAAAGAACTGGAGTGTCATCGATCCTTGCAGCTACTTCATTGCCCACTTTTCAGGCATTTTTCGCATTCGCGCCTATTCCATTTCTCCATATTCCTGAAGACTCAAGGATGAGTTCGTCTTCTTAATCCAAAAAACGGTCTGTGATATATTCCCTGTCTATTTGTTGTGTTCCAGCATACCCTTAACTAGGCATAAATAATGAATGGTTCCTAACAGGGATCCTACGGCATTCGTAGGAATATTTATTAAGTTACAAAATATGTTCTTATTACATCAGCTTGCAAGCTTCCGAAGTAAAACATGGCTTATAACTTTTGGAAACACATTTTTTTTAGAAATTAAACATGTCAAACTAAAGCTGGAAACTTCAGTGCTCACTACTAAAGTCGGGGGTAAAGGAAATCGCTAAAATACACACAGCAAGCAAGAACAAACCAATTAAATAAGATTAAGTGCATTATATTGGAAATTCCAGTGATTATTTATCTTCTTGAATCTTTTACCTGAATTCCCGTACAAATCCGCATACTCTGAGTTGCTCATGCCCCTTTTGTGGATTACGCAATATGATACCGCCCAACCTTTTTGGTTAGCAACATTTGGTGCTCGATATTCATTGCTTGTTCAATTGTCCGATTTGATCTGTCCGATTACAAGCAACTTCTAATTGGTCGGTCAAATTGGAAAGTTTTGGCGCTGCATCAAACAAGTTATAATAGCAATAAATAAGGGCTGCTCAATGAGATCCAATAAGATTCGAGAATCTTGTTATCGACACAATAAGAACAAAAATATTAGACAAGTGAAAAAAAAGGCTTGTGCATATACTAAATTAAGTAGAGTAGCGTTACCTTGAAACATTAAAAGGACAGAGAAATTTAAGCCGGACTCCACTGAATGTTTGTTGTCCTTTTTTATTGTGCTGATCGTAATGCAACTACTTTTTTGACACTGAACCCTAATGAAACGTAACAATTGCTTTTTTTACTGTTTACAACAGGTCCACCTGGAAACATGCACCTTTAAACTTATTTCTTGTACCAATGAAAATTGCGGTATTTCTATTAAAAGGAAAGCTCTCGAACAACACTTAAGGAACGCGTGCGAGTGGAGGATAATGGAATGTGAATATTGTAAACAACTACACCCAAAGTGTCGCTTGCAGGTAAAAACAATAATAATACAAAAAAAACAGAAAGGCTTTTTATCCGGCGTCACATATAATTTGCCGCAAGCCTGCATGTCTGTCCCTACAGCACTGATTTTCCAGTGCGGGAGGGGGGAAGGAGGGACCTGCCATATATGGGCTATATAATTATGTGCCGCTTTGAAGGATATGGTTTTCACAGTTTTCAGGCAGTTTACTCTAGGATAAGGTATATAAAACAGACAGTTTGGGTCTAGAATAGGGTATCATTTTCCAGAAAACTGATCAATTGGTTGAAGATTGATTGATTAGTTCCGTTAGAGCGTATCATTTGTCTTTTTGTAGGTTCACTTGGAATTCTGCAGCAAGTGTCCCGTTCCCTGCCCTAACAGCTGTGATGAATCAATTACCAGAGAAATGGTAGATGTAACTGCATTTCATCCTAATAAGAGTATTTCATCAACGATAAAATTTTTTTTTTTTTTTTACCGAACCGAGTCTAAGTTAGAGAGAACTTAAAACCGTACAAGATTCAATCAATAATTCGTCAACAATAGATCAAAGGTAGACCGTTGAGAATGTGGAGTTTTATAAACTAATAAAACAGATGTTAACTTTGTAAAACATTCCAGTAACATGCGTTGCAGTTCTACACAACAATACTGGCAACCCTAAGAAAGGAAGTACGGATGCATAAAATCAGCCCCGTTTTAGTTCCTGAATTTGCCTCATGACGACACATATGAACCTTCTTGATCAGTGGAACCGGGGTGTGCCAAAGAAATTTAGACTTGAAAATCTGTAATAAACTCTCATTTTGTTCAAAACGCAAATCTTTTTCCAAGAAGTTCTTGTAGTAATGTGTCCTTTCAGTTAACAATTAAGATAAAATTTCTTAAAACTGGAATATACCTAGGTTACGAAGATAATTACCGTTTCGGTTGTGAGTTGACTTTCTTTATTATTTTTTTTTAGATTCCAAATCATATTAAAGACCACTGCCCTTTGACCCCAGTTTCCTGTCCGTATGCTCAGATGGGATGCATCGAAAAGGTTTGTTCTTTCGCAGATAAAACTCTGACTTATCAGCAGGCTAGCTGCTAATTTCATCTTTCATCCATTTGAAAGACGAAAGAAACATAGTTAATTCTGCCGTTCCATCATATCTTCATTTCCTTAAATTTAGCTGTTTATTATTGCTATTTTAATGGGTAACACCTGTACAAAATGGTAATACTGAATAAACTTGTTGTTGTTGTTGACTTAGCCAGTGAATTGGATATATGACGTATCCACTTAGAGGAGTTATTACGCACCAGTTTTTACACTCTCAACAGGTTTATTCCATACACTGTTATTTCTCAGTACACAGTTAAAACACCGCGGAAGACTCCGAGAGAAAGAGAGTAAAAAAAAAAAACCTGGTTACATTTTCTGCTCTATCTTAGTGGTCCCTAGTTTAATGCCGCGTGGTCGTTTATATACCTAAAAAATGTCCTCGTGGGTGTTAATTGACACTTCGTAATAATACCGCTATTTTAACATGTCTACGCAGTAACGCTCTAGCTTTGGGCGGAATGCAAAACATTTAGCAATTGCAATCATACTCACTGATATTGTAAATGAGCACAGTAAGTCGAGCACCGTCCTTCTTCCTTTCCATACCGTTTGCCTGTAGCACCACGGCACGCCTTTCAGCAACGTTTCTATCTACCATTTCAGAGATTTAGGTAAACTCCTAGCCAAGAAAAACTTTTAAGGTGTGAGAGGTAAGGCTAAATTGGCATTCTTTAACCTTCTTTGATCACCCCGTTGGCTAAACAAGTCATGGAATCATTTACGATTTTTACTTCTTGGGCTATGGTTGATCACACTATTTTATACTACTTTCCACAACAAGACTTTGCAAAATGACTGGGTACGACTTGCAATTGCATCAGAGGTACAGAAATAGAATTTGAAAATAAATAGAATATTGTTCATGCACAAAAATGTTTTTAAAGTACCCGTGAGTTCTACAGGCTCTTATACACCGAGGATGGCAAAATAATCTAATTTCACAGAAAAAGGTGTCTGGCGTCGACAAGGTTGTGAATTTCAAGGACTTTCAAGACCTAATGAGAAATCAAGTACTTTTCAATGACCTAAACTGAATTCAAGGATTTTTCAAGGCGACTAAGACCTTTTCAAGATTGTACGAACCATGTTATATGTCCTTTTTCTGCAGGTTCAGCGCAAAAACTTGGATTTGCATCTGCAAAAAGCATTGCAAGAGCATCTTAACTTTGCTTGTGATAAACTCAACAGTACGCAGGTTCAGTTGGGTGAAACACGAGTACAGTTGAAAGAAACACAAGCGGAATTGAAATTAACGAGGGATCAAGTACGTGAAACGCAAGACACAACAAGAAATTTGGTGGAAAAACTAAACATGCTTCAAAGGCATTTTGGGCTGAAATCGAGTACAGATAAGGAAGATGGCAACACCCGATATATTTGGAAGATTGACAAATTCAGTGATATTCTGAGGCAAGCGAAGGCAGGAGAGAAGGAAACGATAGAAAGTGATCCATTCTTCACTGAATGTTACGGTTACAAATTAAAAGTGTCAGTTATTCTTCATTATTTTGCCGGGTGTTTTACACATTTGCCTGGCCGTAGGCCTCCTCATCTCTCGGTCTCAATTTTTTTAATGGAAAGTGAATATGATAACATGTTACCCTGGCCTTTTAGAAAGAAAATAACGTTCACTTTGATTGATCAACATGAAGATTTGAAACAACGAAATAACGTTGTAGATTATTTAAGTTCAAAGGGACGAGGTCCTTTCAGTGACTTGTTTTTGAAAAGACCCGGGAAAGGAAATTTATGTAAGGGAGGAATATCTTTCTTCATTTCTTACAAGGTACTTCAAACAAGGCGTTACATTGTGAATGACACTGTGTTTCTTCAGGTGGATGTAGAACCTGATGAATAGTTATTTTCTTATTCCGTTAGTGTTTAGTTTTGATTTTAAGGCCGTTTATTTTC
This sequence comes from Porites rus, assembly GCA_964035705.1. Lineage (NCBI taxonomy): Eukaryota > Metazoa > Cnidaria > Anthozoa > Scleractinia > Poritidae > Porites > Porites rus. The sequence goes on along the minus strand of OZ037998.1, from coordinate 30,576,011 downwards.
ACTTCCGACGAAGTCGGAGTCGGTAGAATGCCCACTAACATCTGGGACTGTAACAGGCTAGAGCCACATTTGAGCTTTCATCAGTTGCAGGACTTTGTTTCCTTTGAGTTTAGCCTAGACCCATGGGGGGAGGACCGCGCGGAGAAAACTTTCAGAAAACCTTTTGCAAAGCCTTGAACACTTCTTATCGATTCAGCCGCCACCTGTCCTTTCAGTATTTCAAAATTGATTGCAGCACTCTTTGACGACCGTTTTGTTGTTTTCACCTCATGTATGCGTCACTAGTAATGTCAGGGCTAATAATGGCAAAACACTAACCCACACCCTGACGAGAAATTTTTTGTCGATGGCAGTACCCTGGGATATTTACGTGATGATCAAGTTGAGTTCGGGTTCTTGCTACCAACTCCGACTCCGTTCACCGTATGACTTCTCTTACGAATACGACTACGTCGCTGATAATAATTACAAAAAAATGAGAATTTTTCTTTCTTATGCATCCACAGCTATGTAATGGACACTGTAGCTCTTCTACTAAGTGTGCGTTTTTTTGGAGTCAGAATCGAAAAATGGATTTGTGATCTCAGATTATATGGATTCTTCACTACCAAAAAAAACCGGAAGATCCGAAAAAGGATCATTTACCATGACAACGGCATGTCTTCGTGCTCTTCGTGAACCTACGTACATAAGCACAAAAAACATGACAAGTACGGGTGTAAAAACGGTATACGAATGTAAATAGATGACAAACATGAAATGATATATGTAATTAATGGCTCAAAGTTAAGGCGTCACTAACATAGATTCAGTTGGGATGTCATACGCTTACAGCATTTGTTGTGAACCATTCTTGTTCGGAAAACCGCCTGTCAAAAATATTTTTTTCAAATTCTTTCCCAAAAAAACGCTCAGATTGTGAATCTCAAAAATCCGGATTTGGACTTGATCCGAAGAATCCACCCAGAGAATCATGGATTCATGATTCGTTTTTGGATTTGCCCCCCCCCCCCCCCCCCCAAAACGCAAAATCCGTTTTTGGATTTTCTCAAAAAGCGCGCGCTGCTTATTCGATGCGATTACAGTTTCTATGGAGACTGTAATAATTATGCTTTCGATAGTAAGTAAAAGTAAATGAATCGGTGAGTGATTGAGTGAATAGTGAGTGTGTATAAAGTTAGTAAGTAAGTAAGTAAGTAAGCAACTGGCTAGGTTGTTAGGTAGGTAGGTAAATAAGTAAGTAAGTATAAGTGAGAAGGTATCAAGTAAGTTAGTACCAAGTACATTAAGAGCAAACGGGATACGGGGACCGAGGACCGAGGACGGAGAACGGGAAAATAGAAAATGGGAACAACACAGAGAATTAAAATTGAAGTTACGGATAGCGCCAAGGCTCCCCGTTTTATTACTGAACATTCGGCCAAAAGGAAACCACTGTATGACTCAGTTCGTAAACAAGGCGAGTCTATCAATTTCTTGTCATTGCATGTCATTATACCAGTTGATACTCTCTAGTTAGTCAAACTAAAGAAATTGTGCAAGAAGGGGTAACTATTATCATCGGCCGTGATATCCAAGAAATTGTCAAGTTTAACTTATAGGAACTAAGTTCCCTTTTAGACAATTACAGTGTAATAACCGGCGATAAAATAATCCATGATTCAAAAAACACGATAACACACAAGAATTAAAATTATATCAGTTATGAATGTAATTCTCAAGATTAAAAGTTTGAAGTGTAAGAACTAAGAATTAATGGCTAATTACACAAAAAATCAACCAGTAAATAGAGGAGCCCACACTGAGCGTAAACCCCAACAGTAAGAAGGTATAGAGCGCTAACCATTTATTTAATAAATAGAACTGCTAACCATTTATTTAATAAATAGAATTTTTGGTGGACTTTTTTCGGACAAATGATTGCTTGAAGTTTACAGTATCTCAGTTTCCAAAGGAGATACTTTTAAGGCTCGTCAGGGTAGTGCCAACAGATGCGCAAACGTCAAGATAGTGGCTGCGGTCACATCTGGGCTACTAACTATAGTTAAGACGGGGATAACTATAGTTAGATATTTCGGTAATGTGACCGCTTCTCTGTTCATTCTAACTACAGTTAGAAAATTTACGCCTCGGTGATCCAAAACAACACAGACTAAGTATAGTTATACCCAAGCAGGGTTCGTGGGTTAGGGCCTGTTTACATGGAGGTGGGGGACCCCAGGTAGGTGAGGTAACCCGCTTTGTGGGTAACCCGCCTGTCCACATAATCTCTCATTTTAATTTGATCATGTTTACAAGATAGGTGGGGTGACCCGCCGCATATTACCTCACCTATCTGGGGTCCCCCACCTCCAAGTAAACAGGCCCTTAGTCTTAAGTTTACAAACAAACAACCAATCAGAATGTGACATTTCTTTTCGCACGTGCGAGATGACCATATATAAATATGCAAAGTATAAACCAAACGTGAAACGAGGGGGAAACCAAAAACAACAAACAAAAAATTTACATAGGCTAATTAGAACTAACTGTTGTTAAATGAGTGGTATGACCGCAATGTCGACCGAAAGCACTAACTACAGTTAGGTTTGACATCACGTAACTTAACACTAACTTAAGTTAAACTTTAGTTACGTCGTAGCAGTGACCGCAGCCAGTATCTGTTTAACGAATAGATTCCATGTTGCCCTGGGTCTGTTCAGTTACAGATCACTCATGACGTCAAATGTAGTAAAAAGAAAGAGGTGGCACACGAGCCGCACGCGAGTATGTCACTGATGTTCTTACTACATTTTGACGTCTTCTGTGATCTATTACAGAACAGACACGCGGCAACATGGAATCTATGTGAAGAGAAGAAAAAGCGACATACTTACCTCGTATAGCTTGACTGTTCCAGGATTTGTGCCATTCTGGACTTTTTTGAAGTTTTAGACACTACTTTTCGTCTCTGCTCCTTCTTTTCTTCTTTATCTTACTTGCATACAGTTTCTCAGAAAAGATTTTCATTGCCCTCACTTGCTCAAAGCACAATAATGGCGAAAACATTTTCAAAATTGCGATTCTCTCGTAGAGATGACACACGATGGCAACTGCTGTGAAGATCAGTTCTTCCAGTTCAGGTATTATAAAGTCGTCAAGACCTCTTTCGGCCTCGGTTTTTCCATTTGTCTTCTCTGTAAACAACTCCCGCTAAACGTTTTTCGCGGCCTTCACTTGCCTAATCCGAAATAAGACTAAATAATCTCGCAAACATTTTCGGCAAAACCGCGTGCCATTTTGAACAAAACAAAAGAAACTATTCTCACTGCATATATAATGAGCGTGTCTCGCAAACATGCCTGCATTCTTCTGATCCCAAGGGTTTTTGTCAATTGGGGTCAATTATGATCCTTTGCGCAGCTGTGTGAAATCTCGCATTTTGACGGGATGCTCTTTTCGCCCCTCCCACCTCCCCTGGTGGCGCTGTCTGCATCACCAGCCCTTGCTGCATATCTTTTGGCAGGGCAGTCTCGGATTCGTCCCTTAGTTTGTGGCGATGCGACAATAGATATGCAGTGAGGATAAAGTACAAGTTTCCCGAGGCAAACGTCATCCATGTGCCTGTACTCTAATAGATCATGGGCAACCACATTGTATAAACATAACGAAAGTGCCAAAGTAATGTATAACAGTGCAATATTGCTGTTACTGTACGTTGTGGTTTAAGATATCAGAAAGATACGAGAAGACCCGCCTTATCCTAGTGTTACTGTGCTTTATTGCGCGCGAAAATAGAGGTTGGCTCTCCATATTCTCAACAAGCCTGATAGACTACTCACCCCACCACCCCTGAAAAATTTCTTAAGTCTCTCTTGTAGCTAGAGGTTAAATTCGATTCGAGGTCACTTAAACATAGATTGTGACACACTTAAACACAGATTGTGACCAGGGTTTCGCTTTCGCAATAGCCCGCAGAAGCAGATTGGCGCAACATGGCGGAAGCTCCACGCAACAGTCAGTTACCTTCAGGTTTTGACGAGGAGTTTGTGTATGAAGTTGAAGATGACTTTCTTTGCTTAATTTGTCAACTGGCGTTGAAGGAGCCTGTACTTACAAGATGTGGTCACAGATTTTGTAATGCATGCCTTGATGAACATTTGAGAAGGTATACGCATTAGCGACTGAATTCTATTGAATGTTGAGTGTTGAAATAACTTTGACCCAAAAGTTTGCCAGCCTTAAAGTAAAGTACGAACTCCGGCACTGTGTTCCAGTAAAAACACCTGGACGTCTCGTCAACGAAAAAGCGATCGAACTTCATTTACTGAGGCAGAAGACGGTCGATTTAGCTTAGTAGATTTATTGATCGAAGACAATGTTATTCAGTTGATTCAACTTAAATTTTTCAATAGGGGACTAGAAAGCAAGCTGAAAAATCTGTATTGACAAATTTGTGCCAGTTTAGTGATTACTCTAGACATCATTATTGGCATAGCTAGTAATCAGTTAAGTTTGTTTTCTATTTATTATCAACTTTTGAAATGACAAAATGTTTTTCTTTTCCTCTGTTTAGAGATGAGTAGCCATTGTTCGCTGTCATAATGCGGATAATCTAGTTTCACATGATCGATAGGTTGCTCTTGCGTAACCTGGCCTTCTGGCCTCCGTGTAGACGTCTCTTATTTTCTTGGAAACAAATTGAAGATCAAAGGAAAGAGATCTTCTGCACGCGAGCTACTGGTCTTCCAATAAATGGAGCATAAAAGTTTTACAATATTTTAAATGCTTTACGCGCTACTGTGGATTTTAAATATATGCTCGAACAGCCTGTGCTAAGTCGTTAAATATCAGTTATTTAACAATTAATGAATGAGGATGAGTGTCGCATGAAGAATTATGGAGATCGAGGAGGTCGAGGCCGTTTTATAGGCCGAGGCGGATAACACCCTCCTCGATCTCCATAATTCTTCATATGATACGAAAGCCGGATTCAATAATTGTTTTATTATTCATTCAAAATAATTCCTAGTTTAAAAACAAAGCTAAAACATGCTTACCTCCATCGATGTTAAGTTCACCTTCGATGGTGCACGTTTAGGGTTGTTCAGCTCCGCAAATATTCTCCAAATAGCAGATGTCGGCCTTTGAGTTGTGTTCTTGCTGTTCTTGTCATGTTTTTGCCTATAATTTCACCTAGTTCTTACTCTTGAAACGAGTGAAATGTCCGCCATTTTTTGTTTTCACAACCAAAACAACTCAACCTTGTGCACAGGTCTTCTCGGTTAACAGTGCATTAACCTGCAAGAACGCTGTATTTTTGACGTCTTTTCCCCGTTAAACACAAAATTCTTCCAAATTTGGTCATCAGTAAATGTTTATGGTGAATTATGCGTGTGCTTTAGGGTTAGCCAATCAGAATCGGGGAAATATTTTGAATGAATAATAATCTATTTTATGTCTAATAGGAGAGAAACCTTGAAGTGTTAGTAGTCAACCTTGAAAGCTAAGCTTCACAAAATTTGTTTGTATCGATTATGCGTGAGCTTTAATGTATTTAAAAGGGAACACTGGTCTCTGAACAAACGCTTAAACCATATTTGAAATTAATTGCTTTTAGACACATTTTACACTTTCAACACACCAGCTCCTAACGAAGATGGTGTATTTACCGCTTTTCAACTGTTATTTGTTTATTTATTCAGACAAGAAGCTCAGAACCAGCCTTATACAGCTTTATACTTGTCCCGCAGATAGGAAAGGCCTGGACCGAGACCGGGTAAATCACTTTCATTTACCTTGTAACCTCTTTGTTTATTGCGTTTTGGTCTTGTCTATTATATTTATTTATTTATTTATTTAAGGCTTGAACGCAAAATGAAGCATACAGGGTAAAAAACAATATGAAACGAGCTGCTATCAAGTGATAAAACACGATATCTTTGAGATTTTAGAACAAGACAGTCACATCCACCCATTGAAATTTTTTTATCCATGAAAATGTGAGATTTATCTCAAGTACTAATAACTGTCTTCATCATCATCACCATGCATCATCATCCTCATCATCATTGTTTTCATCATCACCATCAACATAAAGGTCTTACGTTCTAATCAAGCGTTGGCTAAAGAAATATATAAAAAAACCGTCCTTTGAGTCGAAGACAGTTCAAAGAGGCACCTATTTACAGAGGATTTTTAAACCCCTCTGTGTTTACACGTTTTCCACAGTTCCCATGATCCTTTTCTATTACAACACTTAAAGATTCATACTGGATTGATCTTGAACACTAGGTTTAATTTTCTTTCTAATTGAACTGTAGGATGTATTTCCTGACAACGCAACAGGAAGGAAAATTTTGTCAATGGTGATAAAATGTCCAAGTGACGGTTGTTCGTGGACTGGTGAACTGAGAGACAAAGAGGTAAAAACGCAAAAAAAAAAATTGTATCCAAGGCGCGGTGGATAACATGATCATTTTCAAATTGAGTAGGCCCCAGTCTCTTTCAACCACCTTTGAAACTGAATAAATCAAGTATTTTACTTATGGCGTTACGTTGCTACGCGTCCTGATGACTAAAAGTGTGGAGGGGTAATAGCTCAGATTCGTAAAGTCAGTTTTGGCATGTCAAGTCTTCCTGTTTAATTGCGCCAGAATCGTTTTCAGGACAGATGATTCAGTTAAATTGCAACACTACAAAGTAGACTTTTTACTAGGGCTTTTCGTCACGCCTTCTACACAAATAGACCTTTTTAGCATGTATGTTTTGTTTTCCCATTTCAGGCCACGTGATGATACCCCATAGAACTGTTTCTTTCACAAGACAGAATGAGCTAGCTTATTCTGTCTTGGTATGCATAATTTATGAAAAGACAGAATACATTAATCATTTCATTGTCAAAAGTGACACAGACTAGTCTCTATTATTCGTTAACGAAAATCCCCATGAATGTTAGCTAATTTCTTAACTGGCGTCGAAACTAAGACATTTGGTAGTTCGGAACTCAAGAAGAAAAATGAAAGAGATCACTACTTCTCTAGTGATCTTTCAATTCTCACAAGTTGTTATTATTAACAACAGGCTCACCTGGAGGCTTGCCTCTTCAAAATTATTACTTGTATCAACGAGAATTGCCATGTGACCGTGAAAAGAAAAGACCTCCTACAACACTTTGAAAACACGTGCGAATGGATAATCATAGGATGTGAATACTGTGAAGACCTATACCCAAAGAAGCACTTGCAGGTAAGCGGTCTCCCACGCAGACGTTCTTAGGGGTTCGTCACGCGTGCACGCATGGTAAGCAGGAATTGTTAGAAATAACACGACTTTCTTTTTCAATCGCTCCGCCACAGTTTCTGTGGCTACTGCCTCCCTTTAGGGAACGTATTCATCTTTAGTGGTGTCTTTGTTTTGTTTGCTTATTTGTTTTGTTGTTGTTGTTTTTTAAATATGTGCCCTCCAGAGCAAAAATAGTATATTTATGGATAAACAATCTGAATTATCGTTTCCTACAACTTACATTCCTTTTTTACCGCAATATATTCTACAAAACTAAAACAGTAGCCACACGCAGTCACAGACTGCTTTTTATTCCAGTTGACAAAGGGATACCTCTTTCGTTTGATCTTGACTTAGATTTGTGAGCAGAAACTTTTCCCTTATAGTACTGGGTACTGCAAAATTTTTCTCGGCTTACTAGTGCCTGAAAAAAAGACGTCTTTCAGTTTTAGTGAAAAAGAATAGGAACAACTGACAACAGTCCTATTCAGGACTACGTTCACCCGGACGATCATACTCAACCTAGTTATGAAACGACTCCTGGGTTGAAACCTTTCACTGAAAAAGAATAAGTTGTATATTTGTGTTTTTTCAGGATCACTTGGAAAAGTGCAGTAAGATTCTACTTCCTTGCCCTAATAAATGTGGAGATATAATTTCTAGAGAAATGGTAAATGAATTTCATTGTAGTTTAAGTGACGTCATCAAGGATCGGAGTATCAATTCATCGCAGGGTTTCAACCTTGCGGGTAAGGCTGTCGGTTGTTTGTCTTGGCAATTGCTTGTTTTAAAAAGTTTGAATAGATTTCCCTTTTAAATAGACAACCAAAACCTCAACGCGAGTAAATAAATATTACAAATTATATGTGAGCTACGGCGGAAACAAATCGATATGGTCGTGGCCCTTGAGGCGTTGTGCCGATTACATGTACATGACCGCAGTGACTGCAAAAAAATACTGGGATAAATGTAGAAAATGTAGGCTTGATAGGGAATAGGAACCTGAACTTTAGAACCCTTTTCTTCTGTCCTGAGGGGCAGTCAGTCGGGTCGAGAGAAAACGCGACGAGAAGAGCCCTTTCCGCCAGTGCTTGAAACCGTTTTTCTCGAAGACGAGTATTTGATCAGAAAAGGCCATGCTATGCACTGGGTCTTGAGTGAGTCAGTTCGCTGATTTAATTTTATCATTTTCTTTTAGATTCCAAATCACATTGATAACGACTGTCCTTTGTCCTTAGTCTCCTGTCCATATGCTCAAATGGGATGCATTGAAAAGGTTTGTTGTTGATCATTAAATACAATAATGAAATTAATGAATATATCAGAGATTTAAAATTGAGTAACAACGATCTGCTAAAGATTTCACTTCCGACCGTTTATTTGTTATCAGGAGCCGTCTTTTAGTTCTTTCACCACTGATTACTGATCTCCACCCACCCTGAGCACTTAAGCCAATTACTAACCAAAAACAAAAATTTATATGCCATAAGACTCCAAAATTTATAATCTATTTTCTAAGATGATTTGTCTTGTTTTTTCAGTTTCATCGCAAAAACGCGGATTCGCATCTTGAGTCAGCCATGCGAGAGCATCTTGAATTTGCCTGTGTTAAACTTAACAACACACAGGTTCGGTTGAATGAGCAAAGAGTTCAGTTAGATGAAACACGAGTTCAGTTGCATGAGACACGAGTTCAGTTAGATGAAACACGAGTTGATTTGGATGAAACACGAGTTTTGTTGAATGACACACGAGTTCAGTTAGCAGAAACACAAGCCAAATTTAGCTTGTTAGCCGTTAAAGATGATGGCAAAAAAAGTTATATTTGGAAGATTACATCGCTCAGTGAACGTTGGAGGCAAGTATTAAAGGCGGGAAAGATAGAAAGTGATCCATTCTACACTGGACTTTATGGCTACAAATTAAAAGTGTTTGCCAGTCCTTGCTTTTTGGAATGCCCACCTAATGATCCGCAACTCTTGATCCGTTTCGGTATTGTTTTAATGGAAGGTGAATATGATGACATATTACCCTGGCCTTTCAGCAGGAAAATAACGTTCACAATAATCGATCAAAATGAGGATCTCAAAAAAAGGCAAAACTATATTTATTATTTAAGCCCAAGAAAACTGACATGCTTTGATGACACGGTATTCTCAGAAAGACCAGGAAAAAACATGAAGGAAGTTGAAAGTGAGCTACCGTTTTTGATAACTCAGGAGACACTTAAATCGTGGCGATACATTGTAAAAGACACTCTGTTTTTTCAGATCGATGTGGATCCTGATCATGATGACTAGTTATCCCCTTGTTCCGTTTCTTTTCAACTGAATCATTCAAACAGTTGATTTACAGTTCACAGCGGAAATTGATTGGAGACCTTTCTAAAGAAACGGGGTTCATTCACGTTTCACTCAGTAAATGGCTCTCTTGAGTATTCTCTGCGTATACTGAGAACTGAGAACTCATCTAACTGAACTGATTTATAGCTAGTGTAACCATATTTGTTTTGAGTAAGCTCCCACCCTCTCGATCAATCGAGAAAATAAATAAAGTCAAACCTGTATTAAGAGTATTAAGGTCACCCACTGAGTCAAAAGTGGTCACTTGCCCTTTATATCGATTACCTTTTTTCATTGTCCTCATTGTTAGATGTACCATATAATATCATAGGTGACGGATTACTCCTTAATTTTGGCGCGAAATTTCAGCGTTAATTTGTAATCTCACATGTGAAATTACAAAATTGCCATGGCAACCCTTCCGTACGTCTCAGTGTCAAGATGGCGACGAAGTTTTAAAATGCCGTAAATGAAGATGTCAGGGCACAAAAAGAAGCTTTAGAAAACTTGAACACACAAGAGAACATCAAGAACAATTCTTACAGGTATTTTTCCGAAAAGGTCTGAAAAATTCTGAACTTTACAAGCCAAATCTAAGGTCTAAACATTTGAGAGAGTGGAGTTCTCGATCGATACGATCCAGGATAAATATGTCAAAACTCCAAGATTGCTAACGTAATTCGTCACCCATGATATTAATAGGTAATCAAATGGTATACTCGTGAAATGAGGGAATAATTTCACGCGCGTTTTGTCCAAATCCTAATAATTTCTCGAGCCCAAGGCTCGGGAAATTATTAGGATTTGGACAAAACGCGCGTGAAATTATTCCCTCATTTCACGAGTATACCATTTGATTACACATACTTATTGCACCGGTTACATTGAGTGTGTGCATTGTGCGTGTGGCGTTGAATGGTGTCTTTTTTCTTTTCTTTTTGAACAAAAAGAGGAAACCTTTAGGTTGATTGAACCTGTATTTAACTGTCAACCTGTTTTCAGCGGTCAGTTGACCATTCAACATACGCTCCCATAATTGTCTCTCAATTTTTGATAAATAGGATGGATAACAAAATGAAACTGACTGTTTCATTTCACTACACCACTGTCGACACAGAAGAACAGTTTCGTCTGCTTTGAACAAGTTACAAGTATCTTTGCCTAAATGTGTGTCAGGTTATTTCAGAATTGGCAAAAGAATTATTTAGCTTGTTGACACGAAACCTAGGAAACCCTCCTGCGAATTAGACCCATTCAAACAAACAAACACTTTAATTTCTGAATAGGGTGCATAATTACAGTCGCACTGCACTGGCCCTGTCTGAACTACTAAAATTCTAAAAATTGTAAAAAAAACTAGAATACTAAGGTAATAAATAATTTAAATATCAAGTTTAAGAAAGCTAAAAAATGTTTTGTCAATTCTAAAACTCTCTCTGGTTGTTTCCCTCAGTTTTGAATAAACACCTGGGCGTTGTCTGTTCCAGGCGTGTTCAGATCCTGTGGACGGCGCTGAAAAAAAAAGGGATGGGGTAGCGTAGGGGATGATAGCAAGGGGGTAGGGTAGGTGATGACAGCGATGGAACCTCTCATCTCCTCTCTCTCTCTTCCTGTTTTCCTCCTTATTTTTCTCCTCGCTGTCTTACTTCGCGCCGCACTCCACTAGACGTACGTGTCATTTTTTTTATGGTCGGCGTCGCGCGTCAACTGCTGGGTACGTCACATAGCCTGCGTAGCAAGCGTTTCCGAGGGGCACCCGACGTCAATTTTCGGAAAATATCTGTTCGGAAGACGATTTGAGATCTAGAATTTTCGGAACATTTGTTGTAAAATTTCTTGATTGCCTGCCTCTCCTAGGATTTTCGAACTTCTAAAAAATGGTATAATTGCTCATTTTTAACGGATTTTCACCCTAAAAAGGTCACCAAGAGTTTTCGGGAGCCTTTTTTCTGGCTGAAATTTTCGAAAAGGTAAGTTTTATCCCTATAATTTTCGGATCACTAGACTTTCAGCTAGGAAATCCGAAGAGATGAAAATTTTTAGGGGATAAAAATATGCTTATATCTACCGTTTAAATACTGCTAAAATGCGTTAAACAATGCTATGTTTAAGTGGTTTTGAACTATATTCTCGTTGGTTGCCCCCGGTTTCCGTGCGGTTACGGAGCAAAAAACGAGGAACGACAGTCAAAGACCGCATGAAAAATGGGGCGCGTATAGTGGTGGGGACGCCCACCAAGAGCTTGCTCGCATTTTCCGATTTATTGGCTCGAAAAAATTCTCATTTCGAATTCTCTATGAACTTATCAGTCACTACATGTATTTTGCAAGCAACAAGTTTTTTTAGCCGGTTCCGCGCGACCAGTCAAGAACAAGAAAATTAAGTAGCCAGGCATTGAGGAATTGCTACCTGTAAGAACAAAAACAGTTCCTTCACATACCGCAGGCGGTTTCCATTTGCTCATTTGACAGAACAGACTTTGCCTTGTAACTTATGAGTTGGAGCTCACAGTATCGCAGTGTTTATATTTAACAATTATTCCACACCGTGCGCGTTGGATATGAGAAGTAGGTAAGCCAACGAGGCGCGTAGCGCCGAGGTGGCCATAATCATCTCACAACAACAGGCGCGAGTGGAATAATTGTTTTATTATAAACGCCCACAAAATATCGAGAAATCTTCCCGACCTTATTTGTAGCAACAACCGATTTTCAGCTTGTCTTTAATTTTGAGCAGACGCGTATAGTTACCGTATTTGGAGAGCATGGTATATGGCTCTTATTATTGGCTAAAACCACACGCATAATTCACCATAACCAGTTACTGATGACCAAATTTGGGACAATTTTGTGTTTAACGAGGAAATGACGTCAAAAATGCAGCCTCCTACGGGTTAATGTACCGTTAACCGAGAAGACCTGGGGACGTGGTTGAGTTGTTTTGGTTGTGAACTTGAAAAATGGCGGACATGTCACTCGTTTTAAGAGTAAGAACTAGGCAAAAAAATAGCTAAAAACATGGCAAGAACAGCAAGACAACTCGAAGGGCCATATCTGCTATTTGGAGAATATTTGCGGATCTGAACAACCCTAAACGTGCACTATCGAAGCTGAACTTGACATCGATCGATCGATGGAGGTACGCATGTTTAGCCATGTTTTTAAACTTGGAATTATTTTGAATGAATAATAAGACAATTAATGAAATCGGCTTTCGTATCATATGAAGAATTATGGAGATCTTGGAGGGTGTTATCCGCCTCGGCTCGATCTCTAAGATCTCTCGATCTCTGAGTTTCATAAGATACTCAGCCTCATTCATTAATTGTTAAATATACCATGATGGCTAAGCCAATCAGAGCTCTAGAATGGCATTATCCAATGATTCAGTTTTTGATAATATCGATTATTTTAAGACTGGTGACTAAATCTACGTTAATCATTTACCTGTATTTTATTATATCTAGTATTTTTAATTGTAGTTAATTATTAATCACTTATGTAATCATAAATTTAAATTTTAGGAGCCGTTAAAAATATTTTCTCTCTGAATAGCTCAAGCCCCGAGGCACGCTAATTTTTTTAGCCGAAATATTGGCCTATAACAAATCAGCCCTTTGCCGTAGGACCAGCCCTGCATTCAGTTTTGTTTCATTTTACACATCAAGTGACGTCTGGTTACAGCATCCCTTTAATTAGAGAACCGGCAAGAGGAAACAGTCAGTTAAATTTACGTGTTGCGTGGAGCTCTGCATTCAAACAGCCTTTTCTACGTTAAGATTGTAGCTACACATGAAGCAAGTGACAAGGTCAATGGTGGGGAAATAAATATCAAATTTCACAAAATGACAGCTTATACTGAAAATACATGTGTTTTCCCAGTTCTTGTGAAATTTGACATTTATTTTCTCGGGCTCCCATGAGAAATAGTCTCTGATGTTATTACGGATAACTAATTACGTCTATAGCCCTTGAAAAATGTAAAAAAGAATGCGATATTATTTAAATTATTCTGGTAGAAGGTTTTCGTCCACTGAAAATTAAAATTAGTATACTCAATTTTGCGATGGAATCCGTCTTAACCTTTTTATGTTGTTGTTACATTGGCAGTTGAAGGGAATCCAAAAAGCCTTGGATTCTGGATTTCACGCAGTGGATTCCCGATCCACTGTAGACCTTCGGGAAAAAGCTAGGCTGAGAACCTCTGGGCGAACCTCATGTGTAATTGTCGATTACTTTACATATTTCTTTGTGTCGATGTGATTCGCCTTTTATACGTGAGCTCTGGCCTTTTCACAGACCTTCTCGATCTATTACTTCTCTTCAAAGTCAGTCGAGCGCGTGATAAAAAATAAATCGCGGTGGAATTTTTGACCGCCAGTACAAGGGGTATGGGTGCTCGAAAAGAACGAAAAGAAAACTAAAACAACGTCTTTGTACAGGCTAGGTGAGCTCAAGTAATCTGCTCCTTTAATCACCGCATGTAAACTGGGACACTTCCGGTGACTGGAACAGAACTTGAGTTTTAACCAAATTTGAATTTAATTGCTTTTAGACACATTTAACATTTTTTAACACAGCTTCTAATACAGATCATTGTCCGCGCTCGTTTTAACATGTAATTTGCATGTTTAGTATCTTGTCATCCATTCATTTGTTTATCTATTCACTCTGAAAATTAAAACAGACAAGAAGTTCAGAACCAGCCTTACACTTGTCCTGCAGATAGGGAAGGCCTGGACCGAGACCGGGTAAATCACTTTCATTTACCAGAGTAAAATTAGAGAGTTTAAGCAAACAGCAAACGTCAGATTCAAGTTGAGAGTTTCTCAAAATAGAACTGTGAGCAGATAAAAACAGCTCAAAACAATTCTTATGCAAGAAAAATGCATGAAAATTACTAATTTATGTGTTGAAATAATGAACAGTAAACGATAAGTAAAGAGGAAACTTGGTCACGTGGTACAAATTCATGTTTGCCGTTTGACGTAAACGTGATGCTTAACCTCTCTAATGTCGACTGTAACGTGAAACGAGCTTCAACCAAGTGATGAAGGAAGTGTTCGAAAATGTTTTAAGAACATTTTAGAACAAGACAGTCACATCCACGCATTGACCCCTTTTTCTTCATGAAAGTATGAGATTATTTTCAGAAGCATTTAAGCAATTCGAAGTAAGTCCATCTTCGAATAGTGATCATCATCATCATCATCATCATCATCATCAGCAGCAGCAGCAGCAGCAGCAGCATCATCATCATCATCATCATCATCATCATCACCATCATCATCATCATCATTATCATCATGACCATCATCACCAATATCACCATCGTCATCATCATCTTCCATCATCATTATAATCATCTTCCATCATCATCAACATAAAGGTCTTTATTTGATACTATGATCTCCCCTATTTTAACATATAACACTGAGAGCGAGAGCTCCGCTATCATTGTCAATCAAAATATTCTCAAATACATTTTGTTTATTCAGTCTAAAGATGATGAATCTTTCGTGAAACAATCTTTTTAGTGTCATTTGACATACACTGTAATGGGAAAAATAACTTCCCCTCTCATTTGATGAATATGTCAGAATAGGTTGACCTGACTTTAAGTTCTAATCAAGCATTAGCAAAAGAATTCCTTTCAAAATGTCCTTTGAGTCAAAGAGTCACTTATGAGAGCATTGTTTAAACCTCTCTGTGTTAACACGTGTTCCACAGTTTCCCATGATTTCTTTCTATTACAACACTTAAAGATTCATATTAGATTGATCTTGAGCACTGCATTTAATTTTGTTTCTAATTATACTGTAGGATGTATTTCCTGACAACGCAACAGGAAGGAAAATTTTGTCAATGGCGATCAAATGCACAAGTGACGGTTGTTCATGGACTGGTGAGCTCAGAAACAAGGAGGTAAAAAATCAAAACTACGTTCAAGGCGCAATAGATTCAGTTCTTGTGATTCATAAGTCGAGCGGACCCAGACCCTTTCATCCACCTTTGCCCTCGGTCCTAACTATATGTGCTGCACTTCCAAATGACTGAAAGTAAATCTTTTAATGCTGTCATCCAGGCAGAGGGACTATAACCGTGGTATACTAGAAGTCAATGCAATAACCACTACACATGCAACCGCGTCCACATTTGCTCGTAACAAAAGTTAAATTCCTACCCATTCTTCTCTCTTAATTCTCATAATTTGTTATTATTTTAAAAAAGGCTCACTTGGAAGCTTGTCCATTCAAAATTGTCACTTGTACCAGCGAAAATTGCCATGTGACCGTGAAAAGAAAAGACCTCGAACAACACGTGATAGACACGTGCGAATGGACGATCATAGAATGTGAATACTGTGAAGAACCACACCCAAAGAGGCACTTGCAGGTAAAATAACTATGAATTTCACCCTCGTTGTGTATTTTGCAAGAAGCAGATCCTGTTCTTTACAACAGTTTTTACCGCTGGTCGGAGGATTACCCTGACGCTTTTTGTTTGATCTTGTCTTAGCTTTGTGAACTGAAAATTTTACACGTGCGTTCTTTCAAGTATATCAGGCAGTTTTATTTTATCTGGCATTCTATTTTAATTGGAATACAAGCAAATGTACTTAGCGAAGGTGGTAGCTGTATGTCATTGTGTATTTCCATGAGTTTTTTTTACTTTGCTTTGGATTGGCGACAACAAGCAAGCAGCAAAGTCTAATTGCGGGAGGATAAAATTGAGTGCTTACTAATTGTGTGGAAATTTCGGTGAAAATTTTGCGACAAATGGTACTGTTTTCATTTCTTAGTACAAAATTAGTTGTACCATTAAAGAAATGCAGCTAAATTTTCCATTTTTTTCCGACTAAAAGAAGCTGGGCACAACTAATTCACACAAGGGTAATACCTCGGAAGGTATTACCCTTTTTCAGAAAATATTACATCGGCCAGTTGAACCGTTCCATTTGATACGGCATGGTTTTCCCTAACAAATGTTAAGTGCTCATTATTTGTGTTTTGTAGGATCACTTCGAAACGTGCAACAAGTTTCCCCTTCCTTGTCCTAACAGCTGTGGGGATTTACTTCTTAGAGAAATGGTAATATATTGCATTGCGTTGTATTTTAAGTGACGTCATCGATGGCAGAGTAAGGTATCACGGCAGGCTATAGCTACATACTATCTGGCTATGTGGCAAGTAAGGACCTTAGCCACGATATATCTGGGCGGTACATATACATTAGTTTGTTTTAAAAGGATGGAATTGAACTCCCTGTTGAACAACAACAACAAAACTCTCTACGTGTGCACCCATACAATATATTATCCATATTTATTTAAACTTTGGATGGAGCAAATCAATGTCTATCGTCATGCTTGCGGTACTATGATGAACTGAAGTGACTGAAAAAAAAAACGGATTTTATCTTCTCCTGAGAAGATAAAAAATGCTATACAATTCTCTCTTGACAAAAGGCTGTGCTAAGCACTGAGTTATGTCTGTCTGAGTTTTGTTTATATTCGTTTTTTTAGTAAACTAACTAAAAGTAGCACATATCACTTTTCTATTTATTATAGATTATGATTTCAACATTTTATGATGACGTCAACCCCTAGGGTATTCTGACGTCACTTGCTCCTTGCCAACTGAAAATAAACCACGACATCGTCCTACCTTTATGAGATGCATGACTTCATCGGTGTTAATTTATGCCACTCATAAAGTTAATTAAATCCACAAAGAAACGGCCTGACCGGTCCCCTCTCTACTACTCATTAGTCTGAAACGTCATATGGGGCGAAGACAAGGATCACATTTCAGACTATTCACTCATTTAATGCTATCATTTTCTTTTAGGTTCCAAATCACACTGAAAACGACTGTCCTTTGACTTTAGTCTCCTGCCCTTATGCTCAAATGGGATGCACTGAAAAGGTTTGTTTTTATTGGATTAAATTCTAAATTTAGCGGGTAAAAAGCATTATGGCATGGTACATATGAGCAACAACGGTCTGCTTAACATTTCAATTCCGACCATTTGTGGCGGAGTGTTTTTTTTATATATATATATAGGTAACGCCTTTCAGTTTTTTCACCAGGGGTTCTATCCGTCCTGGCACTTAGACGATTACTAAGGAAATTTTTTTTCATAATGCGGCATGAGATAGACTGAAAATGTATTGCCCAGAAAAAAATAAACGTTTTGGTAAAATAAACTATTTTCTAAGGCCATTTGTCTTCTTTCAGCAGTTTCAACGCAAAAACGTGGATTCACTTCTTCAATCCGCCATGCGAGAGCATCTTGACTTTGCTTGTATTAAACTGAACAGCACACAGGTTCAGTTGGATGAAACTCGAGCTCAATTAAGTCGTTTAACCCAGAATCACTTAGCAAATAACCAACAATCTCGAGAAGCAACAAGAAAACTTGAAGAGAAATTAAGGGCACTTCAAAGGCAGGTAGATATGAAAGTGATTACAGATAAAGATGGTGGCAACGAACGTTTTATTTGGAAGATTACATCTTTCAGTGAACGTTTCAGACAAGCAAAGGAGGGAGTAAAGAGGAGGATAGAAAGTAATCCATTTTACACTGGATGTTACGGCTACGGATTAAAAGTTTTTGCTTATCCTTGCGACAGTATATTCCCTCGTGATCTGTGTCTCTCGATCGGTATCGTTTTAATGGAAGGTGAATATGATGATATGTTATCCTGGCCTTTCAGCAAGAAAATAACGTTCACAATAATTGATCAAAATAAGGATCTCAAAGAAAGGCAAAACCATACTGATTATTTAAGCCCAAGTAAACGGGAATGTTTAATACCGTCAAGAGATATATTCTCAGAAAGACCAGGAGGAAAAAACAAAGTAGTTGAAGCTGGACGTTGGAATTTCATATCTCATGAGAAACTTCAAACAAGACGCTACATTGTAAATGACGCTCTGTTTCTTCAGGTCGATGTAGAACCTGATGACTAGTTATCACAATGTTCCGGTTCTTTTCAAGAGAATCATGAAATAGTTGATTAACAATACACAGGTCGAGAAATTCGAGCCCTTTTCTACACAAAGCGGTTATTCACGTTTCTCCCAGTTAGTAAATGGCCATTTTGAGTATAACTCTCTACGTACTGCACAACTTAGAACATGTTTTACTTGAACTGGTTTAAAGCTTAATTTATAACCATTTGATTTGAATAAGCGCCCACCCTCTTAGCCAATCTAGAAAATACGTAAAGTACAACCTGTATTAAACGGTCACCCACTGTTTTAAAAGTGGTCACTTGCCCTTATAATTACTGTAAACTGGATTGGTAGTTTCGAAAACGAAACACTCGAAAACGAAGACCGAAGCACGAAGCACCCAAATCTCGAAAACGAAGCACCCAAAACTCGAAAACGAAGCACCCTAGATCGAAAACGAAGACCCCTAAATCTCGAAAACGAAGAACCCAAAACTCGAAAACGAAGACCCCAAAACTCGAAAACGAAGCACCCTAGATCGAAAACGAAGCACCCAAAAACCCAAAAACTTTGGCGTCTGTGGTAGGCTTCAGAAATAGGGAGCTTCCAGTTCCATTTTGCCAAAAAATAAAAATGCAGAATGTCGGTAGTATAGTTGTACTGATTCTTGTGTGGATGGGATCGGGAATTACAGCAAGTATCCCCGTACAAAATGATGAGCGTTTTCTATTCCATTCCTCGTTAAAGGCCATTTGCAAAACAATCGTTTTTTTTCTCAAAATCAGTAAAGAAGTCGGTAAAGCGTAGCGTAAGAGTAATACGCGCGAGCCTCACACTCCGTTTTCAGCCTCGTTTCAGACCTTTTGTGTTACTGCTCACGCGTACTTGAATACGCCAAAATCTGCTGACGGACAGTTTTGAAGTCTTCATAAACATGTATGTGTACCGAAAAAATGCATTTCAAGGTAAGATGTATCAAGTATAGCGAGACCAATAATAAAATTAATACAGTATATTATCCTATCTAGAAACGTTCAGTTGAACAGTTGACAGGCTCTTATAAAACCTTGGATTTTGTGGACCTTTGGAGGTGCGGACGCATCCGCTGCCTCCACCTGATTTGGATTGCGTCATGCAAGACGTAAAGTTGCAGTTATTAAACCTACAGTGGTTTCGAGTTTTGGGTGCTTCGTTTTCGAGATTTTAGGGTCTTCGTTTTCGAGATTTTGGGGTCTTCGTTTTCGATCTAGGGTGCTTCGTTTTCGAGTTTTGGGTGCTTCGTTTTCGATCTAGGGTGCTTCGTTTTCGAGTTTGGGGTGCTTCGTTTTCAAGATTTGGGTGCTTCGTGCTTCGGTCTTCGTTTTCGAGTGCTTCGTTTCCGAAACTACCAAACTGGATAGTATTAAGCGGTAGCGATTACTTTTTTTCATTGTCGTCATTGTTGTTAATAAAAGATGTACCATATTAGTGTACTAGTTACATTGTACGTGGCGTTTAGTGGTCTTTATATTTTTTCTATTTGAGGAAAAAAAGAAGGAACCGTTTAGGTTGATCAAGCCTGTATTGAACTTGGCAACTGATCTATTTTCAGCGGACAGTAGCCTGCGAGCAAGCTCTCCGGGGCGCTCTGGCGGCGGGACGGGAAAAGAAAGGAGAGGGCTGAGCTTGCAACAACGTTTCGAGAATTTGAATATCTGCATCGAAAAAGTCGATACGAAATGCTGTTTGGCGGAGATTACATTACTAATGACGTCATTACTCTTGGAACGTGTTTTTCGATGTTTGTTTACATTCGCGCTCGTTTCCGCTTCGCGCTGCTCGGCCGTAATCTGATAGCTGACCATTTGACCATTTAACAAACGTTCCCTTAATTATCTGCTCACCTTTGATAAATAGGATGGATATGAAAATCTCTTTCATTTCACGACACCATCTTCAATGCGGGAAAACAGTTTCTTTCCCGTTAAGCCAGCTACAAATACCTTTACCTACTCACGTTTGAGGTTATTTCCGAAGAATTAGCCTAAATATAGTTTCATCTCGTTGACGGGAAAACCAGATAAGCAATTCCTTCCTCTCTGGCTTCTCGCGACTAAGGGGCCTCCTGTGCGGAATAAGACTCATTCCTTTTTACCGAAAGTTTGAACAAACATCTGGACGTGGGTGTCATAATGTTTGGCCGGTCAGCATCACGCATCATCTGTATAAAATTAGTACGTCTGCAGTCAAACCCATTTTTTGTCGTATAGTTAGTCTGTAAGTCAGAGAAATGGACAGAATGGCCACAGCTAGAAGATCTTACCGTTAAATGTCCTTCAAAAGAACACAAAACTATACCTTTCTCCTCCACAGGCGCAGATTCAGGAATTTGATAACTCTCATCCTTTCTCGCGGCATTGCAGGCAAAATTTGAATACGCAGGTGATTAAGTAACATAATTCATGGTCAGGGCTTATTACATGTTTGACCCCTTCACTTGTAAACAACGAACTGAATCATATGTTGTATGCCATCATTTTGTTTTAGAAATTTCAGTTTCAAAGCACTTTGACTAATGAGTAAAGAGATACAATCTGTAACTTGATGGCGCCTAAAGGGTTGTTCGGAATCCCTAGTGCCAACCCATTGATCCGCCTTTGCTCTACCGCTTTTCAGAACAACCGTTGTTAAAACTAATCCTTATAATTACAGAACACAACCAAACTTACTGTAAATAAAAGAGGTCTTTTTAAGCCATAAAAATGTGCCCGTTTCGGTGAGTAAAATACCGTCGAGTCGTTCTTTTTTTGGGTAATGTAATTTGGCTCCCTTAATCTGGGCTGTCAGACTATTGCAACTCTTTCATAATTCATTTTCCGATTACAGTGGCTCGAGAAATTTATCTTTCCAAATACGCCATGTACAAAGTGTGAGTGTCTTTCATGGCATCAAGATGAACTTGCATATCACGCCTTTGAAACTAATGAAATAAAACGTCATCATATACTACATCAATTTGCTGTTTATGCCAGTTATATTGTTATGTTATGTTATCCTCAGTGCTCACCACAAATACAGTAACCCTTTAACATTCATATAACGAGGACATCAGAAGTCTTGACATCACAATGCGCAGTTCAATTAGCGATTATTATCAAGCAAGGCTTGTGACTATATCTACGTTAATAGGGTAGCTGCACATAAAGAAAATGGTGACGTGGTGGTACTTTGGCCTTTTTGTGTTGCTGTTACAGCGGCCTTTTAAGGTGATTCCCTTGAAAAGGATGTACTACCCAGATTTTTTTTTCAAACTTGGCACAATTGTCAGCCATATATAGGACATTCAAAAACTGCAATAAAAAGATGGGGTCACCGTGCTTGTTTTCGCCCTGTGTGCCCGTGAGTGTTTTTTCTAGTTGCGGGCGAAGTATTCCAAAGTTAACAACCGTCAAAATTGTTACCCTATTATTCATATAGCAATAAAATGAATCTCTCCAAAACATAAAACCTGTTTGTTTGTCTGGGCTATAATTTTTCAGTAAGATGACTACAAATTATTCGATTTAAAAAACTGGAGAAAAATGGACAGTTTTAACATTATCTCATATTTCTCTGTGGCTCTAAATGTGGAGTTTCACGTCATTCTTATCTAAAAATTTACAACTTCCACTATCCAGATATTTTTCTCTTTAAGATATACGTTTTTGTGCGGCCCTAACGAGTAGAAAACTCGAATTAAAAAGGGGGCACCGTACTCGTTTCATCGCAAAAAGACAACAAAGGAACAATTTCGGCTTCAAATGATCATTTTGCGCGAAGGAACTGGGGCGAGTTTCAAGAACGACACCTTTTCAACCGTGTAGAGCTATCAGAGTCGCTCTTAAAACCCTTTTGACCACAAAAGGGGCCTTCGTGCGGTAAAAATCATTGCTACCTTTGAAGTCGCAATGTTATGCGCACTAGGCGACGGGCAGTGCAAAACAAGGGAATTTCCTTGAGAAATTTGAAAGATGGGAGAAACTGGTTTGATCCTGGTGTTTCTGTGCTTGTTTAAGCAAGAGATGAGACTTTCTCACGGTTTATCTGTTCGACCGTTCGATGTAACAACCCTCTACCCCCCCCCCCCCCAAATTTTTTGGTCTTTCCCGGTTGAGAGATTTACAGCTGCCTATTAAATGCGAGATCATTTGCGTATGAAATTAGTTTAGCAAACTGGTCGAAGCGCCACCTAGCATGCAGTTACCATCAGGTTATGACGAGGACTTTGTGTTTGAAGTTGAAGATGATTGTCTCTGCTTAATTTGTCATCTGCCGTTGAAGGAGCCAGCTCTTACAAGATGCGGTCACAGATTTTGCAAAGTATGCCTCGAGGAACATTTGAAAAGGTACGCCTTTCTGACTTAATTCTATTGAATGTTGAGCGTTGGAGTAACTTTGACCTAAACTAAGTGGAGTACAAACTCCAGCACCGTGTTCTAGTCAACATCTCAATTTTACGCAGGGTTACGGACATTTCGTTAACGAACAAAGACGGACTTCATTCTTTGACTCAGACGGCAGTCGCCCCAGCTTAGTCGATTTAATAGTTGAAGGCCGTGTCCTTCAAAATGAGGAGAAATAAAGCTGAAAGATCTACTAATATTGATAGATTTGTGCACTTTAGTAAGCACTTTATTGGTACAGTAGTCAGTTAAACTTGTTTCCTATTTATCAACTTTTGTAATGAGAAAAGTGTTTTTCCTTCCCCCGTTTGGAGATAAAGTAGCCATTGTACTGTGTTACTCATCTATTCAAGAAATGCAGACAATCTGGTTACAAGTGATCAATGCATAGCAATAAATCATGTTTGCTCTGGCGTAACCTGGCCTTCCTAAAAAAGCATAGCAGTTTATAAAATTTCTAACATAGATTACACGCTTCTGTGGATCTATGCTCGAAAGGCCTGTGCTTAGTCGTTAAAAATTAGCTATTAGAAGTCGCCAGCAAAAAAATATATATATCATGGCGGATATAGTTGATTGCACGATTCCGGCTATTATGTGTCTAATAGGACAGAAACCTTTGGGTTGTTCACAGTTAAGCTTTACAACTGGCAACGTAACCTCATGCGTAATTAACGGTTACTTTGCATATTTTTTTGTGTGTCGATGTGATTGACCTTTTATACGTATGCTTCAATGCTTTTAAACGGGAAGACTTCACTGACTGGAACAAAACTTGAGTTTAACTAAATCTGAAATTAATTTCTTTAATTTAGACAAATTAGTTAACACTTTTTTAAAAACACACTAGCCTCTAACAGACTGGTATTGACCGCGCTCAGTTTTGATACGTAATTTGCATCTTTATCTTTTCATCTATTTATTTGTATATTTATTCATTTACACATTTTAATTATTGCCTCTCACACCGGAAAACAGACAAGAAGCTCAGAACCAGCCTTACACTTGTCCTGCAGATAGGGAAGGCCTGGACCGAGACCGGGTAAATCACTTTCATTCACCTTGTAACCTTTGTGCCTATTACGTTTTGGTCTTGTCTATTTTTTTTTTTTTTACTTAAAGCTTGCCTGCAAAATGAAACATACAAGGTCAAACTGCGAACGAGCTATTTAATAGAACAAGACAGTCCCATACACGCATTAAAATTTGTTTCTATTGAGGACAATGTGAGATTAATTTCACAAGTATTTCAGCAATTCGAAGCAAGGCCATTCTCGTCCCCAGAGCCCGTCGTTTCTTGGTCACGTGGTCTTGAAACGAGGTGTTCGTTACAAATTAAGCCGAGTGGCTCTGGGGACGAGAATGAAGCAAGGCCATTTTCGAATAATAATAATAGAATAATAATAATCATCATCATCGCCACCATATTCATAATAAAGATCTTACGTTCTAATCAAACGTTAAAGCTTACAATGTACTAAAGAAATATGAAAAAAAGAAGTGTCCTTTGAGTCAAAGAGGCATCTATTAATACTGACATTAAGAGAGCATTTTTTAAATTTCTCTGTGTTAACACGTGCTCCACAGTTTCCCATGATCCCTTTCTATTACAACACTTAAAGATTCATATTCGATTGATCTTGAACACGTCGTTAATTTCACTTTTCTTGTTGCACTTTAGGATGTATTTCCTGACAATGCAACAGGAAGGAAAATTTTGTCAATGGTGATCAAATGTCCAAGTGACGGTTGCTCGTGGACTGGTGAGCTGAGGAACAAAGAGGTAAAAAACCAAGAGCACAAATTACATCCAAGGCACCGGGTTGATTCATTTCGTGTCAAACATGATCATTTCCAAATTGAGTATACCCCAGTCTCTTTCACCAGCTTTTAAAACTTACTAAATCAAGTATTTTACTTTTTAATACAGCCCTACGTTTATATGTGCTACGCGTGAATTATGAAACGTGTGGAGGGGTGAAAAGGAAATGTGGAGAGTTCAAACGTCAGATTCGTACAGCCGGTTTGTAACTGAACGCGTGTGCAAGTCGACTTTTCTACGCCTGAATCGTTTTAATTTCAGGACAAATGTACATCACAACCTAGACCGGAATCCGGGAAATGTTTGCTTGTAGCTAGAGAATCCGGAATGCTGGTGAAATTGGAATCCGGAAAACAACTCAAGGAATCGGGAATCCCACTAAAAGCTTGAGAGAAAGCTAAGAGATGAAAGAGAAAAGCTTGAAATCCAGAATCCAAGTTCCACTTACAACGACTGTAATTCAGTACATGGAATCAGGAATCCATGGCTCAGTACTGTCTTAAATTCCCTTACATAGCGCGAGGGCTGGCTTTAGGCCTTCAAAAGAATTTCCTTGGTATTGCAGACAAACACTCTCCGTTTAGTTTTGCACTAGTGTTGTGCAAATAGGTAAAGTAAACTTCTATATGTTGTTATTCAAGCAGAGGAACTACGACTATGGAGTATACCAGAAGCCATGCAAGCAATGACCACTACACAACCGCGACCCCAATTGTTCGTATCGTACCCTATACGCTTTCCTCTCTTAATTCTGCAAAATGTGTATTATTTCAAACAGGCTCACCTGGAAGCTTGCCCGTTCAAAATTGTTACTTGTACCAACGAAAATTGCCATGTGACCATAAAGCGGAAAGATCTTGAACAACACGTGACAAACACTTGCGATTGGAAGATCCTAAAATGTGAATACTGCAAAGAACCACATCCAGGGAGGAGGAGCTTGAAGGTAAAAAGAATTGAAAATAACAAAACTACGCTTTCAACTACGTCGCGTATTTTAAACGAAGCTTCCTCTTACCGTAGTTTTTACAGATGATGACGAGTGAGACGCCTCTTTCGTTTGATCTTGACTTAGCTCAGCTTTGAGCTAATATTAGCCTTTCACCGGCTTGTCCGAAGGTAGCGCTGTTTACCTCAAACGTGGCTACACTGCAGTCAAATGCCCCAGGCAGTGTTTTTTCTTTTAGTTAAAAACGTTTCTTAAGTTAAGATCGTCCGTTGGGTCAGACGTCGAATAATTTAGGACTAGTCGAACCAATCAGCTGAATCAGATCAGTAATTAACAATTATTGGATGAGGTTTCGCGAAATATAGTGATGTGTGATACACTGAAAAATCACGATATTTTGCGATAACCGAGTTTCATAATTCTTTTATTACTTGATCACAGAGTTTGTTTTTCAATTATTTGCGAAGCGATCTGCCAATTACAAAGGAGGAGCGGTCGCAAGAAGAAGAAAAACCTGGTTTCACTTACGCATGAGCAGAATATCATTTGTAGCCTAACATAGTTGGACGCTATTGCGCATGAGCAGGCTATTATTTGAAGGCAGTCATTTACAGGTAACGTTTTGGACTCTCGGCCAATAACAAGGAAGAAAAATCTGCATCGAATGATAATACGGCTTATGCAAAATTTGGCCCGAGAGCGGTCTGCGGGAGTAACAGACTGTATTACTATGGGGGATTGGAAAACAAAGAATTGAGAACTACGAAACTTTCACGGCCTGAAAAAAAAATGACGTTTTTCAACCCAAGCGCAAAAGGATAAATTAGGTATTTGTCTTTTTGCAGGATCACTTGGAGAACTGCAGCAAGTTTCCACTTCCTTGCCCTAACGACTGCGGGGATTCAGTTCTTAGAGAAATGGTAACTGCATTTCATTTTAGTATGGATGACTTCACTGATGGTAGAGTAAAGTATCCTCGCACTATGCAGCTATGTTTCTCTTCTTGTTTGAAAAAAAAATTGCATTTATCGCCAGTCTTCTCTAGTATGAGACAACAAAAGCCTCTTGAAGTATACTTACTTACATCTTACTTCCGGTCGACGCCTAAAAAACGACGAGAAGAAAACTAACCCCATAGGGCTCGATCTCTCATATAACTTTTAAGATATTGGACGTTCTAAAGACCAGTATCCCCAGCAGTGTGTTTAGGTATGTAGCTGTCCTACTTTCTCTTGCAGCCCTTCCATGTGCAGGCACCCATGTTATCAGCCGTTGCACTGGAGAGCTCTCATCGCGAAAAACATTCTCCAGAAAGAGCGATTCTTCTATTTTGAATGGTAGAGGTCACCTCTTTTCACCTCTTCACCGCTTTTCTTGACTACCTTAAAGCTCGTTGTTTTTAACCTTGTACTTCCATGATATGTTTTCCACCATTTGCAGCATTCTTGTATAAGTTCCATCCAGGCTTTTTTCTTCGGCTTGACGCATGGATAAATACGAATCACACGTGAACAACGGAAACAAGTCTTAGTCCTTCATCAAGTGCTATAATAACCGGATCGAGCATATAGAAAATGTAGGATTGACTGTGACTATGACCTTTACTTTGAATTCAGACTTGATCGACATTTTCAAAACTGCTGACTTGATAAAAAGCACTATCATGATGAAAGTTATGCTAAGCACTGGGTCGTGTCTCACCAATTATCAAAATTCATACTTAGGCCCAAGGCTGCGGGGTTGAGTCTCGGGGATCAATAATTCATTTCTTTTGTTCTATTCCTCTCAGCCTCAAGGCCAAGTATCAATTTTAATCTTTTAACAATTCGAAACTGGCCAATTGAAACGGTTCGCTTATTTGACTTTATCATTTTCTTTTAGATTCCAAATCACATTCGTAGCGTCTGTCCTTTGTCTTTAGTGTCCTGCCCGTACGAAGAAATGGGATGTATTGAGAAGGTTTGTTCTTAAGCAAAATTAATTCTTAATTTTAGAGGATTGAAAACATAATACAGTAAACACCATCTTGTATGCGGGTGTTTACTGTACGTTCTACATGAGTCAGGGGCACCCAACGAGAATATAGTTCAATTCAACCACTTAAACATAGCATTATAAAACGTTTTTTTTTTTCGTCCTGGCACTAACACAATTACTAGGCAAACAAAATTTCATAAGGCATAGAATTGTAAATAGTTTACTCTTTTTGATGAATTTACTATACTAAGCTCTAAGATCATTTGTCTTCCTTCGACAGTTTCAGCGCAAAAACGTGGATTCACATCTTCAGTCTGCCATGCGAGAGCATCTTGACTTAGCATGTGTTAAACTTAACAACACACAGGTTCAGTTAAGAAATACCCAAGAAACAACAAGGAAACTTGAGGAGAAATTTGAAGCTCTTCAGAGGCAACTAGCAAAGAAAGTGGATACTGATAAAGAGGGTGGTAACAAACGGTTTATATGGAAGGTCAATCCGGGTCCTCTGCGTATGGGAAGAGGAAATACAATGGGAGGAAAGGAAAGTAATGCATTCTACACTGGATGTTATGGCTACAAATTAAAAGTGAGACTCGGTCTTGATTATCGTGACCGGACTTTCACGATTATCGTCGTTTTGATGGAAGGTGAATACGATGACATATTACCCTGGCCTTTTAGCAAGAAAATAACGGTCACACTGATTGATCAAAACGAGGATCTCAAAGAAAGGAAAAACATTACAAAATATTTAAGCCCAAATGGACATGTGCAGGGAACTATATTCTCCGGAAGACCCGGAATTCAGTATTCGGAGCTACGCAGTGAGATATTGCGTTTCTCATCTTACGGAGAACTTCAAACAAGGCGCTACTTTGCAAATAACACTCTGTTTATTCAGGTCGATGTAGAACCTGATGACTAGTTATCACCTTATTCCGCCGTTTATTTTCAAGCTAGTGAATCCACAGGTCTAGAAATTAGAGGCCTTTTTTTTTTTTGGAAGAAAGGGTTATTCACACTGCACCGACAGCGAGTTACTAAATTACTCTTTTGAGTTTTGAAGCTACGTCTTTAACCCTTGAGTAATCTCCACAGTCCAAAGTTTAACAAATTGGAGGCCTTTTTTAGGGTTATTCACGTTTCACTCGGTTAGTATTCTATGCTTACTGCTGATGAGAAGAAGTCATCAACTGACTCTGAACTGATTTAAAGCTAAATTTGCATTGATCGTTTTCTCTTGAATATGCGCCCACCCTCTCAGCCAGTCTAAAAAACTGTATGTAATACAAAACCAGACAGTGTATTAAACGGTCAACCACTGTTAACTTTATATAAGCGGGTCCTCTAATAAACCGTCTATTTTTAAGTTGTATCATATTAGTGCACTGATTACATTGTGTGCGGCGCTTAAAATAGCCTGCGTAGCAAGCGTTTCCGCGCGAGTTCATCGACAAAGTTGGGACGAGAGCAAAAAAATTTTTTTTCTTGCTTCCGCTCTAACTTTGGCGCAATAACTCGATTGGAAACGCTTACCTGCGCAGGCTACGCTTAAAATGGCCTTTTTTTCTTATCCTTTGCAATGTTACTCACGGCAAGATCACTTTTTTAAATCTTCTCCTGGTTTCTTTTCCTTTATCTTTCATCTCCTATCGTATAAATGAAATTGTGTCGGCTTCGAGTGTTTTGATTGGCCATAGTAACGCCGTTACCTCTCAACACTTTCTTTGTGTGCAGCTACAACCTCCTTGACATAGATGAAGTCACCATCCTTGACGTTTTCGTTTTCAGTTTTTATGTTGCTTTTATATTAGCAGCTTATATTGCGGTGGTTTAAGATATTTGAAAGAATGAGAATACAGGCCTTATCCTAGTATTCGTGTGCTTTTCTGCGCACGCAAATGGATGCTTTTTCGCGTTTGTCTACATTAGACCGTTCGATCGACCCGACTCACCACCCCTAAGAGATCTCTTTAGTCCTTCTAAGTCGCAAGACTTGTAGCTGGCGATTAAATTCCATTCGAGGTCACTTACACAGAAAATTGTGATCTGAAACGTTTCGCTTTCGTAACATCTTGGTGAAGGAGATTGGCGCAACATGGCGGAAGCTCTACTCAACACTCAGTTACCTTCAGGCTACGACGAGGAATTTGTGAATGAAGTTGAAGATGATTTTCTTTGCTTAATTTGTCAGTTGCCGTTGAGGGAGCCTGTTCAAACAATATGCGGTCACAGATTTTGCAAAGCATGCCTCGAGGAACATTTGAGAAGGTACGCCTATCTGACTGAGTTCTCTTGAATGTTAAAGCTTTATTTTCACTTTTAATACAAACTCCCGCACGGTACCCGTACGGACATCCCAATACGAAAGACCTCATGCAGCTCTCATTTACCAAGTCAAACGACCGTCGCCTCAGCTTAAGGATTAATTTTATGGAGGCCATGTCTATGAACTTTAATTTAGTAAGCTTAAATATAGGAGAAAGAAAAGCTGATACAGTCGTGCTGTTTACTGACCAGTTCAGTTAAGCTTGTTTTCTATTGATCAACTTTTGAAATGACTAGATGGTTTTTCCTCTGTTGGAGACGGTTAAGTAGCCATTTTTCGATGTCAATGATCAGTTCAGGAATGCGGACAATCCGATTTCACGTCATTGATCTATGTATGGCAATCAATGATGGTTGCTATTGCGTACTAACCTGTAGCCTTCCAGAGCATAATAGTTCACAGTATAATTAGTTTTTAGTCTTAAAAGTAGAGAGTTCTTATCTCTAGTTCAGTGCTATAAGATAGTTTTTGGAATAGATAGCTTTCCTTTTTCGGACTTTTTTGAACTAGATCCAATCACGATTATAAGCTCTATGTAAAGTCGCCATCATAAATTGCTACAAATATTCTTCCTTTGTACGGATCGTTAACAATAACTTGCCTAAAGATGTTGTACACGCAGGATCGCTGACTTTATTTCGCAACAGATTAAGGATTTATCTGAATATTCGGATTGACACGATTGTAAATGGTTTTAATTATGATATGCAAACGATGTTTTTTATTATAGTTTTAAGGTTTTAGATTTTTCTATCTGTGTATAATGTTTTAGATTCTAGATTTTACCATTTCATCTTTTATTTTGGGGAATCTTTTATTAAGGGTTGACCTCTTGATATCCCCTTTCGAGAGATATTTTGTAACTTTAGTTTTTATCTCTTGAATAAAGTATTGTATTATATTAATTTGTCAAATGAATTTACGCCTTTCTGCGAATTCTATACTCGGAAAGCCTTCGCTAAATCGTTGAAAATCTGCTATAAGCTGTAGAAAGAAGTATTGTAGCGGACGAAAATAGCTGAATGATTTTATTTCGAGTTTCAGTCCAAGTCGAATAGGACCTCAGCTGTAGAACAGAAAGGACCGTTAAGCTTCCCACGTGGCGACTACCGAGCGAACCTTATGCGTAGTTTATGAAAATTTTTTATTAATTTTTCAGATACAATGTGATTGGCCTAAAATTACACTTTGAACATATTTCCTAACACAGACTGTGTATTGACAGCGCTTAACCAATTTTTTTACAAGTAATTTGCATGTTAATTTTCGTCTGTTGAGTTATATTTTTATTAATCTATTTATTGATTTATTATTATTACTTCTTAAACTAAAAAACAGACAAGAAGTTCAGAACCAGCCTTGCACCTGCCCAGCAGATAGGGAAGGCCTGGACCGAGATCAGCCGGT
The DNA here is from genome assembly GCA_964035705.1 of Porites rus. Classification (NCBI taxonomy): domain Eukaryota; kingdom Metazoa; phylum Cnidaria; class Anthozoa; order Scleractinia; family Poritidae; genus Porites; species Porites rus. The sequence continues at coordinate 30,544,539 of OZ037998.1, read as the reverse complement.
AAGTGACTATCATTTGACTTTAAGTGTGTGTCTTGGCCTTGTTTATCATTTTAAAGCTAATATGCAAATGACACTTACAAGGTAAAATAATCGAAACGAGCTGCCACTAAATGAAAAAAAAAAACAACAATAACAAAAAAAAAACAAGTGTTCAAAATATTTGCCATTCAGGAAATTGTGACATTAATCATCATCATCATCATCATCATCATCATCCCTTTTACTTAAACATGACAAGATTGGGGTGATGTAAGAAAAATTACAACATAAGGAGATAATAAAAATAAGGATAAAATTACATACAATATAAAACTACAATAGAAAAACTCTAAAAAGATACAATATGCATAAGATTTAAAATGAATTTACAATATAAGCTATCAAGCACCTAAGGATAATTTGACACAGCTTTTAAAAACAGAATAGTTAAAAACATTTAAAATCATGATATATAGTTCCCCCCTAGGCAACGACTGGACAGATTGTGAGCAAAAGTCAAGTTCCAAAATATATATATATATCTGTCTGATTTCGTTAAAACGTGGGTGGATCAGGCCTTGGGGTCAAAATTAGTGGCGTAGGGAGGGGGCTGTTTTGACACAACCCCTTCAGTAAGCAGCAGTGTTCAGTGGAGGCTTTGACTGGCGAGTACCTTGGTCTTAATTTGCCCTAGCCAGCTGAATCAGGCCTCTGCTGAAAATGATTATCATGATAATTGCAGAGATCAGTGGGGGGTGCAGACAGTCACCCATTGTCCTGGGTGGGGAGGGTCAAAGTCTTGGTACCAAGGACACACTTAGCATAGGACCTTTAGATACTCAGTGACGCCATGTTTTCATAAATCCAGACAGATATAAGTCGTTTTTGATTTCAGAATAACGGTCCTTTAATTCGAAGACGTGTTTCATAATTTCATATCCCATTCTTTTGCAATCTGCTAAATCTGTATTGCATGCTTTATGTACCCAACTCTGAAAGTTTTTTTCAGCAGACCCTCAACGTAACTTGCTGGGTATTTGACGAGAAGTCAAGACCACTTCAAGTCAAGACCCAGGACATGCAGGGTGTTAACACAGGTGTATATAGATCGAGAGGATATTCTCAGCCTCAAAACCAGAAAGGACAGAAAGTGATGTTTCCCAGGGCCAGCAGAAGCCGGAAACGGTTCTTTGGGTCTACGTAACAGCAAATGTAAAAGAATTGAATGAATCATATTCTTATTTGATTGATCTTGAGTACTTCGTTTAACTGATTTTGTTTCTTGTTGTTCTTTAGGATGTATTTCCTGACAAGGCAACAGGAAGGAAAATTTTGTCAATGGTGATCAAATGTCCAAGTGACGGTTGTTCGTGGACTGGTGAGCTAAGAAACAAAGAGGTAAAAAATGAATAGATTATTTCTTCCAAGGTGCAGGTCTTTTCAAGCACACTTCTTAAGTCTTGCACTTAAGAAGCGCTTTCTTCTGTTCCAATAAATTTGCATATATGCTGGCCACGTGAGTGAAAACATAGAATTAACCGCCAGTAGCTATAACAAAAATTTAATGTAATAACAGAAATGTGCACGTGGTAGCAAGGATTCTGACTGTATGCGCCATAATCGTTGTTTTAGGACAGATGATTCAGCAGAATTACTTCACAACAAAAAATGTTCTGTATTCCTAAAAAAAAATCCCCTCGGTACGCAGTCAAACCTTTTTCATACCTTACGCGTTTTGCATCATCTTTCTGCAAATCAGGGACTAGGCGACCAAAATTTGAGGTCACTAAGTAACCACCAGGGAATCTATCGCTCCTCCACCTGCTCTTACTCAAAGTAAAACCCCCTGCGCAATTGCATACCTTACGGTTATTATGTATCCCTTGACAAGGATAAGTAGTCCATAACTGACGCAGACAATTTTCAACTATTTGTTAACAAAAACGAACGGAATTTTAGCTTATTTTCCCCAATGACGTCAAACCAAAGACCCCTTTCACCTTGTTAGTTTGGAACTCAATCACATCTTTTCCTTTGATTCTCACATTTGCTGTTGTTTCGAAAAGGCTCATCTGGAAGCTTGCACGTTCAAAATGGTTGCTTGTACCAACGAACATTGTCTTGAGCAGGTGAAAAGAAAAGACCTCGAACAACACGTGACAAACACGTGCGAATGGAGGATCATAGAATGTGAATACTGTGAAGAACCACACCCAAAGAGGCACTTGCAGGTAAACAAAACTAAAAACAACAGACCCTATTTTCCACTTCGCGTATTTTGCAAGATGCCTCCTTAACCCTCCACAACAGATTTTAACAGACGAGCTGCATGCCTCTTTCGTTTGATCTTTGACTTGGATGTGTGAGTGAAACTTTTCACTTGAAGTGCCGTGGACGCCTAGGGCTGCATTGCAGTGAAACGTCTCGGGCGGTTACTTCTTTTATATATATTATGGTATTTCGTAAAAAAAGGAAACAAAAAGCAAGTATAGGTAGCATTCTGCTTTCATTTCTCCCACATTGAATGCCTTTACTTAGGAATACAGCACCGCCTATGCTCATGGGGACGATTAGTTAGTTAGCATTTCGCCATTTTCAAACACAACAGACTGGAAAACATATTGCTCAAGTCACAGACTTTGAAAAATGGCACCTTAAGTATTACTTTCACTGTGTATTTTCCAATCCCCCTTAATACATTAGTTTTTGGTAGTTGTGGGGTGGGGGGGGGGGGGGGGGAGGAAACTGAGTGTATTATGGGGAGTTGAAAAATAGAGAATCGGGTGGTGAATTTCTGAAAAATTTCTCTCGGTTTAATTTTACACTGCCCTAAAAAAACTTGTGATGGTTTTCAGTTTAAGTGCAAAATTACAATATTTGTGTTTTGCAGGTTCACCTGGAAAATTGCAGCAAGATTCCCCTTTCTTGTCCTAACAGGTGTGGAAATTTAATTCCTAGAGAAATGGTACGTGCATTTCATTATAGTTTAAGTGACGTCATTAATGGTAGAGTAGTAGTATATATCGCAGGCATGGCTGCTGTTTGGGTACCAGCGAGTAATAAAGGCTCTTTTAGCTACGTTTTGTTTGTTTTCAAAAGTTGAAGGCGATCTCCCTTATAAATAGACAACAAAAAGTCTAAAACGTCTTAGCTAATAAATAAATGAGTGAATAATACCTAAATATATAAGTAAATAATAACACAAATTATACGTAATGATCGCATGAGCTATACGATATGGTGACAGGGCTTAGTCCTTGATAGGTTGTGATTAACCAAAGCGGCTGAAATAGAGGCTTGAGCGGGATTAGGATCCCAAACTTTAAAACACTTTTCTTCAGAAGTCATCCTTGGAGATCCAGGGGCAATCTGTCGGATCAAAAGAACCGGCGCGACGAGAATTTTCAAGCACGGGCGGAAGAGCCCTTTCCACCCGCGCTTGGAAACGTTTCCTCTTGACCCGACTGAATCAGTGCTCCTGGATCTCCGCGGATGATCTGACCTTTGCTTAGCATTGGATCTGTTTATTAAGTGAGTTTGCTTATTTACTTTTATTATTTTCTTTTAGATTCCAGACCACATTGATAACGACTGTCCTTTGTCCTTAGTCTCCTGCCCTTATGCTCAAATGGGATGCATTGCAAAGGTTTGTTCTTGATCATTAACTTTTTAAAATTTATTGTGAAAGCTAGTTTACAGGCACTCCACTAAAAAAATAATTCGTTACAAATAATAATCCAACTATAACATAAAAAGGTAAAAAAAAAACACAACAGGCTGGACACCACCAATTGGCGAGGAACGACCGAGAATAAATCCAGCTACAGCTGTAGTGGCCATAGAAAGACTTAAAGACACTTACTAGACTAACATAAACTTTTATATTTATTGGACTTCAAAATCTATACGCTGTTTTCTGAGGTAATCTGTCTTCTTTCTCCAGTTTCAGCGCAAAAACGTGGATCCTCATCTTCAATCGTACACCCGAGAACATCTTGACTTAGCCTGTGTTAAACTTAACAGCACACAGGTTCAGTTGGATGAACAACGAGTTCAGTTGGATGAGACACGAGCTAAATTAAGCCGTTTAACCCAGGATCAGTTAACAATCATAAAAGAATCTCAAGAAACAAAAATAAAATTTGAGGAGAATTTAGAGGCACTTCAAGAGCAGATAAATACTATGCTCGTGAAAATAAATGCAAATAGTGCGGGCAATACACTTTTTAAGTGGAAAATTACATCTTTTTTGAGTGAATTTATGAAGCTAAAAAACAGGGAGGGGCATAAAACGATAGAAAGCGATCCATTCTACACTGCATTTCGTGGATACAAATTAAAAGTGTTTGTCGATCTTAACTACAGCGGAATGTATGGTCGAAAACTCTCGATCGGTATCAGATTAATGGAAGGTGAATATGACCACCTATTACCCTGGCCTTTCTCGTTGACAATAACGTTCACAGCGTTTGGACGAAATAGGTATGAGAATAAAGAGGTAACCGTTGTAAGACAATTGAGCCCAACTAAAGAGAATTTAAGTTTCCAATTATTCTCGCGGAGACCAAGAGGAGGTTCGACGGCTGATGGCTGGGTAGAGGGTTTCCTAAACTTATTTGATCTTCAAGATGGGTGCTACATTGTAAATGACACTCTGTCTCTTCAAGTCGATGTAGGAACACCTTATGCCAACCTAAACTGTTCAACGCCTGGGTCTAGAGGGTTACCCGCGTAGCTACAGAACATGATTTATTGGCTACAGCCTCCGCAAAGAGGATGGACTGGGCTTGGCACAAATATAAAAGAACTCATTGTCTTTAACATTTCATTGTGTTGTTAGCTGTATATGTCACATGACTATATTTTTTTCTGAAAATCTTAAATAATTGACCAATCGGTGACAGGTCTTAGAAAAGAAAGCGAGTAGAAACATTTTTCTGCTTCATATTAATAAGTGACTGTCTATTTCACTGTAATAAAATTTTATAAGGGCAAACATCATTAGAAATGCCAAATTTTAATCTTAAATTACTCAAAACTTCAATTTTAAACTTCAAGTACATTCATTCCAAACTTAGAAAGTAAAGATTTCTTATCAGAAACACCAATTTATCCATTTTCCCTTTCAATTTTTTTACCTCTTTCATGTCACGTGACCATGATAATTATACTTTAAGGCACAGGAAAACCAACCGATTTACATCTATCCGCGGGTTAATGGTCATCTTGTTTTATGCACCCTAGAGAGAGAGATTGCTATAAGTTTTTGTAATTATGCAAATAGTTGTGATTTCCAGATACTGGAGGCTTTTTGTGAATAGGTTATTCTAGGCGAGGATATCGTCTCTTGGTTATGCACTTACGTGGCCATTTTGATTATTCTTAAGGCTTTGCACTGACTCAAATAGAACTGACTTAATGTTAACTTGTAGCCTCGGGAGAGACGGAGATGCCCCTCGTCTCGCTTAGGGGGTGTAAATTTTTGGATTTTTGGTGTTTTTTTCCTGGGGTTCTTGGAAAAACGTCAATATTTTAAGTCGTCAAGATCTCGTTTGGGGTTGCACGTAAAACAGTATATAAAAATATAAATTCTACTTCAGTATATGGCGTGTTTTATAGGTCAAACAACCCTGAGGCACGCCGAGATTGGCCTCTTTTTATTCACGGCGGGTTTAACGATTAAAAATTTGTAGCCTTTTTTGGAAATAAAGAGAGGTCAAAAGTTCATAAAACAGCTAGTATTTTCAAGCTGCTGCACAAATGCCTCTTTTTCAAATCGAATTTTTATATAACCAACTCTCATTGTAATTGCTGAAATATTACTTATTGTACATTGCTCAGGACCAAGCACTAAAGGGTTTTTGAGTATATTTGTATTTAGTAGAATAGTGGCTGCATGTTAGCGATTAGACGAACACTCATTGCAAAATTGATGGGAAAACAAACACACTAAAAATACTGAGAGAAATCAACAAAATTAAAAAATTGAACAAGTTAGGATAGCTGTTGTTGTAAAATCGTACAAAATAATACATCTTTAAATTATATGTCATAGTCACCATGAAAAATTCTTGAAAATTTCCTTTCCCGGTTCTCAACAAAGGTAAACTTGATAAAAATAGTATTATCCTTGATAAAGCTGCGTGCATACAAATCCTTGTGAAACACGAACTCCCACACGCCACAGGCAGGTTCCGACGATTGACTTGGTCTTGCTAATCCTTCAGCGTTAAGCTGTAATTCTTGCCTTAAATGTCTTCTTTTCTCAACTAAATAATTTTGATCAAGCAAGGTAAACATCACTGAGTCTTGAAATGGCCATAAAAGAAGTCCATCATACTCTCCGACCAGAACCCTGAGGTAGATTGACATAAAATTCCCTTTTTCCTGATCAAGGGTGTCATTGGTATGGTAGCCATCAGGGTACAATTCCAACTCAAATTTGTAGCCGTTACGAGATGAATAGAACGGTTCACTAACTATCACCCCTAGTTCGTTTCTTTGAGCAGCCGCCATGACCGATGAAAAGTTCGATATTTTCCAGATAAAGGGGCAATTCTGTAAGCGTTCCAACTGTACTTTTCTGATCTTCCAGAAGAGATATCTTCTGAGCCTGTTCTTGAATTGTCTCGGTCAAGGTAGCAACTCCTTTGCAGGCCAAGTGAAGGTGAGTGTCTTTCATTGCATCAAGATGAACTTGCATATCACGCCTTTGAAACTAATGAAATAAAACGTCATCATATACTTTATCAATTTGCTGTTTATGCCAGTTACGGTGTTATGTTATGTTATCCTCACTGCTCACCACAAATACAGTAACCCTTTAACATTCTTTTTTTTCATTTTTCTCTCTCCCCGCCGCGTGTCGCCTTTTCTCGCGTGGGGTGATTTTCACGCGCGCTCGCGTTTCGCACTCTCTACTATCCCTGAGGAAAAATGGGGGACTACTCGTAGTCTATATAACGAGGACATCAGAAGTCTTGACATCAGAATGCACAGTTTAATTAGCGATTATTATCAAGCAAGGCTTGTGACTAGGCTTTGGTAGATTGTGCTCGAAAAAAAAGCATATTATGCTTTTAGCAGTGCTCATATTTTTTAGAAATTATTCCAAAATTATGCTACTTTCTGAAAATTATGCTCTCTGTCACCAAAATTATGCTACTTAGATTTTACACTGATTACAAGGAAAATAAAGATCATCAGTAGCTTAACTCTATCAATTTTGACTTTAATAAACAATCATATAGTCCACCTTCCAGTCTTACAGTCTTTAGCATGACAAATACGCATGTGCGCATATGATCTCGCTTTTTTGTTACTTTTAACTTCTCTTTGCCTGCGGCATGTTTTTTGGAAGCCAAGTGGTTTTTTAGAATGCTCTTTTTTAGAGCTCAATATCTCCTTACACCCATTGCAAAACAGTTTTCCACCTCGAAGACACAAATTTTCCCCTGGGAATTCTTCGATTCGATCACGAGGACTCATGTTCTTTGGATCTGAGTTACCTCTTTGCGTGTACTTTCCGGTATTACTTTTAGGAACACGTTCTCTAGAGATTAAAGCTCTCGGTACGACACTGGAAGTGGTGGAAGTGGATGTACTCGAGGACAACGCCATCTGAGGGGCCGAGCCGCCGAGCCATAAGCGTGGCAGCCTGAGTCTCAGTCTTATGCACAGGGTGACCTCTGCCGCCTGCCGGACCATATTTAACCCTGGGCCCTAGCACAGACCTCAATATTTTCCAAAAACAATACAGAAATAAAATACAAACTGAATTATTCTAGAGCTATGATGGGTTTTCAACGCATAAAAGCTCGCATTATGCCAGCAGTGCTAAACTGAAATTAAAGCTTAAAATAACAAGTTTAAATATCTCGGGGTCCTCCTAGACAACACTCTATCTTGGAAGGACCACGTAGAATATTTATCGGTAACAAGATCTCGTCTAGATTAGGCATTCTGCGTCGAGCGCGTAAGGTTCTTCCCAAACCAACTTGTCAAATGCTTTACAATACTTTAGTCCTGCCATTGTCCGATTAGTGTTCGCCTGTCTGGGACAGTTGTGGGGTTCGGAGCAAAGCCTATCTAGATAAGCTAAACAGACGCGCCGCATGTATTATTGAAGGTCGATCTATCTGGGCTGAGGAGTTAAAATCAACACTTGGCTGGCCTAGCCTACAAGCACGCAGAAATTATCTAAAATGCGTCGTAGTCCATAAGTGTCTTCACGGAATAGCGCCTTCGTACTTACTTTCAGAGTTTAGAAACGCGCACCTTTTCCATGGCTATAACACCAGAAGTCGTGATTTGCTGCGCCCTCCCTTCGCAAAAACTACCAAATACCAAGGTAGCTTCAGAATAAACGGTGCTCGGACCTACAACGCCCTACCGAGAACCATTAGACAAGTAGAGACCCTCAGTGAATTCAAAATCAAGCTAAAGCGCTACTTTAAACAGTAACACCTGCGTTACATGTTGTCTTAACTTAATTAATTGTCTAATTTTAATATTTTAATGTCTTTGTTTTTGTGTTTTGTCAGGGCTCCATTTAAACTAGCTCTGCTAAATTGGATGCCCCTGGATAAATATTGAATTAAATAAAAATTTTGCTGAATTATGCTTAAAATTATGCTAGCACAATCTACCAAAGCCTACTTGTGACTACATCTATGTTAATAGCGTAGCTGCACATAAAGAAAGTGTTGAAGTGGTAGTACTTTGGCCTTTTTGTGTTGCTGTTACAGCGACCTTTTAAGGTAATTTCCCTGAAAAGGATGTACTACCCAGATTTTTTTTTCAAACTTGGCACAATTGTCACCCATATATAGGACATTCTAAAACTGCAATAAAAAGATGGGTTCACTGTGCTTGTTTTCGCACTGTGTGCTCTTGAGTGTTTTTTTCTTAGTTGCGCGAAGCATTCGAAAGTTATCAACCGTCAAAATTGTTACCCTATTATTCATATAGCAAATAAAATGAATCTTACCAAAACATAAAACCTGTTTTTCTGGGCTATAATTTTTCAGTAACATGACTTCAAATTATTCAATTTAAAAAATGGAGAAAAATGGACAGTTTTAACATTATCTCATATTTCTCTGTGGCTCTAAATGTGGAGTTTCACGTCATTCTTATCTAAAAATTTACAACTGCACTATCCAGATTTTTTTCTCTTTAAAAAAGGAATTAAAAAAGGAAGCACCGTACTCGTTTCATCGCAAAAAAGGGACAATTTCGGCTTCAAATGATCATTTTGCGCGAAGGGACTGGGGCGAGTGTCAAGAGGGAGGTCCCTCAGTCGTGTAGAGCTATCAAAATCGCTGTTAAAACCCTTTTGACTAAAAAATCGGCCTTTGTTACTTCTTTTTAGGCGAACGGTGAAAATCATCGCCACCTTTGAAGTCGCAATGTTATGCGCAGCAGGTGATGGGTAGTGCAAACATGGGAATTTCGTTAAGATTCTTGAAAGATGTGAGAATCTGGTTTGGTCCTGGTGTTTCTGTGCTTGTTTAAGCAAGAAATGAGACTTTCTCACGGTTTATCCATTCGACCGTTCGATTTAGCAACCCTCTACCCCTAAAACATTTTTTTATGGTCTCTCTCGGTTGAGAGATTCACAGCTGCCTATTAAATGCGAGATCATCTGCGTACGAAATTAGTTTCGCAAAATGGCCGAAGCGCCACCTAGCATGCAGTTACCATCGGGTTATGACGAGGACTTTGTGTATGAAGTTGAAGATGATTGTCTCTGCTTAATTTGTTATCTGCCGTTGAAGGAGCCAGCTCTTACAAGATGCGGTCACAGATTTTGCAAAGCATGCCTCGAGGAACATTTGAAAAGGTACGCCTTTCTGACTTAATTCTATTGAATGTTGAGCGTTGGAGTAACTTTGAACTAAACTAAGTGGAGTACAAACTCCAGCACCGTGTTCCAGTCAACATCTCAAGGTTACGCAGGTTACGGACATTTCGTTAACGAAAAAAGACTGACGGTCTTTATTCTTTGACGCAGACGGCAGTCACCCCAGCCTAGTCGATTTAATAGTTGAAGGCCATGTCCTTCAAAATGAGGAGAAATAAAGCCGAAAGATCTATTAATATTGGATAGATTCTTGCACTTTAGTAAGCACTTTATTGGTATACAGTAGTCAGTTAAACTTGTTTCCTATTTACCAACTTTTGTAATGAGAAAAGTGTTTTTCCTTCCTCTGTTTGGAGATAAAGTAGCCATTGTACTGTGTCACTCATCTATTCAGGAAATGCAGACAATCTGGTTACAAGTGATCAATGCATGGCAATAAATCATGTTTGCTCTGGCGTAACCTGGCCTTCCTAAAAGAGCATAGCATTTCATAAAATTTCTAGCATAGATTACACGCTTCTGTAGATCTATACTCGAAAGGCCTGTGCTTAGTCGTTAAAAATTAACTATTAGTAGTCGCCAGAAAAAAAATTTATATCATGGCGGATGTAGTTGGTTGCACGATTCCGGCTATCATGTGTCGAATAGGACAGAAACTTTGAGTTGTTCACAGCTAAGCTTTATAACTGGCAAACGTAACCTTATGCGTAATTAACAGTTACTTTGCATATTTTTTTGTGTGTCGATGTGATTGGCCTTTTATACGTATGCATCAATGCTTTTAAACGGGAACACTTCACTGACTGGAACAAAACTTGAGTTTAACTAAATTTGAAATTAATTTCTTTAATTAAGACAAATTAGTTAACACTTTTTAAAAAACACACTAGCTTCTAACAGACTGGTATTGACCGCGCTCAGTTTTGATACGTAATTTGCATCTTTATCTTTTCATCTATTTATATTTGTATATTTATTCATTTACACATTTTAATTATTGCCTCTCGCACCGAAAAACAGACAAGAAGCTCAGAACCAGCCTTACACTTGTCCTGCAGATAGGGAAGGCCTGGACCGAGACCGGGTAAATAACTTTCATTTACCTTGTAACCTCTGTGTCTATTGCGTTTTGGTCTCGTCTATTTTTTTACTCAAAGCTTGCATGCAAAATGAAACATACAAGGTAAAACTGCGAACAAACTATTTTATAGAACAAGACAGTCGCATACACGCATTAACATTTGTTTCTATTTAGGACAATATGAGATTAATTTCACAAGTATTTCAGAAATTCGAAGCAAGGCCATTCTCGTCCCCAGAGCCTGTCGTTTCTTGGTCACGTGGTCTTAAAACGAGGTGTTCGTTACAAATTAAGCCGAGTGGCTCTGGGGACAAGAATGAAGCAAGGCCATTTTCGAATAATAATAATAGAATAATAATAATCATCATCATCATCACCACCATATTCATAATAAAGATCTTACGTTCTAATCAAACGTTAAAGCTTACAATGTACTAAAGAAATATGAAAAAAAACTGTCCTTTGAGTCAAAGAGGCATCTATTGATTTTGACATTAAGAGAGCATTTTTTAAATTTCTCCGTGTTAACACGTGTTCCACAGTTTCCCATGATCCCTTTCTATTACAACACTTAAAGATTCATATTCGATTGATCTTGAACACTTCGTTTAATTTTGTTTCTTGTTGTACTTTAGGATGTATTTCCTGACAATGCAACAGGAAGGAAAATTTTGTCAATGGTGATCAAATGTCCAAGTGACGGTTGTTCATGGACTGGTGAGCTGAGGAACAAAGAGGTAAAAAACCAAGAGCATAAATTATATCCGAGGCACCGGGTTGATTCAGTTCGTGTCAAACATGATCGATTCCAAATTAAGAAGACCACAGTCTCTTTCACCAGCTTTTTAAACTTACTAAATCAAGTATTTTACTTTTTAATACAGCCTTACGCTTATATGTGCTACGCGTGGATTATGAAACGTTTAGAGGGGTGAAAAGGAAATGTGGAGAGTTCAAACGTCAGATTCGCACAGCCGGTTTGTAACTGGAATGCGTGTGTAAGTCGACTTTTGTGCGCCTGAATCGTTTTAACTTCAGGACAAATGTACACCACAACCTAGACCGGAATCCGGGAAATGTTTGCTTGTAGAATCCGGAATCCGGGAAAATGTTGCTGATGAAATTGGAATCCGGAAAACAACTCTAGGAATCGGGAATCCCACTAAAAGCTTGAAATCCAGAATCCAAGTTCCACTTACAACGACTGTAACCCAGTACATGGAATGAGGAATCCATGGCTCAGTACTGTCTTGAATTCCCTTACATGGCGCGAGGGCTGCCTTTAGGCCTTCAAAAAGAATTCCCTTGGTATTGCAGACAAACACTCTCCGTTAAGTTTTGCACTAGTGTTGTGCAAACTTCTTTATGTTGTTATTCAAGCAGAGGGACTACGACCATGGAGTATACCAGAAACCATGCAAGCAAAGACCACTACACAACCGCGACCCCAATCGCTCGTATCGTACCCTACACGCTTTCCTCTCTTAATTCTTCAAAATGTATATTATTTCAAACAGGCTCACCTGGAAGCTTGCCCTTTCAAAATTGTTACTTGCACCAACGAAAATTGCCATGTGACTATAAAGCGGAAAGATCTTGAACAACACGTGACAAACACTTGCGATTGGAGGATCCTAAAATGTGAATACTGCAAAGAACCATATCCAGAGAGGTGCTTGAAGGTAAAAAGCATTGAAAATAACAAAACTACGCTTTCAACTACGTCGCGTATTTTAAACGAAGCTCCCTTTTGCCGTCGTTTTTACAGCTGATGACGAGTGAGACGCCTCTTTCGTTTGATCTTGACTTAGTTCAGTTTGAGCTAATATTAGCCTTTCACCGGCTTGTCCGCAGATAGCGCTGTTTACCTCAAACGTGGCTACACTGCAGTCAAATGCCCCAGGCAGTGTTTTTTCTTTTAGTTAAAAACGTTTCTTAAGTTAAGATCATCCGTTGGGTCAGACGTCGAATAACTTAGGACTAGTCGAACTAATCAACTGAATCAGATCAGTAATAAACAATTATTGGATGACGTTTCGCAAAATATAGTGATGTGTGATACACTGAAAAATCACGATATTTTGCGATAACCGAATTTCATAATTCTTTTATTACTCGATCACAGAGTTTGTTTTTCAATTATTTGCGAAGCGATCTGCCAATTTCAAGCAGGAGCGATCGCAAGAAGGCGAAAAACGTGGTTTCACTTACGCATGAGCAGAACATCATTTGTAGCCCAACACAGTTGGACGTTATTGCGCATGAGCAGACTATTATTTAAAGGCAGTCATTTACAGGTAATGTTGTGGGCTCTCGGCCAATAAAAAGGAAGAAAAATCTGCATCGAATGATAATACGGTTTATGCAAAATTTGGCCCGAGAGCGGTCTGTGGAAGTAACAGATTGTATTACTATGGGGGATTGGAAAACAAAGAATTGAGAACTACAAAACTTTCACGGCCTGAAAAAAAATGCCGTTTTTCAACCCAAGTGCAAAAGGAAAAATTAGGTATTTGTCTTTTTGCAGGATCACTTGGAGAACTGCAGCAAGTTTCCACTTCCTTGCCCTAACGACTGCGGAGATTCAGTTCTTAGAGAAATGGTAACTGCATTTCATTTTAGTATGGGTCACTTCACTGATGGTAGAGTAATGTATCTTCGCACTATGCAGCTACGGTTTCTCTTCTTGTTTGAAAAAAAAATTAAATTTATCTCCAGTCTTCTATGAGACAACAAAAGCGTCTTGACGTATACTTACTTACATTTTACTTCCGGTCGACGCCTAAAAAACGACGGGAAGAAAACCAGCCCCATGGAGCTCGATCTCTCATACAACTTTTAAGATCTTGAACGTTCTAAAGACCAGTATCCCCAGCAGTGTGTTTAGGTATGTAGCTGTCGTACTTCCTCTTGCAGCCCTTCCATGAGCAGGCACCCATGTTATCAGCCGTTGCACTGGAGAGCTCTCATCGCGAAAAACATTCTCCAGAAAGGGCGATTCTTCTATTTTGAATGGTAGAGGTCACCTTTTCTTGACTACCTTAAAGCTCGCTGTTTTTAACATTGTCCTTCCGTGATATGTTTTTCACCATTTGCAGCATTCTTGTATAAGTACCATCTAGGTTTTTTTCTTCGGCTTGACGCACGGATAAATACGAATCACACGTGAACAACGGAAACAAGTCTTTGTCCTTCATCAAGTGCTATACTAATCGGATCGAGCATATAGAAAATGTAGGATTGACTGTGACTATGACCTTTACTTTGAATTCAGACTTGATTAATCGACATTTTCAAAACTGCTGACTTGATAAAAAGCACTATCATGATGAAAGTTATGCTAAGCACTGGGTCGTGTCTCACCAATTATCAAAATTCATACTTAGGCCCAAGGCTGCGGGGTTGAGTCTCGGGGATCAATAATTCATTTCTTTTGTTCTATTCCTCTCAGCCTCAAGGCCAAGTATCAATTTTAATCTTTTAACAATTCGAAACTGGCCAATTGAAACGGTTCGCTTATTTGACTTTATCATTTTCTTTTAGATTCCAAATCACATTCGTAGCGTCTGTCCTTTGTCTTTAGTGTCCTGCCCGTACGAAGAAATGGGATGTATTGAGAAGGTTTGTTCTTAATCAAATTAATTCTTAATTTTAGAGGATTGAAAACATAATACAGTAAACACCATCTTGTATGCGGGTGTTTACTGTACGTTCTACATGAGTCAGGGGCACCCAACGAGAATATAGTTCAATTCAACCACTTAAACGTAGCATTATAAAACGTTTTTTTTTTTTCGTCCTGGCACTAACACAATTACTAGGCAAACAAAATTTCATAAGGCATAGAATTGTAAATAGTTTACACTTTTTGATGAATTTACTATACTAAGCTCTAAGATCATTTGTCTTCCTTCAACAGTTTCAGCGCAAAAACGTGGATTCACATCTTCAATCGGCCATGCGAGAGCATCTTGACTTAGCATGTGTTAAACTTAACAACACACAGGTTCAGTTAAGAAATACCCAAGAAACAACAAGGAAACTTGAGGAGAAATTTGAAGCTCTTCAGAGGCAACTAGCAAAGAAAGTGGATACTGATAAAGAGGGTGGTAACAAACGGTTTATTTGGAAGCTCAATCCGGGTCCTCTGCGTACGGGAAGAGGAAATACCATGGGAGTAAAGGAAAGTAATGCATTCTACACTGGATGTTATGGCTACAAATTAAAAGTGAAACTCTCTCTTGATTATCTTCGTAGACCTTTAAGTGACTGGACTTTCACGATTGTCGTCGTTTTGATGGAAGGTGAATACGATGACATATTACCCTGGCCTTTTAGCAAGAAAATAACGGTCACACTGATTGATCAAAACGAGGATCTCAAAGAAAGGAAAAACATTACAAAATATTTAAGCCCAAATGGACATGTGCAGGGAACTATATTCTTCGGAAGACCCGGAATTCGGTATTCGGAGCTACGCAGTGAGATATTGCGTTTCTCATCTTACGGAGAACTTCAAACAAGGCGCTACTTTGCAAATAACACTCTGTTTATTCAGGTCGATGTAGAACCTGATGACTAGTTATCACCTTATTCCGCCGTTTATTTTCAAGCTAGTGAATCCACAGGTCTAGAAATTTTTCTGAAGAAAGGGTTATTCACACTGCACCGACACCGAGTAACTAAATTACTCTTTTGAGTTTTGAAGCTACGTCTTTAACCCTTGAGTAATCTCCACAGTCCAAAGTTTAACAAATTGGAGGCCTTTTTTTAGGATTATTCACGTTTCACTCGGTTAGTATTCTCTGCTTACTGCTGATGAGAAGAAGTCATCAACTGACTCTGAACTGATTTAAAGCTAAATTTGCACTGATCGTTTTCTCTTGAATATGCGCCCACCCTCTCAGCCAGTTTAAAAAACTGTATGTAATACAAAACCAGACAGTGTATTAAACGGTCAACCACTGTTAACTTTATATAAGCGGGTCCTCTAATAAACCGTCTATTTTTAAGTTGTATCATATTAGTGCACTGATTACATTGTGTGCGGCGCTTAAAATAGCCTGCGTAGCAAGCGTTTCCGCGCGAGTTCATCGACAAAGTTGGGACGAGAGCAAAAAAAAATTTTGTTCTTGCTTCCGCTCTAACTTTGGCGCAATAACTCGATTGGAAACGCTTACTGCGCAGGCTACGCTTAAAATGGCCTTTTTTTCTTTACGTTTTGAACAAAAAGAGTATAACCAAGAGCTTAGGTTGGACGAACCTGTACTGAACGGTCAACTTGTTTTTAGGTTGGTTTGACTGGACCCCTCTTCTCCAATTGCCCTCTAATTTTTGGTAAATAGGATGGATGTTGAAACGAAAATCTCCTTTACTTCACTACACCATCAATATAAGAGAACAGTCTCTTCTTCCTTAAGCCAGTTACAGATATTTTACCTACATTCGCTTGAGGTTATTTCAGTATGAAGAATTGGCAAAAAAATAGCTTCATCTGCTTGATGACTAAACCATATAAGCGCCTCTCCCCCTCCCTCTCGAATAAGCATCTTTCATTACGGTGTTGAAAATAATTTTCATTTATGTGATAGCAAATAAAAGATAAACGAAAAAAAAAACAGAGGAGGATTCAACAAAGTGATCTTGGTGAGTGAAATTAAACAAACCCTTCAGTTTGGATGAGTCCTGGATATGTGGGTGTGTGTGTTTGCATTTTTCCACCATAGGAAGTCAGAAAATCTCACTGATTATGAATCTAAAACCAGACTTGTGGATTAGTTAATAATTGAATCCAAAAGTCCGGTTTTAGATTCATAATCAGTGAGATTTTCTGACTTTCGATAGTGGAAAAATGGAATTTGGGAATTGAAAAATCGGATTTGTAAAATAATAGGCTGAAAAAAGAGTTTGGTACCCCTTCCACCAATCTACCCCCTTACCCCTTGCAATTTTACTCACCAAGATCACTTTTTTTGAATCCTCTCCTGGTTTCTTTTCCTTTATCTTTCATTTCCTATCGCATAAATGAAAAGTATTTTTAACTAATAAATCGCGTATTGCCTAAAGTGTCGGCTTCGAGTGTTTTGATTGGCCATAGTAACGCCATCACCTCTCAATACTTTCTTCGTGTGTAACTACAACCTTCTTGACATAGATGAAGTCACCGGCCTTGATGTTTCCGTTTTCAGTTTTTATGTTGCTGTTATATTAGCAGCTTATATTGCGGTGATTTAAGATATTTGAAAGAATGAGAATACAGGCCTTATCCTAGTTTTCGTGTGCTTTTTTGCGCGCGAAAATGGATGCTTTTTTGCGTTTGTCTACATTAGACCGTTCGATCGACCCGACTCACCACCCCTAAGAGATCTCTTTAGTCCTTCTGAGTCGCGAGACTTGTAGCTGGCGATTAAATTCGATTCGAGGTCACTTACACAGAAAATTGTGACCTGAAAGGTTTCGCTTTCGTAACATCTTGGTGAAGGAGGTTGGCGCAACATGGCGGAAGCTCTACGCAACACTCAGTTACCTTCAGGCTACGACGAGGAGTTTGTGTACGAAGTTGAAGATGATTTTCTTTACTTAATTTGTCAGCTGCCGTTGAGAGAGCCTGTTCAAACAATATGCGGTCACAGAGTTTGCAAAGCATGCCTCGAGGAACATTTGAGAAGGTACGCCTACCTGACTGAATTCTCTTGAATGTTGAAGGATAATATAAAAGCTTTATTTCCACTTTTAAGTGGAGCACTATATACAAACTTCCGCATAGTGTTTCAGTAAACCACTAGTGTACGGACATCCCAATATGAAAAAACTCAGCGCTCATTTACCAAGGTAAACAACCGTCGCCTCAGCTCAAGGATTAATTTTTATGGAGGCCATGTCGTGTATCAACTTTAGTAAGCTTAAATATAGGAGAAAGAAAAGCTGATACAGTCGTGTTCTTTAGTGACCAGTTCAGTTAAGCTTGTTTTCTATTGATCAACTTTGGATAGATGGTTTTTCCTCTGTTGGAGACGGATAAGTAGCCATTTTTCGATGTCATTGATCAGTTCAGGAATGCGGACAATCTGGTTTCACGTCATTGATCTATGTAGCAATCAATGATGGTTGCTATTGCGTACTAACCTGTAGCCTTCCAGAGCATAATAGTTTACAGTATAATAGTTTTTGGTCTTAAAGGTAGCGAGTTCTTATCTCTAGTTCAGTGCAACAAGATAGTTTTTGGAATAGATAGCTTTCCTTTTTCGGACCTTTTTGAACGAGAGCCAATCACGATTATAAGGTCTATGTAAAAGTCGCCATCATAAATTGCTACAAATATTCTTCCTTTGTACGGATCGTTAATACGTGGAATAACTTGCCTAAAGATGTTGTACACGCAGGATCGCTGACTTTATTTCGCAACAGATTAAGGATTTATCTGAATATTCGGATTGATACGATTGTAAATGGTTTTAATTATGATATGCAAACGATGTTTTTTATTTTAGTTTTAAGGTTTTAGATTTTTCTCTATGTATATAATGTTTCAGATTCTAGATTTTACCATTTCATCTTTTATTTTGGGGAATCTTTTATTTAGGGTTGACCTCTTGATATCCCCATTCGAGAGATATTTTGTAACTTTAGTTTTTATCTCTTGAATAAAGTATTGTATTATATTGTATTGTATTAATTTGTCAAATGAATTTACGCCTTTCTGCGAATTCTATACTCGGAAAGCCTTCGCTAAATCGTTGAAAATCTGCTATAAGCCAGAGAAAGAAGTATTGTAGCGGACGAAAATAGCTGAATGATTTTATTTCGAGTTTCAGTCCAAGTCGAATAGGACCTCAGCTGTATAACAGAAAGGACCGTTCAGCCGGTAAGTAACTATCGTTTGACCCAGTTAAGTGTGTGATGTTTTTTGGTCGTATTTATCATTAAAGCTAACATGCAAATGACACTTACAAGGTAAAATAATCGAAACGAGATGCCACTAAATGAAAAAAAAAAAAAAAACAGTTGTTCAAATATTTGCCATTCAGGAAATCGTGACATTAATCATCATTATCATCATCATCATCCCTTTTACTTAAACATGACAAGATTGGGGGTGATGTAAGAAAAATTACAACATAGGGAGATAATAAAAATAAGGATAAAATTACATACAATATAAAACTACAATAAAAAAACTCTAAAAAGATACAATATGCATAAGATTTAAAATGAATTTACAATATTAGCTATCAAGCACCTAAGGATAATTTGACACAGCTTTTAAAAACAGAATAGTTAAAAACATTTAAAATCATGACATATAGTGCCCCCCCTAGGCAACGACTGGACAGATTGTGAGCAAAAGTCAAGTTCCAATATATATATATATATATATCTGTCTGATTTCGTTAAAACGTGGGTGGATCAGGCCTTGGGGTCAAAATTAGTGGGGTAGGGAGGGGGCTGTTTTGACACAACCCCTTCAGTAAGCAGCAGTGTTTAGTGGAGGCTTTGACTGGCGAGTACCTTGGTCTTAATTTGCCCTAGCCAGCAGAATCAGGCCCCTGCTGAGAATGATTATCATGATAATTGCAGAACTCAGTGGGAGGTGCAGACAGTCACCCATTGTCCTGAGTGGGGAGGGTCAAAGTCTTGGTACCAAGGACACACTTAGCATAGGACCTTTAGACACTCAGTGACGCCACGTTTTCATAAATCCAGACGTTCTTAATTTCAGGAAAACGGTCCTTTAATTCGACGACGAGTTTCATAATTTCATATCCCATTCTTTTGCAATCTGCTAAATCTGTATTGCATGCTTTATGTACCCAACTCTGAAAGCTTTTTTCAGCAACCCCTCAACGTAACTCGCTGGGTATTTGACGAGAAGTCAAGGCCACTTTCAGGACATGCAGGGTGTTAACACAGGTGTATATAGATCAAGAGGATATTATCAGCCTCAAAACCAGAAAGGACAGAAAGTGATGTTGCCCAGGGTCAGCAGAAGCCGGAAACGGTTCTTTGGGTCTACGTAACAGCTAATGTAAAAGAACTCTATGAATCATATTTTTATTTGATTGATCTTGAGTTCTTCGTTTAACTGATTTTGTTCCTTGTTGTTCTATAGGATGTATTTCCTGACAAGGCAACAGCGAGGAAAATTTTGTCAATGGTGATCAAATGTCCAAGTGACGGTTGTTCGTGGACTGGTGAACTGAGAGACAAAGAGGTAAAAAATGAATAGATTATTACTTCCAAGGTGCAGGTCTTTTCAAGCACGCTTCTTAAGTCTTGCACTTAAGAAGCGCTTTCTTTTGTTCCAATAAATTTGCATATATGCTGGCCACGTGAGTGAAAACATAGAATTAACCGCCAGTAGCTATAACAAAAATTTAATGTAATAACAGAAATGTGCACGTGGTAGCAAGGATTCTGACTGTATGCGCCTGAATCGTTGTTTTAGGACAGATGATTCAGCAGAATTACTTCACAACGTTCTGTATTCCTCAAAAAAAATCCCCTCGGTACGCAGTCAAATCTTCTCCATACCTTACGCGTTTTGCATCATCTTTCTGCAAATCAGGGAATACGACCAAAATTTGAAGTCACTAAGTAAGCACCAAGGAATCTATCGCTCCTCCACCTGCTCTTACCCAAAGTAAAATTCCCTACACAATTGAATACCTTATGGTTATTATGTATCTCTTTCACTAGGAAAGCGTCGTGGATACTTAACAAGGAGAAGTAGTCCATAACTGATGCAGACAATTTTCAACTATTTGTTAACAAAAACGAACGGAATTTTAGCTTATTTTCCCCAATGACGTCGAAACAAAGACCCCTTTTCCCCTTGTTTGTTTGGAACTCAATCACATCTTTTCCTTTGATTCTCACATTTGCTGTTGTTTCGAACAGGCTCACCTGGAAGCTTGCACGTTCAAAATGGTTGCTTGTACCAACGAACATTGTCTTGAGCAGGTGAAAAGAAAAGACCTCGAACAACACGTGACAAACACGTGCGAATGGAGGATCATAGAATGTGAATACTGTGAAGAACCACACCCAAAGAGGCACTTGTAGGTAAACAAAACTAAAAACAACAGACCCTATTTTCCACTTCGCGTATTTTGCAAGATGCCTCTTTAACCCTCCACAATAGATTTTAACAGACGAGCTGAATGCCTCTTTCGTTTGATCTTTGACTTGGATGTGTGAGTGAAACTTTTCACTAGAAGTGCCGTGGACGCCTGTGGCTGCATTGCAGTGAAACGTCCCGGGCAGTTATTTCTTTTATATATAATTGGTATTTCGTAAAAAAAGGAAACAAAAAGCAAGTATAGGTAGCATTCTGCTTTCATTTCTCCCACATTGAATGCCTTTACTTAGGAATACAGCACCGCCCATGCTCATGAAGACGATTAGTTAGCTAGCATTTCGCCATTTTCAAACACAACAGAGCCGAAAACATATTGCCCAAGTCACAGACTGTGAAAAATGCCATCTCAGGTATCACTTTCAGGAGGAAACTGAGTGTATTATGTGGAATTGAAAAATAGAGAATCGGGTGGTGAAATTCTGAAAAATATCTCTCGGTTTAATTTTATACTGCCTGAAAAAAACTTGTTGATGGTTTTCAGTTTAAGCGCAAATTACAATATTTGTGTGTTGCAGGTTCACCTAGAAAATTGCAGCAAGATTCCACTTTCTTGTCCTAACAGATGTGGAAAATTAATTCCTAGAAAAATGGTACATGCACTTCATTTCAGTTTAAGTGAGGTCATTGATGGTAGAGTAGTGGTATATATCGCAAGTGTGGCTACTGTCTGGTACCAGCGAGTAAGGCTCTTAGCAATGTCTCTGTTTTCACAAGTTAAAAGCGATCTCCCTTATAAATAGACAACAAAAAGTCTAAAACGTCTTAGCTAATATATATATAACTGAATATACCTAAATATATAAGTAAATAATAACACAAATTATACGCGATGAGCTATACGATATGGTGTCAGGTCGTAGTCCTTGATGCGTTGTGATTAACCAAAGCGGCCGAAATAGAGGCTTGACCGGGATTAGGATCCCGAAGTTTAAAACACTTTTCTTCAGAAGTCATCCTTGGAGATCCAGGGGCAATCAGTCGGGTCAAAAGAAACGGCGCTACGAGAATTTCCAAGTAAAGTTGGAAGAGCCCTTTCCACCCGTGCTTGGAAACGTTTCCTCTTGACCCGACTCAGTGCCCCTGGACCTCCGCGGATGATCTGATGATCTGATGATCTTTGCTTAGCATTGGGTCTGTTTATTAAGTCAGTTTGCTTATTTAATTTCATTATTTTCTTTTAGGTTCCAAACCACATTGATAACGACTGTCCCTTGTCTTTAGTCTCCTGCCCTCATGCTCAAATAGGATGCACTGAAAAGGTTTGTTCTTGACCATTAACTTTTTAAATTTATTGTGAAAGCCAGTTTACAGGCACTCCACTAAAAAAATATAGAACATAACAAGATAAAAAAAAACCACAACAGGCTGGACACGACCAATTGGCGAGGAACGACCGAGAACAAATCCAGCTACAGCTGTAGTGGCCATAGAAAGACTTAAAAACACTTACTGGGCTAACATAAACTTTCATATGCATTAGACTACAAAATCTTTCTTAGTTAAATTGACTCTTCGTTGAGCTACACACCTTTTCTTTTTCCTTTTTGTCTTCTTTTCTCTTCTTTCTTCCTTTTTTTTTTTTTTTTTTTTAAATTAATCCAGATTTTCATTCAGTACCCTTAACTTGTATGGTTTACCCTATAGTTCCAGGAGGCCTATAGTTTATAAGCCCCCGGCTTCTATATAGGCTTCCTTGCCTTTACCACATTTGATCTTGTAAATAATTTAGTTGGAATATTGTATATTATCTGTAAAGTATTTCTGTATACTGTTGTCGTATTTCTGGTTAATGGCAAAATGAATGAATGAATGAATGAATGAATGAATGAATGAATGAATGAATGAATGAATGAATGAATGAATGAATGAATGAATGAATGAATGAATGAATGAATGAATGAATGAATGAATGAATGAATGAATGAATGAATGAATGAATGAATGAATGAATGAATGAATGAATGAATGAATGAATGAATGAATGAATGAATGAATGAATGAATGAATGAATGAATGAATGAATGAATGAATGAATGAATGAATGAATGAATGAATGAATGAATGAATGAATGAATGAATGAATGAATGAATGAATGAATGAATGAATGAATGAATGAATGAATGAATGAATGAATGAATGAATGAATGAATGAATGAATGAATGAATGAATGAATGAATGAATGAATGAATGAATGAATGAATGAATGAATGAATGAATGAATGAATGAATGAATGAATGAATGAATGAATGAATGAATGAATGAATGAATGAATGAATGAATGAATGAATGAATGAATGAATGAATGAATGAATGAATGAATGAATGAATGAATGAATGAATGAATGAATGAATGAATGAATGAATGAATGAATGAATGAATGAATGAATGAATGAATGAATGAATGAATGAATGAATGAATGAATGAAGAATCTATAAGCTGTTTTCTGAGGTAATCTGTCGTCTTTCTCCAGTTTCAGCGCAAAAATGTGGATCCTCATCTTCAATCAAACACCCGAGAGCATCTTGACTTAGCCTGTGTTAAACTTAACAGCACACAGGTCCAGTTGGATGAACAACGAGTTCAGTTGGATGAGACACGAGCTAAATTAAGTCGTTTAACCCAGGATCAGTTAACAATCATAAAAGAATCTCAAGAAACAAAAATAAAATTTGAGGAGAATTTAGGGGCACTTCAAGAGCAGATAAATACTATGCTCGTGAAAATAAATGCAAATAGTGCGGGCAATACACTTTTTAAGTGGAAAATCACATCTTTTTTGAGTGAATTTATGAAGCTAAAAAACAGGAAGGGGCATAAAACGATAGAAAGCGATCCATTCTACACTGCATTTCGTGGATACAAATTAAAAGTGTTTGTCGATCTTAACTACAGCGGAATGTATGGTCAAAAACTCTCGATCGGTATCAGATTAATGGAAGGTGAATTACCCTGGCCTTTCTCGTTGACAATAACGTTCACAGCGTTTGGACGAAATAGGTATGAGAATAAAGAGGTAACCGTTGCAAGACAATTGAGCCCAACTAAAGAGAATTTAAGTTTCCCATTATTCTCGCGGAGACCAAGAGGAGGTTCGACAGCTGATGGCTGGGTAGAGGGTTTCCTAAACGTATTTGATCTTCAAGATGCTTACTACATTGTAAATGACACTCTGTCTCTTCAAGTCGATGTAGGAACACCTGATGCCAACCTAAACTGTTCAACGCCTGGGTCTAGAGGGTTACCCGCGTAGCTACAGAACATGATTTATTGGCTACAGCCTCCGCAAAGAGGATGGACTGGGCTTGGCACAAATATAAAAGAACTCATTGTCCTTAACGTTTCATTGTGTTGTTAGCTGTATATGTCACATGACTATATTTTTTTTCTGAAAATCTTAAATAATTGACAAATCGGTGACAGGTCTTAGAAAAGAAAGCAAGTAGAAACATTTTTCTGCTTCATATTAACAAGTGACTGTCTATTTCACTGTAATAAAATTTTATAAGGGCAAACATCATTAGAAATGCCAAATTTTAATCTTAAATTACTCAAAACTTCAATTTTAAACTTCAAGTACATTCATTCCAAACGTAGAAAGTAAAGATTTCTTATCAGAAACACCAATTTATCCATTTCCCTTTCAATTTTTTACCTCTCTCATGTCACGTGACCATGATAATTATACTTTAAGGCACAGGAAAACCAACCGATTTACATCTACCCGCGGGTTAATGGTCATCTTGTTTTATGCACCCTAGAGAGAGAGATTGCTATAAGTTTTTGTAATTATGCAAATAGTTGTGATTTCCAGAAACTGGAGGCTTCTTGTGAATAGGTTATTCTAGGCGAGGATATCGTCTCTTGGTTATGCACCTACGTGGCCATTTTGATTTTCTTAAGGACTTGCAGAAAAACTCAGCAACTGACTCAAATAAAACTGACTTAATGTTAACTTGTAGCCTAAGGAGAGACCAAGATGCCCCTCGTCTCGCTTAGGGGGTGTAAAGTTTTGGATTTTTGGTGTTTTTTCATGGGGTTTTTGGAAAAACGTCAATATTTTGTCTTCAAGATCTCGTTTAGGGTTGCACGCAAAAAAACATATAGAAATATAAATTCTACTTTAGTATATGGCGTGTTTTAAAGGTCAAACAACCCCGAGGCACGCCGAGATTGGCCTCTTTTAATTCACGGCGGGTGTAACAATTAAAAATTTGTACCCTTTTTTGAAAATAAATAGAGGTCAAAAGTTCATAAAACAGCTACTATTTTCAAGCTGCTGCACCAATGCCTCTTTTTCAAATCGAATTTTTATATAACCAACTCTCACAATTGGAATTGCTGAAATATTACTCATTGCACTAAACGGCTTTTTAGTATATTTCTATTTAGTACAATAGTGGCTGCATGTTAGCGATCAGAGGAACACTCATTGCAAAATTGATGGGAAAACATAGACACTGAAAATACTGAGAGAAATCAGCAAAATTAAAAAACTGAACAAGTTAGGATAGCTGTTGTTGTAAAATCGTACAAAATAATACATCTTTAAATTATATGTCATAGTCACCATGAAAAATTCTTGAAAATTTCCTTTCCCGGTTCTCAACAAAGGTGACCTTGATAAAAATAGTATCATCCTTGATAAAGCTGCGTGCATACAAATCCTTGTGAAACACGAACTCCCACACGCCACAGGCAGGTTCCGACGATTGACTTGGTCTTGCTAATCCTTCAGCGTTAAGCTGTAATTCTTGCCTCAAATGTCTTCTTTTCTCAACTAAATAATATTGATCAAGCAAGGTAAACATCACCGAGTCTTGAAATGGCCATAAAAGAAGTCCATCATACTCTCCGACCAGAACCCTGAGGTATATTGACATAAAATTCCCTTTTTCCTGATCAAGGGTGTCATTGGTATGGTAACCATCAGGGTACAATTCCAACACAAATTTGTAGCCGTTACGAGATGAATAGAACGGTTCACTAACTATTACCCTTTGTTCGTTTCTTTGAGCAGCCGCCATGACCGATGAAAAGTTCGATATTTTCCAGATAAAGGGGCAATTCTGTAAGCGTTCCAACTTTTCTTCAAGAAAAGATATCTTCTGAGCCTGTTCTTCAATTGTCTTGGTCATGGTAGCTACTCCTTTGCAAGCCAAGTGAAGATGAGAGTCTTTCATGGCGTCAAGATGAGCTTGCATATCACGCCTCTGAAACTAATGAAATATAACGTCACTATATACTTTATCAATACGCTGTTTATACCAATCACAGTGTTACGTTTTGTTATCCTCATAGCTCACCCCTAGTACAGTAGTTTAACTTCCATGTGAAAAGAACATCAGAAATTACCGCAAAGTGCTATTAATTTCGATTTCTATGCGATGATCTATATGTTTATGACGTAAAGTAATTATTAGACAAGCATATCTGAATGGTATAAATCACTGAAAGCAAATTTCGCTGATTTGCGGTGATCAACTCCCTCAGTGTGACCATTCAAACAGTGAGCCTTTATAAATCCACTAGGCCCTGCCCTAGATTAATTCTACAGTGTTTGTAATTCATTTGCTAATAACCCAACAATAGATTTGCTAATAATCTAATATTATTTAAAAAAAATAAAACAAGCAAAATTGACCAAAACAAACCGGACCAAATAAATCTCTTACCTTAATTGCACAACCCAAGGCAACATAGTCACAATCGATTACGGTCAGCGGACAAAGTCGTTCGGTATGGTCAAGCAACTGTTGAGGAAGAATATGTTTGAAATTTTCTACCCGTACTTTATCCCGTACAAGTACAACAACCTCGGTCAGGTCCTTTCTTGACATGAGTCAAAGAGTAACAAAAGATACTCATTTTCTAGCGGTGAGAGCTGTTCATGATTGCAGAGGGGGCTGTATCGAACCAACCTACACAAAATCGCTGATAAGATGCGATTGCGTTTAAGAATACGCCTATTTTGTGCTCTTGCAGAGAGGATGCCAGCTAAAAACCTAAACAACTTAATTTCATGCATGCACCATGAGGAGATCTAATTATAAAGAGGGTGTGAAAATTAGTAAGGATTATGAACGGAAAAACAAAACTGGCCGCTCTACCACATTCATACTGCTTGACCGAGGATGCAGAATCCGCTCTCCACAGAGGGCAACGAGAGTTTCGTACTCGTAGGAGAACTAGCTGCAGTCGGGCTGGAAGACCGAAAAGTTCCATCGATCTTTTTCTTTCTCATTGATCCTCATCCTCGGAGACCCAGGGGCAGTCAGTCGGGCCGGGAGAAAAGGCGCGACGAAAGTTTTCAAGTACGGGCGAAAGAGCCCCTGGGTACCGACTCTCACCGAACTATTTCCAAAAATTCAAGAGTATGATTGATCCTTAATTCTATCGATTTCCGCTAACTCCCGAGGGGCCTCCAAACAAATGAAAAAGGTATATTTGAAAGGGGCCTGGGTATATCAACCTTTCCCAGTGGTAGAATTGAAAATTTGATATCGAGTCAATAGTTTACCTCTTCTCTTGGTACGTTTTTCAGTCCACATTTATTGCTGCATTCGACTGGAAATTTCCCACAGGTTTCATTGTGCGCCTGAAAAAGAAAACAGGAACACAAACGGGACGTAGTGTTGGAAATAGGACTCGTGGGGTGCAAGATTCGTATCTAAATTGTTAGTCATCAACCATTAACATCATCATCATCATCATCATCATCATCATCATCATCATCATCATCATTTATCATCATCATCATCGTCATCATCATCATTATCATTATCATCATCACCATTATCGTCACCAACATTGTCAAATCAGTCTCGAATGACCATGCTAGATGTGCACCTGAAGGCCAGACATCGTCTGCTGTGACTGTGCAGACCGACGCGCGACTGACGTTGATGTTAACGTCGACGTTCCGATCACTACGAAGAGACCAGAAGCCGAAG
Organism: Porites rus; assembly: GCA_964035705.1. Classification (NCBI taxonomy): domain Eukaryota; kingdom Metazoa; phylum Cnidaria; class Anthozoa; order Scleractinia; family Poritidae; genus Porites; species Porites rus. The sequence continues at coordinate 30,516,521 of OZ037998.1, read as the reverse complement.
AACACCCACCGAAGAAAGCGAAAAAATTCAAATTGATGAACGCTACAATGACAATAAATGACGATGAACATACCTAATCAGACACAACATCCCTCTAGGCACTAAGTTTTATACATTTTTCTTTTTTGTTATTCAAAGCATTCCTCGAATGTTCGACCCTGATCGTGGTTTTTTTTTTTTTTTAAGAGACAGTGGCAGTGGTGCCTCAGAGAACTAAAGACATTCTCTCTACAAAGGCTGCGGTTTTTGTTCAGAAGCTACTCACATTCTTCTCCAATTTGGGAAAACTAACATCACAGAAAGCACATTGCATCACAGACCAGAGGCAAGAGGTCTCAACATGTGTGATGACGTCCTTGCGAAGAACACATTCCTCACAGCCCGCGTTGATACAGTGTACTGGTTCATAACTGCAGTCGTCTTGATGTTTCTAAATAAGAACGTATTGAGGATATTACATACCCGCGCGTAGATACGAGTTTTATCTTCGAGTGTTCAACTCGATATCTCACTCGTTCGCTGCGCTCACTCGTGAGATAGCAAGTTGAACATCCAAATAAAATTCGTATCCACAAGTGGGCATGTAATATTCTGTTTATTATATAGACACCGATGGCGAGATGCTGTGACGCTCTTTTCCTATTGGCTGAGACTGAAGTAGCCATGACAACCGTGATATCTTCACATGAGAAGGATAAAATTGCATTTTCACTGGATACCGAATTTTCATCACTGGGGAAATCCTGGTATTTCATCGGTGTCTATATACTGAAAATTAAGGTCTCTGGTCCAAATGTATTAAGTCAGTGAGAAACTGGGTATGCGAGCATACTAACAGTTTATGTGAAATGCGCCTCAATCTTCAAAGGGAGGTATGGATTTGGTTACAATAAAGGTTGAACAGAGTGGACGGTTGAAAAGGGGCGAAAAATCGCAGCGTGAAATGATCAATTCTTACCCCAACGTCTCTAAGCTCTCCGGTCCAGGTGCAATCTCTGTTGGGACATTTGACCTTGGCATCTAGTATTTTACGATGACATGCAACGTCAGAAAAAATCTGTAAAATAATTAGGGGACAAAAAATCACATAATTGAAGAAATATGAAATGGAACATTGGACTGGTGTGGAACAATGGAAGGTGGTGAAACAATTAAGGAGGGAACATGCATTAGTGTGGACGCCGCCTCAGTTTGCATTTTGCATGCAGATCACGCAAAATTCTATCAACTGCAGCTTGGGACTACAGTCAAACATAGGATGACCTGAAAATTGAATAAGCAGCTTGCAGTGTTATTTTTCTGTTTGTTAGTTTGTTCAGAGATAGCAGGGAAAAGTTATCAAAAGTGATAAAATTTAACGAGCCTGAAGGAGCCAAGTGCATAAATCCGGAATTCTAATTGGCTGTGTCAACATACTTTAAAGTGAAACAATCTTAGGATTTTGGAAGGAACAAAACATCGATTAGGATTTTTTCGTTCTCGAGGACTGAAGGCAGGGGGTGAGGGTGAAGTGTTTTAACCAGGAATTTTGATTTTACTAAATAGGCAACTGTTCGCACCTCAGAGAAGTCGATAACAGCCACAGAGACGTAAACACGGAGTCTATTTATTTAATAAGAATTTTTTTAGTTTCCTTTGGAAACATAACGATTGTACGAATTATCAAACCCCAACGCTAAATTTTATCCAAATAGGGTTAAAATCAAAAACACCGGCAAAAAGCTAGCGAGCATTTTTAACCTTATTAGGACAAAATTAGAATCAATGCAACGTTTTTCTCAGCGATGCTAGTAAATGACCTTAAAAGGAAACGTTAAGTGAACAATTACTTCCAGTATGTAATTTTCTGATTTCAAGAGGGTTAATTTGTTCACGCTTACGATATCGTTTTGCTAAATTCTTCATCAACGGGGAAAAATAAATAAATATTTGTCATAAAGGGTAAAAAAAATAGTTGTTGGAAGACATTTTAAAGTTACGCGACAGATAAAAACCCTCTTTATGCACTTAGGCAACAGCGATGGGAAAAAAGTTTTTTTAATTGTTACTATTTTAAAATTGGCCAATGGACCAAAACATGGTAAAGTAAACGAACAAAGGAGCGCTCCTCCAGTTTCATGATAATCGCGAATGGTTCCTACATTTCCTTAAAAAAATATATAATGCTAGTGGATAAAGCGCTGCATAAAACATGTCAGTGTGTTGGAAGAGGAGAAGAGACAAAAATAATTTGATGATGACGTTCCGGATAACTTGTTTCCTTGTCGTATATTATTACGTCATACATCATATTTGCATTGTTTGCTTACACTGAAATAAATTGGTATATCATGAAGTAATATCAAATGTTACACTAGTCTCATGCGTTTTAGCACAGAGAAATATAAGGCAAGATTTAAATATTAGTCTTAAAAGTCGCTTAAACAAGATAAAAGAAACGTTCACTAACCCTTTCTCGTGATATCGGCTCTCTGTCTGCTGGGCACTGCGGTTTCGCGGATCTAAAAGAAGGAAGTGATTCCGTCAGCAACCAGATCGAGTTTTCTTAATTTTCCTCATTTTATAACGATAAGGCTTTATTTTGAGGTTGCCATTAGCCTCTATGAGTAAAACGATTAGATACTTGTTTGAAAACTTCGCTGATTGTTTTAGGATATGTGGAATTGATTTGGTTCATTTGTTATGGCGTCTGAAATTATTAAACGACATTCTAAGCGTTATACCCTAAGGTAAAACATGATTTCTTTTCTATCTCTAGTTACGTTATTAAGTAAATAAGTGACCTTTGCAAGTTGTAAGTTGTCTTCTCATGTCAAACGCAACGAAAGATCAGTTCGAAGTGTATTTAATATTCCTGACAACTCACTCGCTTTACTGATCAGAATTGCTTTACTGTAGGTCGCCCCCGAGTCAATCAGCACCCACATATAAATGCAAAACTCCTTAAGCGAATTAGGTTGGGCTAGCTCTCTAAAGTTAGTAAGGAATTACAATGACTGGCGTAGAAAGGCAGCTAGCCACGTGAATACTTTAACTGTACAAGACAAGATCACGAGAAGTCACTTAGCATATCGTACGGGATCATTCGCACTGAATGCCCGACTGAAAGCTAATTAAACGAAAGAAATATACACCCGAATTGTGTGTTTTTTTTCTCGAAGAAGATGACTACAGATTCAGAGAAACTTGTTTTAAAAATGACGGGTAAACCCCACATGAGCACAAGAAACAAATCCGATTTCATACCTCAAAATTGTTCCAACACATATCTCACAGAGTCTGTGGCCACATCCCTCGATCTGAATAGGATCTTTAAGAGGTAACTGACACACAAGGCACTCCCAGTCATCAGGAATATCTTCAACAAACTCGTATTCGTAGCCTCCTAAATTAGGCACTCCGCCTGCCGCCATTGCTGTTCGCAACGGAAATAATAATATTAAACGTGACACTTTAAAGTCACGCAAGGCATGAGATAACGACACGAGACCAGTACTGTGTTATGAAGAAAAACTGGAAATTTCCTCTAGTTGTTGCTCAAGATAAACCTTGAAGTTCTTGCTTAAAGTTTTATTTGTCAATTAATTGTAACAATATTCCAAAATTAACGAGTTCTGCCATGCTCCTATAACTCCTCTGGGAGTGCGGCTCTAAACCCACGGGGGTAGCGGGGCGGGGTACTTTCAGACTTTTTGGGTACGGATGTGCCACTGGGACCCTGGAACCCTTAGCCTATACCAGAGCAAGTTCAAGTGAATTTTGCTACCCTGTACTAGACTAAATTACTCCCCAAATCCCCCCTATCCTGTAGTAGCTGTTTTCCAGAGACAACTGAGGTCACTAGCACAGTCCAGCCAAAACCAACCCGATTTGATTTTTTTTATATTCTTGAGTGGCATGATTCCCGGTTTCCCTAGTCTAGACTTAAATCTTCAGCCAACAGATCAGTTTAAATGGAAAATGATACCCTCTTCTAGACACAAAGTCTCTGATTTATATACCCTATCCCAGAGTAAACTGCTTGAAAACCATACCCTTGACAGCGGCACATACCTATATAACCCATATATGGCAGTACCCCCCCCCCCCACCACCCCCAAACGTTATAGAGCAAACGTTATAGAGCTGTGAGGGACTGTATAAAACAACTAGCACTAACCTGACTAACGTTGGGTGAAGGGCGACATTTCTCGTGTTATATAGTCATAGACCAGTCATAGCATCACCCTCTAAACAAATCATAACTGGGCTACAATCAAATTCTTTCGCAACCAAAAGGTGACTTTAATTGCCAAAGATTAAAGGCGAAGTTGATTTCACACTCATGTATAAAGATGGCCGACCGTATAAAAGCAAAGTCTTCGATCTCGACTGAGTCTTACGGAAAAATAGGGGACTGTGAACAGTCTAGTGTTATCCTCCCTACTAGTAAGAACCTAAAAACTTCCATTTAGCAACGATGAAGGTTTCCAAAAGATTATTTTTATTATTATCTTCTTTTTAGCCGCGTTTTAAATTGATAAAGGGCTTTTTCCTTTGGGGGGGGGGGGGGGAATTTTCGAGCCGCAGGATTTTTTTTTTCGTTATCAAATTCCTTGTATGAATTTTTTTAGGCCATAAAATGAATACTTTTAAGGATTAATTGGCGTGCATGAATTTTTTTTCATTTAATTTTCCCTTGCGTGAATATTTTTTTGGTACTTCACCCGCCCCCCCCCCCCCCCCCGCATAAGTTTTCTAATGGTCCGTTCCTTAGAAATGTCTAACGCCTGATGTCTGATGTCTATGTCCGATGTCGGAGGACTGATACCTGATGTCCGTTTTCCCATGTCCTGTGTCTTTATATGAAACAACAGTTTACTTTCTTTAAACCTACGTGCGCTTGCAGGGACGTCTGTGGAGTGACTGTGCAACATTTCATTTTTTCATTTCATTCTTTCCGTAAAAGCCAAAAGATCTTCCTTTTCAAAAAGTTCATTTTTTAACAATCAAGAGGCAGGTTAAGACCCCAAAGATGGTGTTCGAAAGTGGCATCAAGAGAAGAGAGAAGTGCTTTATAAAAGTACATTGACCTCTGGTCTTTTTTTTTAAACAGCCAATCATGGCCAAGAGACTGGTTTTCCAGTTCTCTACAACATTCCTCTGTTAATCGAGGGCTCGGTCTTGAATTTGATGAAAAACTATTGTAGACGCGTCTGGCTCTTCAAAAAGGACCCGGTAAGGTAAGAATTTCAATTTTTTATGCGCTCCTTGGAGATGTTGTTCATACAGAGAGTTGCAGTTCCTTGTTTTAACTGTGAGTACTGTGATAAAAACAAAACAATTTTCTTAAAAGAAGGAATGAATTCCATTGATCTACATATCCACCGATCTACCGATCCACCGAACTACAGATCTACTGATCCATTGAGTTCAGATCCACCGATTTACGGATCTACCGACTACACCGATCATAGACCTTGTGATCCATTGATCCACAGATTCACAAATCTACCAATCCATTCGTCAACATAGAGGTCTACCAATCTGTGGATTTCCCGATACGTCGAAAGGCAGTGGTTTGTGATTTGTGATTGGTGGATTTCGATCTGTTTTGTGTGTTTCTGTGTTTCATTCACCCTGTAACACCTTGTAACACCATATACCACCGTGTAGTACCCGTCTACACCATGCACCCTAAAAAAACCAAGCAACACCGTGTAGCACCCTTTAACAACGTGTAACACCATATAATATTGTGTAAATTAAACCCTGTAACACCATGTAACACCCTTTAACCTTGTAACACCGTGTAACACCATGTGACACTACGTAACATCCTGTAACACCGTGCAACACCGTGTAGCACCTTGTAACACCGTGTAACACCCTGTAACACCGTGTAACACCATGTACCACAGTGTAACACTGTGTAAAAATATGTAGCACTCTGTAACACCAGTTCCGTAGCAAGGTTAGATTGGGGGGGGGGGGGGGGAGGGAAATCACGGGGTCCAGGCAATGCTCCCCCTCAAGATTTTGAAATTTAGGGTCTCAGAAATAGCATCTTCAGACATCCGAGAGCATCAATTTCTACAGACCTACTGATCCATTCATCAACATAGAGGTCTATTATCAGTCTATGGATTTCCCGATACGTCGATCTTCAGACTTACTCAGTTTTGACGTCACATTTGTCGTGAGGGTTTTACACCGAGGATGTGCCGTTTCCTTTACTCCTGCCTTTGCTTGCCTCAAAATTTCACTGAACTCTTTAACCTTCCAATTAAACCGTATTTTTACCTTCTTGTTTACCTTCTTGTTTTTTTGCTCGAGCTTGTAATTCAAATAACTTACTCTTGTTTCCTCCAGTAGTGCTCGGGTGTCATGCAACTGGACTTGTGTTTCATGCATTCGATTTAACTCTTGTTTCATCCAACTCAGCTTTTACATTGTCTAACTGAACTAGAGTCTCATCCAACTTAGCACAGGCTAAGTTAAGGTGCTCTAACGTGGCTGCCTCAATATGCGGAAATTGCACGTCTTAAAGCTGAAACTGTGGAGAGAATAGAAATTTTAGAACTGATAGTGTATTTACTGATTTTTTTTTTTTTTGGCATCAATGCGTATTGCAATCTTACGCCGCATACAAGTTTGATTGCTTAGTTAAAAGCGCCCGCCGAGTAAGGCCTGGAGGGAGTATAGGTTCTCATCACAGCTGAGAAGGCAGCTAGATTTTTTGCGAAATATTCATGAAAAACAGAAAATGCCGCACAACTACTGTGTTCCCTTTTGCAATGCTAAATACCTAGTCAAAGAATAACAAGATCCATCTTTGAGGGAAAGAGTGTGCCCTCCAACATGGCGGCCAATACAGATCATCATGTACTACTTTGTTGAAAAATCAAAGTGCCTCAACATATCTCTCTTTATAAATGCGTTTCCTCTCAAATTTCGGGTATAAGAAAATTTTTATGTGCTCTATCAATTTTTGGCATCAGCTAGATTCCAACCAAGAGACTCTCCTGTTCCACCTCACTGTTTAAAGGAAGCATTGGTCATGTGACCTCTTAGAGCAAGTGGCCTATTGCCTAGATTTGTTCGCACAAGAATTGGGATTTGTTCTAAAATCAGAAGCCTTGGAGTCGCTTTTTAGAGGAAAGGATGTTTTTGTGTCTTACCAACAGGCTTTCGCTCTTTTCAATCGCAATAAATGGTTCATAGTCCGTTGGCGTGTTTTATAGTTTCTCTCTAATTTGCGAAAGCATCGAAGCTCAGTTTCAAACCTTTGTTCTTCCTTGTGGAGGAAGATTCTCCTTCATCAAGGACAACGAAAAATTCGTTTTTCAGAGGGTCGGCCAACTTTGGTGACGTTTAACCTTTTTGTAGTAGAGACAACAAACAAATATTTTCAGAGCTTATCCAGTCACTCTTAAAATTGCCAAACTGCGTTTTGAAACAACAGCCGCACATTCTACAAATTATCTGAAGCACTCGGCTCTTTTGGCTTTCTCCTTCTTCGAGGAGCAGGCACAGGATTTGTCGGTGTATTGCCACTTCCACTCATTTTTAATCTTCTACAAAAAAACTACATTGCATGGGAAAACAACGCTAAAGAATGCTTTGGAAATACGGTTAGCATATGTAATGATGTTTTCAATCCGCTAAATTCAAACTTATATCTAATGAAGAACATACCTTTTCAATGCATCTTATGTTAGCATAACTGGATAGAAGACAACAGTCCTAGGACATTGGTTTTCAATGTGATACTGAAACTAAAAGGAAATTGTACAATAAGCGAACTAAGGTCAAGTGCTTTTATATTTTTTATCATATAAGGATCAAAGTAGTTTTAAAGAAAGGTGTTTCAAAGTTCAGATTCCCGGTCTTGCTGGCTTTAGTGACACACACTACAATAAAATGTATTAACCATTTCTCTGGGAACTGATTCCCCACAGCTCTTTGGGCAAGGAAGTGATAATTTGCTGCCCTTTTCCAGGTGATCCTGCAAAAAAACAAAACAAAACAAAATAAATATATTTATTCTTTTTCTTTTAAATTAAAAAATGTCAATTTTTTTAGGCCATGGTATTCCCTAGAGAAATTTAGACCCCACAATGCACCCATTTCGCATAGTTATTGTCAAATTCTTCTGAGATGAATGCATATTCATAAGAGCAGAACCTCACCCCCACCCGCCCCCTAAGAGCATACTAGTATGGGCGGTACTGTGCTCAATCAATCAAATCAAGGGGGAATGGAAATACACAATGACCATCTTCGATACTCGTTCTTGCTCAATGTTTTCCTTTTTATGGAACACCATAAGTTAAATCATGCATTTTCACTCAAAAATAGCTTGACAACCTGCTACTTAAGACATCATATCTTGTAACCATAGTAACTGACCATCACTAAACTCGCCTCAAAATGGGCGTGAGCCCCTCCCCTACCCCCTTGTACGTCCGAGGGTTAAGGGAAGTAACCTGATCAGTTTGTGAGTCTTATATGTGGTTGAAAAGGTGTGGGTTCTGCTAGACTTGGGAATGATAATGTTTCAGATTTAAGAAGCCGTGCATGACAAGAACTGTACCTTTAATTATATTGGGTTTTTACCTCTTTGCTGCGTAAATCACCCGTCCACCATAACATCCTATTGCTAAGGATAGGATTTTCCTTTTCGTTGCGTTGTTGGGAAACACATCCTGTAATATAGTATAATCAGAAACAAAGTCAAACGAAGTGCTCAAGGTCATTTCCTACGTGATATGAAACTGTTGAACATGTGGACCCTTATACTTCTCTGTGTACTATTATTATTATTATTATTTTCATTACTATTATTCGAAGATAACCTTGCTACGAACTGTTGACGTAAATACTGTCAAAGAGTCTCTCGAAAGAAAAAATTGGTGTAAAGTAAAATGTGTGAAAAGCGCAAGAATAGGCCGGAATGTATCAGAGGTATAAAAATAAAGACTTAATTGAATAAATTACAAAGATCTCATAGGCGAGTGTCACGGAACAAAGAGTCTCTCGAAAGACATAATGATAGTCTTCAAAACAAAAGGTCTGCAAATTCGATGCATTCCTCACGGGAGTTTAGGGCTGTCTCAATGTAAATCGAGCTGCAAAAAACATGCTGGTTGACAAAATATCTCGAAAGACAACTGAATAAATTCTAAAAAACAAAGGTCTGCAAATACGTTGTATTCCTCACGGGAGGTGAGGACTGGCTCAATGTAAATCGACCTGCAAAGACCACACTGGTTCTGAGAAAAGTTTTGAAAATATAACCCTATGTCTTGATTAACTACCGCTTAAAATTCAATTCGCAAAGGAAAAGAGAACACTGAAAACCCTGGTTCTGAGTCGAGAAGCGAACACACGCTCATGATCAATGTACATCGAGCTGCAAAGACCACGCTGGCTCTAACAAAAATTGGAGCGTAAAACCCTATTCCTTGATCAGCTGCTGCTTTAAACGCAATTTATAAAGCAAACCAGAGCACTTATTGCCCTTTCAAACTAGAAATTCTATTAAAGCTTGCTCACCTGTTTGGTCCTCTTGAACAGAAACGGAACAGCTGTACACTAATGTCGGACCACGAGTTGTAAATACAAGACCATGACCTCACTACCCAAATATGGGGTCTTGCTTACACCCAAATATGGTCACAAATGCAAATTTTAGAAGCTTCTTAGCTTCTTAGCTTGATTACCTCGTTAATAATTAGCAGGAAAAAGACCACTGTTAACGAGAACAGTTTTGCAAATCCTTTTTCGCATGGTAAAAAGAGGAAATCTTCGAAATTTGGATTTGAATTTCTTAATCGAAAATCCCCCTTGAGATGGATTGTCGCCCTTAAAATCCGTTTTGGATTTCGCGTTTTGTAACAAAACCCGAAATTCGGATTTCAGAATCTTAATCCAGAATTTTCAATCAAAAGCACTTTATATGTTTGAAACTTATCCCCGGGGGGAGGGACTCCGCGTATGAAAGGTGTGGGGATGCTCGTCAGAAATTTTGAATTAAACCCCTTAAGGAGACCGATCTGGGCGTGGCAAAAGCGTTTTTTGACCCCTAAAAGAGACCATGTTAAAACACAGACAAAATGTATATCTTTACATTTTTTCGCGTGCAACCCTAAGCGAGACCTTCACGGCTAAATATTATGGCGTTTTGCCCAGAACACCCTAAGTGAGACCAAAATCCGAAATTTACACCCCTAAGCGAGACGACGAGCATCCCCACCCCTTTCATATGCGGAGTTCCCCCTCCCGGGAACTTATCACCGACTCTCTTGTGAGAAACTAAATTACATTGCACACTCGTTATATTACGAAACGTGCGCTTGTAGGGACGCCTGTGGTCTCAATCTAAGATGTTAATCGTCTAATATTAGTGCTTTATTTTGTACCAGGTATTCCCTGATTTCCTTCTCCAAGGGGTGACTGTGCAACATTTTATTTCTCGCCGTAGAATTTTTCAAAACGTTTCTTTTGTAACAATCAAGAGGCAGGTTAAGACCCCCAAGATGGTGTTCTGAAGTGGCATTAAGAGAAGAGGGGATTGCTTTATAAAAGCACATTGACCTCTGTACGTTTTTTAGATAGCCATTGCAAGAGAGTGGTTTTCCAATAGTCCAGTTTCGAATTAAAAATTACCGCTGAATACAAACATCAACGACACATTCATACAGGGTTAGCCTCGACATAAAATAAAAATATTCAAAAATTCTGGCAAGTAAGTGTTTGAAATTTAAATATACACAACAGACAGAGTAATAAACAGGTCTTTTTCTCGCTAGATTTTTTGGATATATTACTTCAGATGGAGGCTAACTGTACAAATGCGTCTTTACTTCTCTGATTTAGCAGTCATAGCGAACTCGAAACTGGACTATTCTCTAAAAGATTCCTGAATTAATCGAGGGCTTGGTGGTGGGCTTGATGAAGAACTATTGTAGACGCGTCTGGTACTACAAAATGGACCAGGTAAGGTGAGAATTTTCTTCTTTATGAGCTCTTTGAAGATGCTGTTCCGTACAGAGAGTTGCCGTTCTGAGGATGAGACTTTTCCCTCTTATGATGGACAATATTAGAACGATCGTGAACGACTTTCAAGTTCAGGAAAGACAATGTGCGTGGATTTTCCGAGGGATACGCCTTAGGGAAGTAGGTTGTTCAATTCAGCTTTTTTTTGTTTCCTTTTTTCACATGGCTGAAAACAAGAACTAACTGGTAATTACGCAGGTTTATCAGAAGGGCTTACTTCAAACTTAATGAACAAAGTTTCATCTATAACATACGAGCCCGCAATAAGTTTTTCGTGCGAGAAAAATCTCCCAAATCCTCTTCGTTCGTTTTCTGCACTCGCTGGTCGCTGCATGCTCTTCCATGAGGGGTCTGGAACAAAGGACTTGACAAAATTTTGCCTCTTCGTTAAATCAGGGTTTTGGTCAATAACAGTAAGAGTTACTTTATATTGAAATGGCCAGGGCAATATAGCATCATATTGCCCCTTCATTAGGGCAATATATAGCGATATATGAGCATTTTTAGCTTCCTTTGTTCCGTTGGGATACATCGCTAATTTTATCTTGTAACCTTGTGGACCCACGTAGAAAGAGTCGCTTTCGATTCGAACTTCGATGCCATTTCTTGCTCTTCTGACTCTTTCCCAGAAGTCTGTCACCTTCCATGTATATGGCGAGAATGTTTTCATATCTCTGTGTTTTTGTTTCAGTTCACTGAGATGCTTCTCAAGTGAACTGACTTTGTGGTTGATTCCTTGATGTTCCACCTTCATCTTTTCAAATTCTTGCCTCAAAATTTTACACTCCTCCTGCACCCTACCCACTTTGTCCACAGACAGCTCAAAATGGGAACGCAAGTTTTGTTCCAAATGATCGTTTATTTCACATCTTTTGACCTGGAAATAAAGAAAAACAAAGTCCGCATTGTAGAGCAGTATAAATAAATTTAAAGAAAAGACATAACTTAGACGGCTCCAACAAACCGATTCACGGTATTGCAATCTCGTCCCAAGGTGATTTTCCCTGGTTTAGGAGATTGGGCGGGAAAAGCCCTGGCATCGGCTGGCCAATCCGTAATTTTGATTGGTTGGTCCGTAACATGCCTGCGGTAGAGAGCCCATCAAAAGGCAGAAAAGGCTACGGCGTGATTTCTTGGTCGTCACTAATCGGTCAGTTATCGGGGAGATATTCTTCACAAGGAAGCTTTAAAAACTCTCAAAGCTGCACATTAAAATCAGGCCGATTTTTGGTTTTGCCATAATTCCTTCTGTTTTTCTCCTAAATCGGTCACAAGTCTGGTCGCCAAATCTCATAGATATCAACCGGCCTTTAGTTAATCACACAACACTAGTACGTTTTATTACTGCTAGAGTGTTCTGTAGTACTACTCATTATCGGCAACAAGTTCTCTTAAAGTGCACTTTTGAGGTACGTAGTTGTAGTCAAACACTGCTTAATTACCTTAATGCTGCAACCCATATAGTCGTATTGGCAGTTGACTAGGCTTTGAGGGCAATTGACTTCTTTATGTGAGGTTACCTGAAAAGAGAAATAACCTTGTAGGACTGTCTTGGAAATGACTTCTGAGCCAGTTTCCCACAAAACTTCGTAATAGCCAGGTAAAAAGCAATGACGTCCACAAAAACAGTCCCATGATGCAATTCGAACAGCACCGACCCAGTCTCACTCGAAAATAAGGAAAAGGCAAATAAGGAAAAACAAACTCACTAGTTTTAAGAAAACAAGATGATGTACTCTTGGCAAATAATATAGTTATCTACTAAAGGAAGAAACCCTAACTACATTAGTTGAGATTTCAAATGATTAGCGAGCAAATTTCGTGTTAAAAGAAGAGAACTTCAATGAGAACCTGCAAGTAGCCTAAATGCTCAGTAAATCAACCCATATATAAAAAAATGCGCTAGGTTAAACATACCTCCTCTCTTGGCATAAACTCGCCACACCCATTAGGACAATCAACGGGGATCTTGCGGCATTCGGAGGAGTGTTTCTGTGGACAAAAGGGTAGTAGATGAAAATGACTTACACATATAAAAGGATAGCTTTCCTGAATAGACACTCAGATCTGTAAAATTGATTGATAAACGTTTCCATTTTTTGCTTTTGGTGAAAGCTTATGCCCATGACTCAGTATGTATATGGGTTCTCCGCTTAAAGCTACGCTCGGCTTTTAGGTAAATGAATACAACTAGTTTTCGTCTACTAGGCAAATTGTCTTCTAAGTATATTACAGAAAAATACAAAGAGATGGTCAAATGGTTGGTGAAAAGCACATCAACATCCAAAATATTAAAATATTTCAAAACTCAGGACTCCAGCCAACAGATACCTCTTCTTCACACTTAGCGTATTTGTCGCTACAATGCCCACATTGCAAGGTTCTCCACTGGCACGTGTTCATCACGTGATCTTCCACAAGCCTCTTTTCCATTATTGCATGGCACCGATGGTTTGGACAGCGGATTATTTTGCAGTCACAGCTCAGTAGATGTGCCTGGAGGAACAAGGGTTTTAAAATCATTTTTAGAAACAGAGCTTTTTCACTCAAGTGGTTAGCACTTATGCAAATTTATTTCAACAAAAAAAAAAAACGTTTTCGATAGAAAAGAGATCAACTCCCATAGAATCGGTTTGGAACACCAACATGGCCAAATAGAAAGCTTCGTTCGTCTTCTGCATTTCTTTTAAAACAAAACAAATGGAACCTTAAGTCTTATGGTTTTAGAACTTTTACAGTAGCTGCTCCCTTTTTATGGAACTCCTTACCTTTGGAAGTCAAGTCTTCGCCCAGTTTAAATATTTTTAAATCTAAACTGAAAACACACCTTTTTAAATGCGCTTTTAATCTAAATTAGTTTACTTAATCTTTTGTTTTTATATTTCTAAGTCATACTGTAATACAATGGATGTAAAGCGCTTAGAACGCATGCGGATAAGCGCTATATAAGTGTTATTATTATTATTATTATTATGGCCGCCGTTTCTTTGTTTTGAAACAACAATATGGCCAGCGTGACATCATGTGTAAACGTTTGATAGCGGATTGCACAAGTATCATATAACCGCAGTCAAGGTGTTTTATATACCGCTTTTTCGAGAAAGGTTGTCGGAAGAAGTGCACGCGACAATCCCGAAAAATATTGTGGGTGGTTTTGAGTTCTCTGTTCTTCAAAGAAATTTGAGAGAATAGTAGGAGAGGCCATGGACATATGTTTGCAAGTGCTCAAGGAAAGTAACAAAAGTAGGTTCGAAAGCTACAGTGTCAGGAACAGTGAATTGATCGCATCCCATATTACCTTTCGGGATTGTCGCGTGCAAATTTTTTTCCGACAACCTTCCTCGAAATAGCTGTATAAATATGGGTTCATTCCTTACCATGAGGGGATATTTCTTACAAATAAGAGTGCCTTGCATGTGATAAACACACAATTTAACATTCACAATTACTTATCACCCGTTTTACAACCTTTTAGTAGGTTTCCAAAAACTAATCAGAAACGCGCGGCAAAATACTGATTGGATGATCAACACTGTTGCCAAGGGACGAGAGTTAAGCGCGTGCGTATTTTTTATAAATACCTCCACGTGTCGGACCTCTCCCGTCCAGTCACATCCTTCACTCGGACACTTCACGTGACAGGAGAGAATGTTCCTTTCTGTCGCTTTGTCTGGAAATATATCCTAAATGACGGAAAATAGACAAGTTACCCTAGCCTTTTGGGTGTTAACTTTTGGTACCTGTGCACAAAATTCTGTTACATATGTTGGTTCTTTGTACACGTTTTACCAAGACAGAGCTGGTTAAAGCAGGCAAAAGTTGATTTTAACTCTGAACTCTTACATGGCAAATGTCTTTCAATTCTTTTAGCGGTGACGGTAGAACAACGCACGTGGGGGGCTTAAGATACGTGGGGTACTAAGATAGCATGATTTTTTCTCGCGCCAAAGAGGAGGTCTCAGTTTATATCGTCCAAAGCTACATAACGACTGTTTGATTTTTCGTGAAATCGATAGTTATAACGCTTTTATCAAGAAAGTAAAGATCACCTTGCTCAATTCTGAATTTGAACTTGAATATGAGACACGTGAAAAAAACAGCTTTGTGTATAAACTTTTGTGGAGTAGCCTAACGTGACTTTCAAATATCTTTGCGTGACTTGGAAGAGATCGCGTGTCTAAGATAAAATCGCGACACTCCCCGCTGGTTCATATATTAGAAATTGTCTGGAATGTTATTATTGAAGGAATGACTACTGTTGAGACGGACGAAAATGTCTGCGCAAGACCAGAAATCACTGCGAAAAATTTATAAAAAATAAGTTACCTTTTCTCGATCCAAAGGCTCCCTATCTACCGGGCATTGTGGAACGTGCTGCCTGAAAAAATATACGAGAAATAAAATATTTGGTGTTACATTCATCCTTAAGATCCAGAATCCATGAAGATTAAGAGTTCAATATGCAGATATGATTTATTTTAGGAAATATTATAATTAAAGGAACTTATCTCTTCTTGTTTTGACTTCCAATGTTCCAAAGATAATTATGTTATGAGAAACCAATTCAAAGCGACTTTAAATTAATCTTAAGAAGGTTTTACCTGATTAAAAATTCCTGTTGAACAATTTCACCCTTTTACCCTTTTACAAGCTGCTGGACTCCAACAGATTTCATTCGTTGGAATTTCTTATAAATTAACATGAAATTTTAAGCTGATAAATATCTTGATACAAACCAAGATTTCAGAACCCTGCCCTAGAAGCTAGAAGTATGCGTTTATACGTAAAACAATGAATCCATCACAGCGACACATGGACGCTCGAAGAACGGGATCTTGGTTTTATTAAAAAACAGGAACGTTTGTACGAGAACGAAATTTCAAACCAAGTTCGTTTGGCTGAGGCTAATCACTTTTCGTTCCAGTCTTACCCTTAGTGTCCCTTATGTGCTTAGCGACAACACACAGAAAAGTCAGAGTTTTAAGGTAGTTTTAACGAGCAATTTAAACTGTCTAGAAATTCCGTCGTCGTAAAATCTTTGTCAGGGGTCACTAAGAACCTGACATGAATATTCTCTTTCATGAACATTTTGAAAAGAGCATGTTCTTAATTTTGTAAAACAGCCATACTGGAAGTGAAAAAAACGACGCATTCAACGATTCTGTTCAATATAACTTGATCATGGGTATTATCCGGTTATCTAGTAAGACTCGGTTTTTTGTTTTGTAGATCTTTTAAATTCAACAGGGATCACAAAGTTCACTTCCCAATCCTGATTACTTTTCACACTTTTTCATAACGCTATTTTGACAATTTTCCCATCTACATGGCCTGACACAGTACCCCATGAAATGTTTGTACACATTTCATCATACCTTTTAATCGCCTCATCCAAGCATTTCTTGCAATATCTGTGTCCACATCTAGTGAGCACTGGTTCTCGTAAAGGTAAGTGACAAATATGGCAGTGATATTCCTCGAATACGGATGATATGAACTCATATTCGTAGCCACACGGTAGGCCGGCAACAATGATGTCCCTTTCCACCATTTTATTAGTCTTCTACGCAGCCGTTACTTGTGTCGTCACGAAACGCTCCTCCTCTTGGAGAACAAGCGTTGCGTGACAAGACATTGAGCGACTGCGTGCGTAGACAAGACATTTTGTCAACCTAGTCCAGGCGCTAGGGGGCGTCTGGGACGAGGTTACCATTTTGTATCAGCTTTTGATGACGTCGTGTATCGCTGGACATAACGCAACCAATAGAACAAAGCACCATTTTCTCTTTGTACTATCGGTTGCTCTTTTTAAAAAAGTACATAGTTTTATTGGGTTCTCCCTTGTCCCATTGTCCGCGCGAAGTCTGGGAAAGGCGTCACAACGTCAAAGCCCCAATCCCGCCTTCAATGCATTTATCAGACCAGACAAGTTTTTGTGATTTTAGTACTTATTGATTCAAAGCTATGTTGCCACTGAATAATCACATAGAATGGCCATATCTACGAACTTTAGCTCTAGAAATTAATATCCAGCGGCTAAGAACGCTAGACATGATTGTTTGTAAACTAGGTGCAACAGTGAGCACAAGTTTTGACCGATAAAAATCCCTGAGTCAGCCCCTGATACTTTAAGAAGTAATTATAAGTCGGAAAGTATTTTCTCTGATATATAAACATTTCGAAGTCGCTTTTTTCAGTAGTGTTTGGGTATCACATGAAAGAAAAACTCTCCGTATTTTACATACATACTACTCTCTGCTCCTCCAAACCAATAACTCAAGATTATTAACGGCAAAAAAAATGCGTATGCTACTGTCACGGGGACGAGCCGACCTCCACCTGGAGAAACAGAGTGTCTTCCACGACGTATCTCCTTGACCGCAGTTCTTCGTGAGATACGAATTCAGGATACCGATACCAGGTGTTCTCTTCTTTCTGGGGCCGTGCAAAGTTCTTTTCCTTCATGGGAACGACACAGCACACTACGTCTTGTCGTTTGATTGGATCTTCCTCTTGGACAATCAATGTAATGGTCACTTTGTTTCGAAACGGCCATGGTAATATAGCATCATATTCGCCTTTCATTACAATGATGGAAACCGACATGTGGGTATCCCAACCATTAGGCCAACAACCACTAGGATTAAGCAACACTTTTAATTTGTAACCATAACTATCAGTGTAGAATGGATCACTCTCTATTTTCCGATTCAACCCCGCCTTCGCTCGTTTTAAAATATCACTGAACTTGTTAATCTTCCAGACAAATCGCGAGGTGTTGCTCGCTCTTTCTTTATATCTTTTCTTTTCCAGCTGCTTTTGCAGCGCCTCTACTTCCTCTTCCAAGCGTCTTGTGACCTTCTGCGTCTCGTCTAATTTAACAAGTGTGCTGTTCAACTTTGTGCAGGCGAAATCAAGATGCTCACCCATGGCAAGGTTAACGTGCGCTTGCACGTTTTTCCGCTCAACCTACAAGAGATCAAGAAAATAAACTAACTGTCTTTGCACGCCGGCAAAACTAAAAGATTTATCCGGAAGAATACAAACGACAGAAAATTAAAATCCACTGACAAAAACTTGTTAATAATGATAATAATAATAATAATGACGACGACGATGATAATGATAAAGGTAATGAATAAGAAAGTAAGCCAGGTGCGTTTAAATTTGCGGCAAACTCATACAATTTGTTTACAGCTTATGGAAAATTACGCAATGGAAAATTGTGCTGCGATAGTCAAGTAAACAAGATCTCTCCTCGACTGCCTAACATCTCTATATAGTCACGTTTAACCTAGGACAAGGTTCTCTAGTGGGTGAAAAAGCACAAAAATGAGGGATCCTAGCGAGCCGAACAGTGGACTGAAGAGGGGAAAAGGTCTGTGGAACTCCACCGCCCTTTACTCTCCCCAGACTCCCGCTCGGCTCGCTTCGTCCACCGATATGTCCTCACCTTTCCTCCCCCCCCCCCGCACCCCCCCCCCCCCACTGTGGAACCTGGGCCCAGGCTTAGTCATGCTCTGATGTGTCGCCAGTGTAATCTGACAGTAGCAAACCTTCACTTTGCAGCCCATTTGAACATAGGGGCATGAGATGAAAGTCAGTGGACAGTCTTCTTCAATGTGATTTGGAATCTGAAAAAAGATGAAAGAGAAAAGACTTCCCTAGTACACTAGTACGTCCTTTGGGAACACCACACAAACATCAGAAGAGTTTGAAAATCGGCGATAGCGAGTACTGAATTAGTTTGGGAAAATGATAAGTTCTTTAGACTCGTTTTCAAATGCCTTAGGACAGCATCAAATTCATCTAAACCTCGTCAATCCAGGCATTGAAAACCCCGCCTTCTATTGAATCCCATTGAAAGTAACAGAACATTGTATGTGTATTCAGTGTATTTAACCCAGATTATCCATACTGCAAAACTAAACACAAACATAGCCAATTACCATTTCTCTGGGAATAGAATTATTGCATCCGTTCGGGCAGTTCACAGGAAACTTGGCACACTTTCCAGCGTGCGCCTGCAAAAAGGGAAAGAAAGTTTGTTCAACACGTTTTCATTGAACAGAAAGCGCAAACTAAAAAACAAAGAAAAAAAAAAGTTATTATTATTTTTTTTTTCTTTTGAAGTTACTGTTTCCGGTAAACTGGTTCACTTCCGGAAGACTGACTTTCTATAATTCATGATCTCTCCCGAAGTCTAGACTCTCTTGTCAAATACCGGATAAACTTCTTTCGTTAACCGTTCAGTTGGATACACTTCATACAGAACACTTTATTTGAATGTCAATGTAATTAGCCTTAAAAAGAACCAACTGGGGACAAAATGTAAAGTCTTCTTCTGGAGACGGGACCGCCATTTTACGCGGCCATACGATCCTGTACTGCACTGTACCTTCACTTGTCGAGTTATTTCAACACCCTGAGTATTGTTTTAGTCCCGGGGATCCGAACCCGCGACCTTCCACTCTAAAATCAAGCGCTCTTCCGACTGAGTAATCCTGCCTCGGTTTTACAATTTTCACGTCAAATATTAAGCTTACTTAATACTACAGTTACTTATCCTTACCTTCCTGTGACATTCTGGGTGTGGTTCTTTACAGTATGTACACTCGATTATCCTCCACTGACATGTAAACGCAACATGGTTCTCCAGATATTTCCTTTTCAGTGCAACGGGGCAATTTTGGTTGGAGCAGGAAACAACTTTAAATTGGCAACTATCGACGTGAGTCTGTAAGGCACAATAAAAAACAAGGAAATTGACATAACTAGCTCCGTTTTGATTCTTAGTAAAGCCTGGTTTCATTATACATTAATCAGTCCAAATCGTCTGGATCGTCGAAGTCGTCTCATATGAGTCTCGATAGGGAGTTTTATACCACGACGGCGACGGCGGACAAAACCACTTAAAACTGACTGTCGTCTGCGCGATTATCCGAACTCGCTCACTTTGCCATATGTGGGCGAACCCTTCTGGTGTTGAATTCTAAACTATCGAAGTTTAAAAGAGGAAGAGAAATTCGTCACGGTATGTTCAGGTTGTGCATAAAACATTAAATTACGCAATTTCACGTCCTAGTTTTGGGATGACGGTAAAGAAATGTACAAATATTAAAGCGTGCTGCACGTCGTACAATTGTTTGTTTTGATAATCTAGCCATCGCCTTTTTGACGTTCTCGTTGCCGTCGTGGTGACATATTTTAAAAGTCCCTAAGGTGTACTGGTGATCAAGACAATCTCGAGAAAACAGCTCTGATTCAATTTTACTATTCCTGACATCAACTGACAGCTTGTTACCTTTTTGCCTCTCAATTCACCAGTCCAGTCACAGCCTTCACTTGGACATTTGATGGCCAAGGACAGAATTTTTCGTTCTGTTGCTTTGTCTGGAAAGACATCCTAAAATAGGGCAAAAAAATAAGGCTTTTTAAAGGAAAAAATAATAAAGATCCTCATTTTTTTTATACAAACAATTTTAACGTATATATGGTTTAACACAGTTCATACGCGGCTCACTGACTAAGGCTACTTTGATTAGAGGTCATGTTCACCAACAACGTTTTAAAATTGTACATAAGGGAGTTCGATTTTCTTGGGTTTTAGGATTCTATTAAAGGACGTAAGTCTTGGATTCCCTTCGGTAACACAACATAACATAAACTTTATTTATACTCGAATTTTAGAGTAGCTAACGAGCTAATATCTTCGAGCAATATCTTCGTACCATTATGGAGAAAAAATATTCGGATTCAACAAAGAGGGCATCGACACGCCACACTTTTTCCTCTCAACACCGGGAACTAAATTAATACCATTTTAAGAACCCTGCACAGGAAACCGACAGGCAATTACTTTTACTATGGGATGTGAGACCATTTCAAACAAAACGAAATTTTCTTGAATGGCTTTAACTTTCAAACTTCTTAGACATGGTTTACCTGCCCCTTTGCAGTGATAATACTTCTTTTGAAGGCGGATGAAAGTAGCAACTTACCCGATCTCGGTCCAGATTCTCTCTATCTGCTGGGCAAATGTGAGGAAAGCCTTCAGCTGCACTTCTGTATTTTTAAAGAATGGTGGCCATTAATGTCAAATCTGAAGTTACCCCTTCCATCCCAAAACGATTGACGACAAAATGTCATGGTCGTAGTATGACGAAAAAAGTATTACATGTAACCTGTCAATTCGAGTCTGTGGAATTCGAAGGAGCTCAAAAATATTAATAGACGACTGGCCCACATACTCCATGTAATCCGGACTCCGGAATAAGGGAAATTTTTGCTCGTGGAATCCAGAATCCTGGGCTTTGAAGCCTGTTATTCGGAATCCAAGTTTCACTGCAAGGAATCCGGAATCCACGCGTGGAATCTAGAATCCAAGACTGTCCGCTTGGATTCGCTTCCACGGGGCGAACTGTAGACCCTTTTAACTAATTTAGTCGTACGCCTCGAAGCTCAGCGTGTTAATAAGACATCTCATCGAATGGCATACATTTATTTTACATCGAAACTGTCCGAATTCGCATGCGACAAAGTTTCACTATGGAAATCATAAGGACTGCCTTTCAGTTTTATACGCATCACTCACTGTCGCCTCCTCATGAGTCAAAAGTGATCACAGACGATTCATGGCAAGGGTGTTTCTCTAGGGTTTAGATCGAGAGAATCTAACCGTTAGGATAATTACAGAGAAACAAGCGATAACTAAGTGCGAAATTGGTCGGACTAACAAGATTCCAACTAAAATTAAGCTTACATATTAAATTTTACGCCCGTCTCAGTCGAATTGTATTGTAAGTCGACGTACCTTCTAAAATATTCTTCGAGGCAACCTTTACAAAATCTGTGACCACATCGTGTAAGAACAGGCTCCTTTAACGGCAAGTGGCAGATTAAACACCGAAAATCGTCTTCAACTTCATTCACAAACTCGTCCTCATGCCCTGAAGGTAACCGTTGTCTGGCTGCCCCCGCCATTTTGAAAGTTGCATATCATGTGGCGTGACATAGTGCTCTGTCTCGTGACTTGAGTCGCCGGGCTCTGTTACCTGGATCACGCAAAATCGGATATTACTCAAATGAGGAAAGGAAAAAATGAAAAGATGGGAACAAAACAGATAATTAGAAACACAATAAATTTTGAACAGAAATTGTAGGGCAATCTATAAAAGCAAGAAAAAAAAAATAGTTAAAAAAAGTAACAAATAAGAAAAATAATTAACAAGGACTCTGTACCCTAGCCTCGGTTGCAACCCAACATGGCGGAAGGTTGACAATGGCAGGGTACAATGAGATCTTCGTAAACTCTTTAGATGAAGATGTTAAGTGTTGTTTCTGCCATTTACCTCTACGTGAACCCGTTCAAACAATATGTGGACACAGATTGTGCCGTGAGTGTCTCGAGGAATTAACGCAGTCGACGACAAAGTAAGAAAAACGTGATGTATTCAAAGATACGGGGAAAGCTGATTTATTGTGCTTGTAGATTAGTTAGTATATACTGTATTCTTAAAAAGATGTACTTCGCTTTCCCCTCTGTTTTGTGGGAAAAAAGTGGAGGAATGGTCAATATCTCCAGGTTTCATAGAGGATAGTTCGGGATTCAAAATTGAAAAAAATTGTTCCTTGACACTTAATAAATAATATGTGGGGGGGGGGGACAGGGGGGTGAAAACCTCCCGCTTCCCGTACCCCGTTC
This sequence comes from Porites rus, assembly GCA_964035705.1. Lineage (NCBI taxonomy): Eukaryota > Metazoa > Cnidaria > Anthozoa > Scleractinia > Poritidae > Porites > Porites rus. Next base: position 30,493,777 of record OZ037998.1, on the reverse strand, counting down.
TCCCGCCTCCCGTACCTTTTTGTTCCTTTGTCTCCCAACTCCCGCCCTTTATTGTATTTTTCCCGTCATCATGTAAATTAAAAAGATCAGAAGCCCGGGTTTAGTGTTAAAGCTGTAGGGTAATTTGCCAAAGATGAAAATTGTTACAAGTCAGTTTTCTTAGTTAAACTGAGTTTTCACTAACCTGGTTATCTAGGTTTGACCACCGCTTCTGACATCCCACTACAGCGACAATAGTCTCAGTGCACTGTGCAGTGTAATAGCTATTGCAGTTATCAAAGATGCATTAACATGCATTTAGGGATCCCGAAATTACGGGGATCATGCCAAAATGAAGTCGAAGGGCCAAACGTTACGGTAGAGTTCAGTACTCCTGTCTAGTTCCCAGCGTCTAATTATACTAATTGCATATCCACCGCGGTTAGTTTTCGTTATTTTTCGTAAGTAGTCGTAAGCTATAAAAACTGACTTCAACGAGACAATAATTGCATGTTCGTTAACCGTTTGCATTTTAAAGCGTTCAGTTTAGTGCTGGTGGAGTATTATTGTTTGCTGGTTATCAAATCTCAAACCTATTCATATTTGCTCGAGAAGTTGTATCTTTCATCAAACATCGGCGGGGAGGTTTAACGTTTATACATACATTTTTACATAGGAATGATGCATCTACGTCCGATTTTAACAAGAAGCATTTGAAGAAACGAATGCTCTGCTCTTATTGGCTTATTACAAGTTAAATAACAGGACAGGGAACAGGTTGCAATATGTGTAAAAAGTGCCCGTATTTTGCTACAGTAAACAAACTAGAAAAAGTCTTCCATGCGCCGAGGAGGTCGCACTGATCTCCTCCTACTCCAAATGTTAGTTAGAGCAGTAAAGTCTGCCTCCTCTTCCTCCGAGTCGAGGGAACTTTCTTGATTTCCTTATTTTCATTGGCTTCCAGATCACATTCACCTCGACAGTCAGACAGAATCTTACAGAATGTTTCTTCAGTTACTTCCAAACGGCTATCAAATAATGGCATTGCATCTTTGCTTATTTCGCAAATGTTACTCTTCTTGCATAGTGCTTCTTCGCCAGACGTTTGAAAGATAAAAAAACTTTCATAGATGATAACATAATTAGTACCAACGATATCATTTGCGTCTATCTTGCTTGAAATAAAAACTGAAAAAAAGTTGGATTTGCTTCTGATTGCACGTGTACATGTGTGTCGCTACCTCATTCATAAGGACTCGTGACCTATGATGTAACCGACTTGGAAAGGTTTCCAATTTCACCGGAAGTAATGCTCTTTTTTCTATCCCGAGTGCGAATTTACGTTTTTTGACTTTTCTCGCATTAAAATTTTGATTTAGGGCCTCGGAGGACGTTAAATGAAAGTCAAGAAACGTTGTTGGGTTCGTTTCTTTGACTGGGTGATGAGCAGTAACAATTAACGAAAGCTTGCCTTTTAGAATTTCTCTCCCGCTTCCCGCCATCATAGAGATCCCGCTTCCCGCCCTTTCTTCTCCCGTCTCCCGTACCCCTCCCGCCCCCTGTTCTCCCGGGCTCCCGCCCCCCTGTCCCCCTCCACTAATATTTATCATGTCGTGGGCACGCCTGATGGGGTCTTGCTTTTCTACTTAAGGTGGGGTTTTGTAGAAAACAAAGACCTTGCTCAATTTCTTGATAATGGTATATCATATTCTTTCTTGCTTTTTCTTTGGTTGAGATTACCTTTTTTCTAGCAATTTTCACGTGATTCCCAAATGTTTTGATGGCCGGGGTCTTCGTTTGTGATTAATCTACTTTTTTAACCGAAGCTTCGAGTCAAATTTGTTGGTGGTTGAAGATCCTGCTGTTCCTTAATATACAGTTTACGTGTCTGTACAATTTGAGTTGGCGACTGTTTCAAGCTAATTTTCAAGTGATTTTAAGGAAGTCTTTGTCTGTTGCAGTTAGACGTGCCTGGCATTGTTACAGGGGTCCAAGTTGCACACCCCTGCCAAAAATTTCCTAAAGGCCTCCCCTCAGCTAGCAAGAAAAATAAAGGCTCTGGTGGCAGGTTTTCCTGGGGTAATCCCCATAAAGATGACAGGGGTGCATGTTGGACAATTTTCACAACACCGCTAAAGGTGATCATTTTATGGGCATTGCTAAGATTGATTCATTCACACTCATAAGAGTTACCAAATTAAATAAACAACAAATTAACTGGCACTGACAAATTGTGGTTGACTATTTACTTGACTACCAAATATTAATTCCTTCATTTTTATGATTCAACTCTGTTACCCTTGTTAGCTACCGCAGCAAACCTAATAGCGACAAATTTTGACCCTAAAAGGTACAACAATGATCCTTGTCATTTTAGAGGAGAGTAATCCTTCAGGGCAGGATCAGTTTAAATCAATTCAAACTTTGTGTATTGATCAATGTTTGCAGGTATGACAAGTCAGACAATGATGATCTGTTTTCTTTTACTTGCCCAGTGGATAATGTGAAGTTGGATTGTAGCATGGTAAGTATTTGTCCATTAACTAGTACACTAATAATATTGTTTTTCTTGTTCATGAAATTATTTTTACGATTTTGCCTTTCTGCTTGCCTTTGTTCATAGGACACCTTCCCTGACTAAGCAACAGAAAGAAAGATTCTGTCATTGATCATTCGGTGTCCAAATAGTTTTTGTGAGTGGACAGGACCACTTGGGGAAAAAGAAGTAAGACTGTTTAACTTACTCAGTGATACCCCAGTTATTCTTCCTTGCACAACATGATTATACTGATTGGGAATTTAAATAAGAGGTAAGAAATTCTTGCAGACACCTTCCAGACATTGCTGTGCAGTTGTTACACCTCCAGTGATTTCAATGCACATTGGTAAGGACCACCTATTGTGTTCATCTGGATGATGTCTATATTCACGAACATGTAAATTTTCCATAAAGTACGTGTTTATAATGTACTTTTCTGAAAATTTCCTCACAGACATGACTTGATTGATTTATCTGAGACTGCCATTGAACCTGAAAACAACAATATATTCAAACATACATGCAGTAATAAGTTGTCAATTTTCATGCACTCTTGTACATGTGGCGGCCCACACATTCACAAAAAATGTTTGTGCATGCTTGCCAAATTAAAGCCTCCTTTCCTTTTGTTTTTATTTCTGATTACATGTGCGTGCAATTTGCAATCAGACATTAAGCGTTGTTGTTCATTGACAGAAACACCTGGATTGTTGTCTCTTGCTTGTTGTCTCTTGTACAAATGAGAACTGTAAAGAGACCATGGTGAGGAAGGATCTGGATGAACATGTGACTGTCACATGTCAATGGAGGATGATACACTGTTCATACTGTAGTGTTTCACTTCCTGATTGCCATTTGAAGGTAAAAAGTCACATTGTGCTTTTAATATGTTTTCACCATAGTCTCACTTCACAAAGTGAAAAAATAACAACAAGTAATAATAATACCAAAAAAAAAAACTAGAAACAAGAAAGGAAGGAAAAGAAATGAACTACTGGTTACGTGTATAACCATAATTGCTGAAAAGAAATTTGACACATTGGAATTTATACTTGTGAAACAATGTCGCATGTCATTACACTAGTGGCTTTGTTGTTAATACTTTGTCTTTTTTTCCAAGGAACACATAAATGTATGTTTAAAGTATCTTGTTGAGTGTCCCAATGCCTGTGGCGAGGTAATTCAACGGGAAAAGGTAAGGCTCAGTTTAGTCTAAAAATAAGGGGCCCCTCCCCTAGATCCACCACTGGGTGTTTCCTTTAAAAAACGTTAAAACTCATGCTCTCCCCAATGGACATCACTAGGGATCAAGATCAATTATGGCACATCTAATATGTGTTTGACAGTGTACACAGGTGACCCTCGGTTGATGGAAAATATTTAAAAATTATTGGATGCCGTCAAGTTTGATATGAAGAATTATGCAGAATGAATAATTCATATCACATGAAAGCATAATTCAATAATAATCATTGTTTTATTAATCATTCGGAATACCTTAAAGCTGAACATGTATATTTCCTAGTATTTCGTGGCAATTTCAGGATATGAAGGGATGTTTTATTCTAGTAGATATTCTTTATATGGCAGTTGGCGTCTCTAGTTCAGCTATTTCACCTTCACATAATATAAAGTTTTCGCCATTTTCTTCAGTTCTAGAGTGCTAAAACAACTGGGCGTCCACACTGCTTCTTTCCAGGGTGTCTGTGCCTCCCCTTTTCAGTCAAATAATAATTATTTATTATTGACGTCAGTCGTAAATGAACAGCAAACATCTTCCAAATTTGGTCATGCTGGCTGGTTATGTAGAATATTATTAGCCGGTGCAGAATTACTTTTTTTTCAGTGAACAGCAATTTCTTTTTTAACCTTAAATTCTTATTGCAACCTTGCTTCAGGAAATAAAGCAAAGCCAAAATCAGCACAGGGATTTGCAAAAAATTTGACATTTTAATGGAGCAGGGTGCAAAGAAAGTCATTTTTTAAAGCTTGCCATTTGGGCATATACTAGCATATACTAGTTCAAAAGTCATTTCAACTAACCCCAAAAACATTTTGATGAGCAGAATATTGATTTCAAAGTTCCTCCGTAATTTGAATTCCTCAAAAAAATTCACTTGCCCATCGGGCAAGTTTAAAGAACAAAATTAACCAGCCCGATAGCAAAATCCACTAGCCCAGGGCTATTGGATGCTACTTTCTTTGCACACTGTCTGAATCATAGCCTAAGAAAACAGCAAGCGAATTTTCCAATGGCACCTCTTGTTTCCTCGCGAAATAACATCTGAGGAGCAAGAGCAGAAGTTCCCTGCTGATGACAGTGTAGTGCTTCTAATTGGCTGAAAATTTGCTTCAAACAATCAGAAACACTACCCAGATCTGGGTAGTGATGCGTCATCAGTATGCAACTTCTGCACTTGTTTCTCAGACGTTATTTCGCGGGGAAACTGGTGGTGGCGTGTCGTGGAATGTTGACAGTTTTCTCTGGCTAGAGGAATCACAGCTGTCTTTTTAATTTTAGTATTTACTTACTAAGCAATACTGGCTGCACTGAGATGTTGTCAATATGATTCTGGCACAAGATCACAAGTTGCCAGGTCATAGTTGTCTTTCTTATTTCACTGTTAAATTATCCAACTTTTATAGACCCCACATCACGTTGAAAATGACTGTCCACTCGAGATAGTGTCCTGCCCTTATGCTCAGATGAGCTGTGATGTAAAGGTAAACTCAAACAGTACTGAGTTACTGATAGATTGGCCACAAGTAATTTAGCAAAAAGGAGAAGTTTTGCACTAAGATCTACATTTGTAGTTATAAGATTGAGGCGGGGAGGGAGGGGACAGGAGGGGGGGGGGGGGTCGGCCACTCCATCAGCAACTATTTTCTATTCATTTCGAAGATGATAGACTGCAAATTGTTACTGCTGGAAATATTTGTATATGTCGCAACTGTTAGTCGTAAGAGTCATTTTCAGCTCTTCGTTTTTGTTTTCCTTGGTCAAATCTCGACAAAGCTTAGCTATACTAATAATGGCTTCCAACTTATTCAGCAAATGTCCTGCTTTTTTTCAGTGGCGGATCCAGACCTTGAGATGATTGGGGGGGGGGGGGCAGTCTCCCAGAAAAATTGCCTCAGTTTGGTCTAAAAATAAGGGGGGAACCGGGCCCCCCGGGCCCCTCCCTTGGATCCGCCACTGTTTTCACGGTACCGTGTAGTGATTATGATGGGGTCGACAAGCAGGAATTTTAAAAGCGCATACAAAATGCAACGGTAAGCTAGAAAGCCAAGACCTGTTACTTACTTTTTACGTACTTTCAATAGGTTGCAAGAAATCAGGTTGAATCGCACCTTCAAGCAGCCTCAAGTAACCACCTTGATTTGGCCTGCATTAACTTGCTTAGCACCCAAGAGAAGTTCAGAGAGAAAACAAGGAAAATGGAGGAAAGAATGTCCGAACTGGAAAAGCAGGTTCTTGACTTAAGGAAAACATTAGGTAGACTTCTTCCTGAAAAAGAAGCTTCCGGCGTCGGGATGATACCTAGTGAAGCTCTTCAACCGTCTTGGAAGATTTGTAACATCACTGAAACCTTTAAACCCCCAACGCCGTACGGAAAGAGAGCATTTCAGAGCGAACCTTTTTACTCTTCTGCTAATGGCTACAAATTGAAGGTGTCTTTTTACCCCAGGGGCTCCAAAGGCCGCAAGAGAAGTTATGTATCTGTCTACTTGATTATTATGAAAGGGGAATACGATGATATACTGCCCTGGCCTTTCCGCCATAAAGTAATTTTCACCCTTATTGACCAGCAAGAAGATCCAGAGAAAAGGAGGAATATAGTCCGTGAGTTAGTCCCAGACTTAAGCCATAAATGGGAAGCAGAGAGTTACGCAAGACCCACACAGGATGAAAATCCCAGAGTTGGGTTTTATTCTTTTGAACCAATAGACACGTTTTTGTATCAGAGCAATGGTACGGTGACACTCGCTGCTTCGTCCTTGATGATTCATTATTGCTTGAAGTGAAGGTAATACCCCCAACAGGCTCATTTGTAAACAACTAGCAAATATTGGAATGGAACCATCTGATTCAGTACCAAAAATTCTTATTTTAAAATAAGGTAGGAATGAAAAACAGCCAGCAATAAGGTACCGAGACTTAGAAGGGATTCTCCGCTACACCGTTATCAGGATTAACTGCCACTAGGTGTAACAAACCTCACTGAGCTATTTCATATTTTCTCGACTGGTAAAAACAGAAAAATCGCGTGAAATAAAAGACAACGCGGACATGGCCAACAAAGTGGAATGTATATGTTGTGGTTCAATTTTATCCTTGGTTCAAATTTTCTTTTCTTTTGTTTCAAACTCATTATCATGTCATTATCATACATTTCCATACCCAAAAACAAAAGAAAAGAAAATTTGAACCAAGGATAAAATTGAACCACAACATATACAGCGAACTTGATTAGCGAAACGGATCAGTCGGGCGATTCGGGGTTACGTGTGCTGATAAAAGTTATCTTTTTCTTGTAGCGCTATAGAACTGCATGTGTCTCCTGTAGTTTTAAGATGACGCAAACCATCTGGTTCCTCTAATAATAATTAATAATTCTTTTATTTACCCTCGACAGTATTTATAGAACTTACTAATGCTAGTGGGGCCGAGCAAATGACTGAAAAAAAAAATTTAAATCAAACATACAAGGGTTAAGAATCCCAACTGGCCGGAAGCAAACCAGCTGGCCGTTTTCAAGCGTGGTCGAGGACTTGATCTCGGGACTACCGTGAACAAATCCAGCTAGCGGTCAGCGCGGGACCGTTGAACTCGAGGCCTCCGCCTAGGCCATTTCCGAGTTCCCCCGGGCCTCTTTTTCAAAACGAGGGTAGGTGCTCAGCCTTTGATATGGAAATCATTTTTCAATCTCATGCAAATAAAACTCATTTTCACAAGAAAGGTTGTGAACCTAGCCTCACTTTGAAAGTGAGGGTTTTTGGAACTCGGAAGTGGCCTATTGCATGCCAGCACCCTAACCACTCGGCCACGTTGCTCTCTTTCGCTATCTGTGTACGTGTTCATCTAGCACGAAATTATTGGTACAGCTTTATTTGGTAAATTTAAATCTTTAAAACTGACTAGCATTTAAACATACAAACTTTTGGGGCTTTAAGACAACACAACATAAAATAAACTTTATTTTTCTCGAACTTTAGAGTAGCTAGCGAGTCAATATCCAGAATATCTTCTAGCTGACAACACATAAAAATACATTAAATACATTATGAATAATAATAAAATAGTAATAATAATAATAAAAACACATAAAAGATAACATTATTTACAATTTTTAGTATAAGTATATACAAGCAAAAAGAATCTACATAAAGGTAACACCCTGCATTTTAAAAACTCGTAGGAAAAAGTCAGGCAGTGCATTCCACTGCTTAGCTGAAAAGTAAGAAAAGGAGTTAGACCACAGGTAGTTGTTTTTGGACAAAAGCAATTACAATAACGACAATTTGCTCAACTGCAATTGCCAATAAATGACTTAAAAACCAGACGGAGTGCATTTTGTACTTTCTCTTAAACAGGGTAATAAATTTAAGGGTATATGTTTACCTAAATAGGAGCAGTATGTATTTTAAGATTTTTTTTGTCCTAAACAGGGCGAGGGTTTCAAACCCTCCGCGGTTCATCTATACCTCAAATATTGGTCAAGTAACCCGCCCCCCTCTTCTCAGGAGGATACTGAACAAGGGATGTACATATACTGGAAATAATCACTGACCTATACACAGACACAGCAGAACCAATCCTAGCAGTGCAAGACTCTCTAGGCTGTTCCAAACCTCAGTTAGTCGGGACTAGCGAAAAAAAGAAAGCAAGAAAAACCGGGAAGGCCTGGGGAGCCCTCTTCCCTCGTTCTCTTTTTGTCTCTAACTGACAGCCTGGAACCGACTAAAGAGTTCAGTGAGAACTAGTGGAAGACCTACCCATCTGACTGACTGAATAACATGTGATTACATATTATAACATCCAAAGGATTAACTCTACAATTTTAAATAGCCCAGCGATGACTGATTCATGTATGCGACATACCGTAGCTATGAAAGGCCAAATAAATTAAAATACTGCCAACTTGAGGACTTTATTAACTGGCATTCTTTTGTGTGGTTTTCTATGTTTAATATATCTTGTACACTGACACAACTGTTGTTGATTACACATTCTTACATCGGCTCGCTTCAAACTTTATGAACAAAGTTTCATCTACGACGTAAGAGCTCTTCCTGAGTTCTTCGTGCGAGAGCAATGTATCATGTCCATATCCGCGGTTTTCCTCACTCTTTGGTCTCTGTATCCACGAGAGCCCTGGGCTGAATGACTTGCTACAATTTTGCCTTTGCTTTAAATCAGGATTGTGGTCAATAACAGTGAACTTACCTTTATACCGGAATGGCCAGGGCAGAAAAGCGTCGTATTGTCCCTTCATAAGGGCAACAAAAAGCGATATATAAGCGTTTTTACCTTCCCTTACCCCGTTGGGAAACATTCTTAATTTCATCTTATAACCATGCACACCTAAGTAGAAAGAGTCGCTTTCGATTCGAACTTCTCTGCCATTCTTTGCTCTGCTGACCTTTTCCCAAAAGTCCGTCACCGTCCATGTGTATGCAGGAAATTCTTCCATACTTTCGTGTTTCGATTCAACAGCATCCTTAAGAATCATCTCCATTATTTCCACACGATCTTGAAGGTCATCCACTTTACCCTCCAGGTTCCCAAACTGAGTTTGTAAAGTGTCCACTTCATTTTCAAGTGCACTGACCCTTTCTCCAGCCTCATTATCAATTCGAAGAGAAAGAGTATTAAATGTCGTTTGCAATAGTTCCAACTGGTTTTCTAGCTCTGTGAACCTCACAGCAAGATTTCTTGCTGTGTCCTGGGATATGTTTAGTTCCTTCCGTGTGTTATTCAGTTTTGCACAGGCCAGATCAAGATGTGGTTGCACAGCTACCTGTAGATGGGTTTCAATTTCTCTCCGTTGAACCTAAGAGAAATAGTCTGTTTTCAATACCAACAGTCTGTGAGGAACACGTTTGCGCAACTACGGGGATGGTGATTTGGAGTTCTAAACTTTATTTTTCAATCATTTCTTTATAATTAATATCAATTTCAGTCTCGGTTGGTAGGCTAGTAACCTTTAGGATTATATAACTATAGAAGATTTCCAGCAGCTCCATTTTCCTTTGGAGATGTGATGTGATGTCAACGTCATTATAAGGTAATTAAAAATAACTCTCCTTGGGTTCCCATGCATTCTCCCACCGTCTCCCATCGGTACCACAATATACCACAATATATGTCTAGCCAATTTTCTGAAAACGAAACTCGCTAAATTTGCAGCCATTTGAGTGAAAGAAGGTCAAAAGGTATTTCTTTTGTGCCCGATAAGCTCGAAAAACACACTAGAAAAGAAAACGGAAAAGGAGAAATAGAAAGAGCGATGGGGAGGAAGCGAGAAAAAAGGAATGGTTGCACTTCTAGCTTTTATATTGGCTACTTTGCGGAGAGGCTGAAAATAACTGCTTTATGGAAGAGCACTATTTGGCGGTAACTTTTTCATAAATCCGGCTAGATGTAAATTACCTGTGTCGTACAGCCCATTTCAGCATACGGGCAGGGCGTTATGGTCAACGGACAATCATTGTCATCGTGAGTCGTAAGCTGTCATGAAAGAAAAAAAGCGGAAACTTGAGGTCGAGTTTATTGCGTTTTGAATGCTATTTGTTGAAGCAAATTCAATAGCTTTGTTCTCCTAACATTATTATATGCTTTTCGTGTACAGACAATGAAAATTATAAGCATGCCTCGTAGACCTGTAGTTTAACGCCACTGTAGAGCGGTGTTTATTGGAGAAAATTTCGTCAGGATCTACCAGGGGGCTAAACACTAATTCGAACGAATGATAAACTGTTTTCGGAGAAAATTGTAGACTTCCCGTACTGTGCGTTATTTTAAGCTGAAGTGGAATCCACAGAGCATTTACTTCACGTTTGCAAAGTAGTACAAAGTCATACGTTTTGGAAAGAGGTTTTATATGGGATGGACAGCGATTAAGTAAAGCATATTATATTTTTCTAGACGTCTTTTTTGGTACATTTAACACTTACAAAATTTCAAGAAAGTCGATCACATTTCATGATAATGATAATGATTATCAGCAAAGTTCTTTATTTATAGATATTCATTACTTCTCAAACTCATAATTAATTCATAAAGAAAATACAAAGGAAATTAGTGTTTAAGGTGTTTCGATATAGTTTTTCAGAGGCCATACCAGGGGCGGATCCAGGATTTTTTTTTAGGAGGGGGTGTACTCGTCTCTTGCTCTACTTCAACACCAATAAACCACATAGTTTTTTTTTTTGGCAGAATACCAGTTGTATTAGAAAACCGCAGGTCATCTCAGGGGGGGAGGTGCGCACCCCCTGCACCCTCCCCCTAGATCCACCCCTGCATACCGATATTTTTCAATCGCTTTAAAAGTGATTTTATCCTTGTCTGATCGCTTTAAAATTTGCACCAGTGATTGACTATAGATTGAAATTTGTCAAAATATAGGTTTTAGGGAAATCGATACTACTATGACAACAATAAACAAAAAACTTTGAAATTGATAAAAGCCGAATTTTGTGTGATCTAGGCCAGCTACTGAAAATCCAACACTAGGAACTTAAAGTTTGGTGTTTAGCAAAGAATCTCTGTAAGAAGTAAAAAATTCTGTATGTTTGAATTCGACTAAAACGAAAATATATTTCAAACCTTAAATTTTCAATAGCCATGATAGATTATTTAATAAAAACGTTATAGATGACTCAAATTATTCTTAAGTAGCGCCAGGTTGCTGTTTAATATCATATTTTGATGCTAGGGAATTTTGGTGTATTTTCGTTCTTGCGATCTTGAAAACTGACCCGTTTTCTTACCACCTGTATAAGTGCAACTTCATTCAAAATTTGGACTTTTAGCGCTTTTTTATATATATCTCTGAAACGCCTCGAACGAATTTTTCTAAAATCTCTTCATATAATCTTCACATTGTATATAATAATGTCTGAAACTTCCATTAAGTTTGATTCACTGCAACACCTTGAAATTTCAAGACGAACCTATCCTACGAACCGGTCAAAAATCCGCGCTACAACATTCACTGTTTTGATGTTATGTTAATTTTTCCAAATTAATGCGCACTATACATACCCGCATGACTTGTACATTTTAGTTTGAATTTATCGCATCTTTTGAATGTAAAACATTGACAATATAATACTCACACTGAAATGTACTACTCATGGATATAAGTATTGTCCGCATTAATTTGGAAAAATTAGCATAACGCCAAAACAGTGAATGGCTATTTGAAATATCTTTTCGTTTTAGTCGAATTCAAACATACAGAATTTTTTACTTCTTACGGAGATTGTTTGCTAAATATCAAACTTTAAGTTCCTAAGTGTTGGATTTTCAGTAGCTGGTCTAGATCACACAAAATTCGGCTTTTGTCAATTTCAAAGTTTTTTGTTTATTGTCGTCATAGTAATAGCGATTTTACTAAAACCTACATTTTTGACAAATTTCAATCTATAGTCAATCATTGGTGAAAATTTTATAGCGATCAGACAAGGATAAAATCACTTTTAAAGCGATTGAAAAATATCGGTACGGCCTCTCAAAAACTATATCGAAACACCTTAATGAGTGTCCGGAAATCAGATGAAACCTACTCATTTTGCGTCCTTAATTTCCCGTTCTAAGCATTCGACCAAGTGTTTCATCACCGAATGAAACACTTCGAAGTTCGTCAAAAATACTCCGCTGCGCGTCGTATTTTCAACTCACTTCTCAGTGTTTCATCTGATGAAACACTGCGTCTTATGCTTGATATATTAATTGAAAAATGATTTTCCTTATTGTTTCTTATTGCTCAGAATTCAAAAGGTGATGATGATTTACAGACGCCTGAGGCAATGTGAGGGGCATTTCGTTATTATACGTTTAGGAAAAACCCTTTTGTAGCACTTCTTACCTCTTCTCGCGGGATGACAGCACCACAGCTTTTTGGGCAGTTTAGAGGTTTTCTCCTGCACTCAAGATCATGAAACTATTGAGATGAAATGAAATGAAATTAATCATTTGTCATCTAACTGGTCATTCAAACAAAGTACCATTTTTCAGACTGTGATAACAGAGCGCGGATATGAAACGCACACTCAAGACGCTTTACTACTCTCATTGTTATCCATTAATCTACATATATTTATGCATCAGCTTAGAGAAAGACTGTCTGTAGTTAAGGAAATGTGAGGGTGTAGGTCGTGACTCAATGCACATTCGCTAAAGGTCAGTGCTCCTATGCTTTCAGAGGCTCGAAGAGTTTTAACCCCTTCCCTAAAGACACAATCTATTTTTTTTTTTTTGCTTCTTTCTACGGGCCACATCCATGACAAGAGGACTTTTTGTCTACTAGCTGAGAAGTTTCCACTTATTTTGCTCGCTAATTTGCCTGCTGCAGAGGCTATCTGATGTATTTTAGAGTAAGTATTCAAGTACTTTTTATTTCCAAGACCTTTCAGTAACAAGATGCCTGCGGTATTGACACATGAGAGTACGGTCACGGTTATAGCTAGTGATCTGTTGTCTTTAGAAACCTGTTTCCCTTCAAGGTCCTTAACTATATATTATATTAACCCTTTAGTTCCTTCTGTTTTATGTTTCTTCTATTTTATTTTGCACTGTATATTGTGTTTGACGTGGCTACATTGCAGTTGTTGGTCGCTCAATACCAGTGCTTTTTCTCACAATTAACTATTAACCATTTTTATTTGTTTTTATGCCTACAAACTCTCATTTACACACACCGTTCCTCCGTTCACCTTACCCACTATTTTAGTGGAGACTTGGGAACCCTTTCATTAGGGATTCCATACCGCACCTGTAATGCCACAAAGGTTGCTAGATAAATCTACTGTGTTTGTTTGTTTGTTTGTTTTTGTTATAAAAAAAAAAGGCGACCGCCACCGTTTAATAAAGGTGACTGCTTGATACGGGTCAGTTTTACAGTAATTAAGGGAAATGATTTCCCGGACGTTTGTAAGTGAGCGCTTAATACAGGTTTGAATGTACGCGTATAGCCGTCGCATTTGATCAATGGAATTTTTTATTGTTTTTGATAAAAAACCAAAACGGGCAAATGCGACAGCTATAGCCGTATGCTGGCAGGAGGATTAACGAAAAATCGTCAAGTATGTAAATTTTGCATCTGCTTTAATCTTGGACCGAGTAATTGGACTTACCTGACTAAACCAGGTCGATTTCCTAAAAGATCCATATGCATTTTGAATGATCTTGTGATAATATAAAAATGTTTACCTCTGTTTCGCAAGCAGGATGTGAAACGCCGCAATGATTGCATTGAAGAATCCTCCATGGGCACGTTGTGGTCAAATGTGCTTGTAAATTGTTCCTGGTCATTGTCTCATTACAGATTGCATTTGTACAGGAAACAACTTTGAGAAGGCACGATTCCAGATGAGCCTTAAAAGACAGATAGAGCGGCATGGTAAATGCACGCCCCGATTATACTATCTGAGATTTACAAATCATAACTACAGTGAATAGTGAATAATGCTCACAAGAACATTTGTAAATTACAGCTCTTCGTCTAAGACGAAATTAAAGAAATTGGTGGGCGAAATGCAAATACGCCGCTCTTATAGCAGGTGCTTCCTTCCCTTTTCACTTCCACACTTTTCTCCCTTCCCCCTCCCCCTTTTGCACCTGCCACGCAGGCTACAAAGGGACAATAGGACAGAGAGTTGACTGTATATCAACTGCTCTAAATTGAACCAGGATTGCCTGTGTCGCAGACGCTCTAAACCTTCTGTATAGACGGACTATATAAATTGTTTAGACGAGTGCGTGGGCCGGCTGCAACGTAGGCTAAATCAGGGGAACCCAACGACGGTTTCCTCCCAAAGGCATTGAAAACGCTTTTTTTAGACTATCCAAAGTACTTTTAGACCTTTACAAATGCGATCTTAGCGGCGCTATAAAATCTGTACCTGTTCAGTTATCCCAGGGGAACGTAATATTTTACGAAATTTTTTGATTGCAAGGGATTTTAGAATGAAATTTGGCGCATTACGAAAGTGAAAATAATTTGGTTTCCTCTCTCCATCATATTTTTACATTTAAGATATATATATATATATGTTCTATGCGTGATACCTATGTTTCATCTAATGCAGTGAAAATGGAATAAATTACTGAAATAAATTAAATTATTTTCTTATCTGATTAAAGAGCTCAGGCTTAAGGACGTCTCTCCAACCATCTACCCATTGCACTATATCTAATATATTTTTCTCAGTCGATAAGCTTGAAAGTAATATTACTTACATCTTTGGACCGTAGTTCGCCAGTCCACTGACATCCTTCACTTGGGCAGTGGATAAAAAAGGAGAGAATCTTTCGTTCTGTTGCTTTATCTGGAAAAAGGTCCTAAATAATCATAAATCATAACACTTCATAAGTTACGTTAATAAAGTGGATTGTTTATGACGCCCACCAGAGTTTAATGTTTTTTGTTAGCTTTTTTGGACTTGAGTATTCACAACGTTCAATAGCATTGGTATCACTGATCACTTTCGATCTTATTGACCACTAAGAACGTGCCATTAATTTATTCAGTCACAGTTAGCCTATAAAAAAATATATATTTTGTTTGCACCATCAGGGAGCTCCCAATATAAACTCCAGCACCCTCGATGTTTGCCGGCTGTTTCATAAGCGTGCAGTCTCCTCTACCAATTATGATCATAACTGAACAAACCGCACTAAATTTTTCCCATATATGCTATCTAAGGATGCCAAGACATTTTCTCCTTAAGAGAAGCCTATGTATCCAAGAATCGTTTGACTATTGCCCAAAGGACAGGGGCACCCAACGAGAATATAGTCCAAAACCACATAAACATAGCATTGTTGAACGTACTTTAGTATTTAAACGGTAGATAAAGGCTTATTTTTATCCCCTAAAAATTTTTCACCTGTTCGGATTTCCTAGCTGAAAGTATAGTGATCCGAAAATTATAGGGATCAAAATTTACCTTTTCGAAAATTTCAGCCAGAAAAAAGGCTCCCGACAATTCTAGCTGACCTTTTTAGGGTAAAAATCCCTTAAAAATGGGCAATTATACGATTTTTTTGATATTCGAAAATCCTAGGAGAGGCAGGCAAGCAAGAAATTTTTCCGAAAATGCTCCGAAAATTCTAGATCTCAAATCGTCTTCCGAACAGATAATTTTCCGAAAATTGTCGTTGGGTGCCCCTGAAAGGAAAGCAGACAAGAGAGCGCGATAAGGGCAATGAAAATGATACCTTAATCTGCTAAAACCCCTTTTCTTGCATACGGCAGCCAATACTTACATTTGGCTTAGAAGAGTCTGATCTAATGTGTCAGAACCGCAATACAATTCTTTATTTCAATTCTTTATTTCACACTATATATTAAGATATTTACACAAGTGTACGTAGGTGAGAAAATAAAGTAGCTGATAAATAATAATTAACTAAAAGACATTAAGTTCATTTGTGTACAGTGTCCAAAGTAGCAAGAGCTTTCTTGTTGGAAACCGTCATGTTCAGATAATCGGCAGCAGTAAAGAGAGGAAATAAAATCTCAGATGATATCAGTGATAGAACATATAAGAAAGGTCAGATTTGGTTGGTTAGAAGATAGGACTTCCATTCTTTCTTAAACTTATGATATGGCAGACACTTGAGACCAGGCGCTACAGTCTCCCAGACTTTTGGAGCGGAGAATTTAAAGGACGTCTTACCTAAGTTGGTGGATACTCTTGGCCTAAAATAATTCAGATTACTGACAAATCTTGTATTATGATTGTGTATACGTGATGCTGAAGTCAGGACATCAAGGAAAATATCTGGAATGCTATCAGTTTCATTTCTCATTCTATGTATAAAGCAACATATTTTTGATTTTTGTTGTATCTGCGGTTGCCAATTGAGATGTTTATCTATATAAACTCCCAAGTACTTTATGTAATCTTTCTGTTCAATACCAGTGATATTTATCTTTGGGTGGCAGCTAAACGATGAGACTAACATATAATTGGTCTTTGCAGTGTTAATAGATAACTTATTTAGAGCACAGTAGTTATAAATTTGTTTAAGCTCCCGATTCATTACGGATTCAAGCTGTTTTACGTTGTCGCTAGAGTAAAATAAATTGGTGTCATCAGCAAAGCTCCACACCGAAAGTTTGTCGACACAGTTCGGTAAGTCGTTCACATAGAGCAAAAATAAAAGAGGACCTAGAGTCGAGCCTTGGGGTATACCGCAGGTAATATTTTCATAGCTAGATTTAGTAGGGTCAATTTGACATACTGTTTCCGGTTGTACAAATAACTTTCAAACCAATTATGTGGTGTACCCCGAATTCCATAGAGATATAGTTAAGAGAGCAGTATTTTATGATTTACTGTGTCAAACGCCCTTGATAGGTCGAGATATAAACCACATGTTATTTGACCTTTATCAGTAGCTAGCTTCAGATTGTCAGTAATTTCAATAATAACTTGTTCAGTAGAATATCCTTTCCTAAATCCAAACTGATATTTGTGCAAGATTTGGTGTTTATCTATGAACGAATATAATTGATTATAGGCTAGACGCTCGAGCACTTTACTAAAAGGTGAGAGAGTTGCTATGGGCCGATAGTTGCGAGGGTCTGTAGCATCACCACCCTTATACACTGGGGAAATTTGTGAGACTTTTAAAATATCAGGAACAATTCCAGCTTCGATAGACTGGTTATAGATATACGTTAAAGGTATTGACAATGGCTGGGCAGCTGTTTTAATTAATTTATTAGGAATATCTAAGGATGACTTATGATCATTTAAACTTTTAAATAGTGAACATACTTGGGTTTCAGTGACACAGGACATAACAAAGCTAGCTACTGGAGTCGATCGTATGAATTGGGTCGGACTTCCATCACAATTTTCAATTCTTTTGACCCACATTGACAAAATGCTTATGAAACTGATCAGCGATCTCAGCCTTATTAGTGTAAGTTCTATTGTTACGTTTAATTTTCGAGACGGGGGTTTGTCCCTTTGAGTTGGGCTTAACTAGCATACCAATCAATTTCCATTATGCCTTCAGCTTGTTTTTACATAGGTCAAAGTGTTGTGAGAAGTAATTCTTTTTGCAAACGTTCTTAAGCCAATTCAGTTTGTTAGCATACTTTTTATATTCCGTCACCTTAATTTAATTGTTAGAAAGAAAGTGTGTTTTGTATAATTAGCGTTCTTTAATTTAACCCACAGCCAACAAAACCTGAATCCAGTCACTTACTCTGTTTCGTATGAGATTGCTTCTATCAACGGGACAAGTAAATCTGCCCCCAGCACTTCGTTGACTGTTTAAAAAAAGAGAAACAAATCTTCAGAAACAAGCAGAATATAATCCAACATTTTAAGGTTTACTGGTAAACCGTTATAAAGAGAGAAAACCGTTTACATAAAAACCCATAAAACGGCCATAAATCGGCCCGTGGACCACACAGGAGAGACGTAACACACATTTTAAGTAAGGTAAGCTGTTTTTTATTGAAATCCTTTCATTTTCGTAGGTTACAGAAACGATAATAACCATTAGGTTTTTGAATGTTACGCAACAATGCCGATGCTCGCCGATGCTCATATTTCGAGCTTGGGCTACCTGTGGAACAATCGATGACATCGACAATCGATGGCAATCGATGAAGTTCGCGACCACCGAAGTGTGATTATCGATTGATCATCGATTGGCCGATGCCAATCGATGCTAATCAACAGTAATTAATCGATTGTCATCGATTGATCGATTGATTTTCCTATCATCGATTTCCATTGATTGTTCAGGTCCTGAAAAGATGGACTCCCGTGTTTATTCAGCGATTTTTTAAAATACAAAACTATTGTTTCGCGTCGTGGACCGTACTTTATGCCTTTCAGAGCAAAAGTAACAATTTCATTTGAAAAACTAACTAATGAACCATCCTAATTTGAAGAAAAAAGTTAATGTTATTTTGAAAAGCTGTTAAAATCGAAAACTGTGCAGCTCTTCACGTTCATAGTCAAGGATTATGTTGCATGTGAATTCACATGGAACGACCTTTGAACATCAACGCGTGGCCGCAGCCCGATTTAACAACATTTTCTTAAAGCTTTTTGATAGACACGCTACGTACAAGTCGACCTCAAGAGTTTCCTAGCGAGCGGAGCGTTCTTTTTAGTCCGCGAAGCGACCGAGCGAGCTACGATTTCACAAGTAATAAGTTTTAGACATTCTAGCCGTTTGGACCGTAAATCAAGAAACCAACACCAGCATGTCGCCCGGCTGGGCGAGCGGAGTGTGGACAATATTTTCAGTCGCCCGAGGGCAAGTCTTGCGCCGTTAGAGCACACTCCTTGAGTCTTTGTCCTCATCTACACAGTAACCTTACTTTTCCCTTCTTTGCTGACGAAGTATCTTTTTTCCGGTCAGTGTAAAACGCAGACTGCGGACTGCAGACTGCAGACTGCAGACTGCGGACCAGGGGTAAAATGCAGACTGCAGACTGAGAGTAAAACGCAGGCTGGGGTAAAATGCAGAATAAAGACTGTAGATTTTTTTAAACATTTGTGCTCCTTCTTCTCCAAATCGGTGAAATAGCTAGCCGGTATCAGTTACACACTTCGCTTCCTAGTCGAAGTGCATTGCCCATTCGCCAGAAGTTTCAATGAACATCCGAACAGCTTAAGTCTGCGTACCTTGACTTGCAATACTTTCATAGAAAGTCATCCAAATTTCCTGCAGAACATCTTTCTTTGTTGTTGGAATGATTTACTCCCCGTTTTTATTGCCATAATTCTTCCTGTACAGTGTTTTGGGTCAGCAGCTTTCATTTAAGCGTTAACATCGTGGTGTTGTACCAGTTCATGTTTTCGGGTCGTCGACGACGTTCCAGAGAAGAAAGGAATGGATTAGTGAAAGCAGATGTCGTCAACTAAGTGTTCGTTTACATGTATTTGTGGGATCTTTTTGCCCTTAAGCCCTTAAACCCTTCCACGACTACAGTTTATGCTCGGTCTACCTTTTACCCCAGCCTGCGTTTTACTCTCAGTC
This sequence comes from Porites rus, assembly GCA_964035705.1. Classification (NCBI taxonomy): domain Eukaryota; kingdom Metazoa; phylum Cnidaria; class Anthozoa; order Scleractinia; family Poritidae; genus Porites; species Porites rus. The sequence continues at coordinate 30,474,014 of OZ037998.1, read as the reverse complement.
TGCAGTCTGCATTTTACACTCAGTCTGCATTTTACCCCTGGTCCGCAGTCTGCAGTCTGCAGTCCGCAGTCTGCGTTTTACACTGACCGATCTTTTTTCTGCTTGTGCAATCCAACCTGACTTGCACGTGATTCGAAGTTGCAGCCAATAAAAATCACACAATTTTTCGGGACGGGCACGGGATACGGGAAAGTTGAAAAACAAGGCAATTTTTTTACTCCCAAGAATACGAAAGGATTTAAGACGCTGGCTGATTACGTCATTCCGCGAAATAAACTCTCACCTATGTGCAAAAATTGAGTAAAAACTACGACAAGCTTTGCCATCACTAACCCTGCTGAAATTAGTGATAAAGTATATTCTTAACAAAAATGTTGTATCTATAGGAATCATCTTAAGACAACCTTGCATTTTTACCCCTACCCCCCACCCCCCTCACACAAATCATGCAAAAGGCTGTTCCCGTGTAAGAATCTGTCACCTTTCTATGTTTAGGTTGCCTGCTGATTATACGCAATACTGAATTAGATAGAGGTTGATTGTCACCACAATTTCAGATACTTAAAGCAGTTACTTTTACTTCAGTTTATCATTCGTGTTGTTCTATTAACGACTTCCTATTGCGTTATGTCTCAGAAGGTTTCACATATCAAGACATTCACTACCGTTTTACCCTTTATACTACTACATGAGAAATTTCTGTAATTCGATTGGCCTAGAGCAGTGGTATTTCAGCTTAATTTGAAATACCTACACGTGAAAATTACAAACCTCTTCCGGATAGTAGTATCAACAAATAATAGCATGATTTGTACGTGATATTAGGCATAAATACCACTCGTGATATTTCAAAATTGTCTCAAATTTCACTCGCCTAACGGTTCGTGAAACTTGAAATATCACTCGTGGTATTTATGTCAAATATCACCACAAATCATGCTATTACCTATACAAATGCAACTGAAAACATGAAACCCCAGAAGGTAAAGATAATGCTTTGCTTGGCCTGCAAGAAGCTTAAGCAAGTGCTATAACTGAGACAATTCTTCCTTCCTTTAATTAACAAGGACTTAGATCTATAACTTTACTCAAACATGTATTGAGGACAGACCCCAAATTACATCAACATCATCCTTTTGAGGGCCCAGGGACGGATCTTCTATAAACATCTTTAAATCTTCTAAATGTATTACCGGCAATATGTTTAAGAACTTTGGCATTAACCATTCGCACGATCAGACAGTTAGGTTCAAATAGAAATCACAACAAATCGTTCATAGGGCAAAATGGAATACCTCTTAAAGTGCTCGTCAAGACACTGTCTGCAGAATCTGTGACCACATTTCGTAAGCAATGGGTTTTTCAATGCTAACTGACAGATTGCACATTGTAAATCGTCTTCCAGTGCGTTAACAAACTCCTCATCGTATCCACCTAGGGATACATTTGCTGCAGCTTCCGCCATATTCAACTGAGCACTAACCAGGCGAATAATCCGAGAGTGACCAGCAGATCATGTAAATTGGATACCCTCTATAGCTTAGGGAGAGGCGGAAGTATTCGTTTGTCAGTAAAGTTCTCGGATTTTGTACGCGGAAGAAAACGCCTATGTCACGTGTTCCCACTGTGACAGATATTACATCTTTTACATGAACGGAGTAGATTTAATTGTCGATGGAATGAACCCATCGAGAGAAGTAGTCATCAAGCGTCTGCCTCAGTACACGTAGGCCTTTTATTAGCTGCGCAAAACTGTCCGCGAAGTGCGTGTTATGAGCATTGTGACTAGTTGATTGAATAGACCTAAGACAAAGGCATTACTCCAGCCTCACGATAAAAGATTGGATGACATGTCAATGCCCTCACTGATCTCATCAAGACATTTTCAGTCAAATTGTGTTGTTCCGTTACCACTTTCTGGGTCATCATGGAGGTGTAAAAGTTAAAAGTTCTATATTTCCTCCACCGTACCTCCTTTAAGGTGATCTCACACGGGATGATTAGCAAAGACGATTTTTAGCGCAACACAGCGTTGCAACATTGTTGTAAATAGTTACAACATTGTTCCAACATTGCAACGCTGAGATGCGTTAAAAATCGTCGTTGCGAATCGTCCTGTGTAACATCATCTTTAGTGGCGAAGGTTTGGGTATGAGCAAAATCGATATAGCTTCCTTGTAATACTTTCTTGTTTTGTCAAGAGATGACTTTCTTTCACTTGTAATAAATATAATTTGCTGTTTTGAACAGCATGAATGTTTTTCAAAGCACCTTTTCGTGTACACATATTTCCTCCTTACTTCAACGTCGTTCCGAGGGTTCTCTCTTTTCCTCCCTGGAGTAGGCCTTTGTACATTATGCTAACAGTTTTTTGAGCATTTTAGTGAGGCAAAAGCATTAAAAATTATTAGAGCATTTCAGTGGTATTTTTCCTAAATTTTTTTTTTCTCACAGAATATAAAAATTGAAACATTCTTGAAGAGATATGACAACTTTAAAAATAATTTTAAAAAATATATTCAAATTTCACCTTAATACAGCCTTGTAGATGATCTTTTTTGCCATACTGAAACTATTTATTTGTATAAATTGTTGTCATACCACTTTTGTTAGCCTTAAACCCCCTTAAAATGTTTAGAATTAATAAAAAAAGGCCTCTCTATGATGAGCATTATTAACTGAAGCATTTTAGTGACTTTTTGGGGGGATTACCGAGCATTTTAGTGGGAAAAAAAGAGCATTAAGGTGGGGCATTTTAGTGGGGAAACAATAGGATAATGTACAAAGACCTACCCTGGAGGAAAAACAGACTTGGCTGGAGACAGACCCAATATCAAGGACGCCGTTAGTTAGAAATGCAAGAATAACGCCCCGGGGCGTTAACGTTGCATTACAAACTTTTTATTCCCCCTCTCAGTGTGAATTGCGGCTCTGCATTGTTGCCAGTGATAATATACCCACGTTCAAACATCCAAGCTTTTTATTCACGTAATTTTTGTTTAAATCTTCGATGCGTTTAATAGAACGCATAGCTAAAAACAGCTCAACATTTTTCTTTCTTCTGCGTTTAAATAGGGTACTGTATTGTCTTGAATCATACTTTAATAGTAACTGTAATTGTGGTAGTTTAACAAATGATTGCTACAGAAACCTACCCTCTTGATTTAAAAATTTAAAACAGATTAATATTTTGTTTAAATTACACTGACTTTTACACTCACAAGCAGGGACTAATCATGTCAACAAACGTGATAAACATTTCACAGGCACAGAGGCTTCCCATGGCTTTTTCGGGACCGAGACAAGTACCAAGTGGAGCCCCCTGACTCCATAGAGGGTCCCCCATAGGGTTCTTCAATCCCGTAATCCCGACCCCAAATTTCGTGCAATCCCGGAATCCCGAAGGTCATTTTTGGCATCCCACCTACCGTGCATACTTTCATTCCCGAATCTCGCATTGATTTAAAATCCTCAATCCCGAGCTTCAAATTAGGGAAATCCCGGATCCCGAAAAAATTATCTGGGACCCTCTCCTTAAGCAAAAAAGTCAGACCCATTTTAACGATGAACTGTGGCTACAAAGTTAATAGCTATTTTCTCCTTGACCACATTATTTTCAGCCTGCACTGAGAGTAACTAATTATCGACGGACCGTCCGGAACTCCTAAAAACTATCCGTTTTTTTTTTCTAACTTTTTAAGTTACAGGAAACCTTTCTTTCGAAAGGTGCTCTTACGTTCAGTTATAAACAGCAGTTGGAAATCACAAACAAAATGAAAGATACTGCATGTCCGAATGTAATACTTTGTAGAAGTTAAGAGGAGAATTTGTTAAAATATCAATATAATATTACCTTAGGTGGCCATGTCTTTAATTATCGAGGCCACTCTGTTTTATAAAGCATGGAGAAATTACTAGGAGAAAATTGATGCTCATCAATCTTAAGGCTTAAAGGGTTAAGTTTTGGTTTATAGGATCATGAATAATTCATGAATAATTCAACCGCTACTTGGTCAGATAACCACCAAACCACCACTGTGTCGTTGAGTAATTCCCTGCTGTGCAACGAAATTTTACATTAACATTATTGTACAAACCAAAGTTGTCTTCACTGGGAACAGCTTTGAGTTTCGGCTTGAAATCACAGCCGGTAAACGAGCTGTCCGTGTGAAGAAAGTTGCCGTTCTGAAACTGCCAAAACGGTACTGTAGTGCCGTTTCCAGCGGCATGTCCTCGAATATTCACGTATTCAACTGGGAAACACACACCTTTTCCTGAAAAAGCCATGATGTCAAAATCTCTAAACTTTCCCCTGATGTAATCTCTGTAATCAATCGCTTCAACCTGGTTGAAGCTGCAAGTAGCTCGCCAGTGAGTGGAGCAACTGCGGGTGTTTTTCATCCGAGCCAGAGTCTGGCGGTATGAGTACCAATTTGGGGTATTTTCGTTGACTGGAGCATCCTGCGTAAATGACTTGCTTTGAAACTGAGGCAAGTTCTTCAATGTGCGGGACCAGGACATGACCAAAGTCCAGGCTGCACCTGGTTCAGATGCGAGATCACAGTAGGCCAAATATCTCTGCCCTTGATCATCAAAGAGCAAATAAAAACCGTTCTCCAACACGCCATGCTTCAAAAAGTCTACGCAGGATCGGGCAATGAAGCCACTCTCACCCAGATGGATTGTTACAGACTACAACACAAAAAAGCCCAGATCTTCGTTACGTCAAATGCAGTCATAAAAAATATGCTTCATTCTACAGTAGATGACTATAATTTTATAAGTAAGCAGCGCGTATGATGATTACGATGACATGATGATGATGATGATGATGATAATGTGAACTGCGGATGAAGATATTGAAGTGGAAGTCATCCTCGCAGTAAATGAACTCACCAAGAGGTTGAAATGTACCTGGGAATCGAATCCCGACCTTTGCGATAAATGGGGGCAACGCTCTATCCAGCTGAGCTAATAGAGCCAACAGAGAAGTGCAAAGTCGAATAGTCGTAACCCGGGGGGGGGGGGAGGGAGAATCCGCATATGAAATAAAGGGGTGGGGCGTGGCCCAAGCTTTTTTTGACCCCTAAAAGAGACGATGTTGAAACACAGACAATATATAATTATTTATATTTTTCGCGTGCGACCCTAAACGAGACCTTTAAGGCTAAATATGATGGCGTTTTGCCCAGAACACCCTAACTGAGACCAAAATCCGAAATTTACACCCTAAGCGAGACGACGAGCATCTTCACCCCTTTCATATACCCTTTCATACAAGCTCCACGCCTAAATTAAATCATTAAACTGAAAGCCCGACTTCCGTCATAAATATGAATTTATAAAACGTTTTTTGTTTATCCTTTTGACTGTAAAACTATCGTATAACTAACGTAACAATAAAAACTTGTTTTTCTTAACTTTTCCTATACAAAAAAGCCATGCAAACTGGAGACGACACTCAACCACCACTAACTTTAGCTACTTTTGGTTCCATTTTCAGTGAATTTTCGACCGATATAAACCCAAACTTTCTCTAACTGTAGTGTTCTTTTCTCTTTGGGTCTTCGGGCTAGTGGGACTCAACTGTGTTTGTTACAGAGTATTAGAGAACTTTAGATTCTAAGACGAGTACGACAACGAGTACGAGATTTTCTCAGTACTAAGTAGTGCTCGCGTGTGAACCAGCGTCATTTTGGCGGGAAAACGTGGTAGCAGTCGTCACTCTACTACGAATTTTAGCGAGAATGTCGAAGTGGGGAAAATGAGTTATCAAATGTACGAATTTTTATCATTTTGCGATCGGGAAAGCGCGTAACCTCCTTCACTAAAGGTAACAGTGCTAACTTTTCTAGTGAAAAATGGTAAAATGAAGCTTTCCGGGGAGTCTGTTTTTTAAGAATACGCGAAAAAACTTGAAGTCAAATCTCGTACTGGTAGTCGTTCTCGTCCTTGAATCTAAAGGTCTCTATTCTGCCGGGTAGGACATCTATCGAAGACAGGAACAGCTACGACCGACAGGGCCGCTTTACTTCGCGGAATAGTCGAACAAAGAAAGTCAAGTCTAAGATAAGAAAAGGTTTGCTTTGCTTAAAATCTTCAAAGAAGTCTAACTGACACTCAACGTGCCACTGATCACCCGAGGATTAATATGCCAAGAGAGCGATCACTGAAGTGGAAAAGTAAATAGGAAAATTTACTTCAATACTACCTGCGTGACAACTTTCACGGTCACTAATTTGATGTCACGTGACAAGAAGAATGAAAGTTAAGTTAGCTCAAGTCAAAACTACTCAAAACGCCCGTCAAAACGTTATTGAAAGAAGATTCTGCCTTTTCAGTAGCACTGAACTAGATGTAACTGAAACTTGAAAAGGATAGGTAGCTTATTTATATGTATTTATGTTAAAATTTGATAACCTCAATATCAATGGCTGTTTCCATGTGAAGTGGACAATTTGGTAATGACAATGCACATTTTTACTAGACTATCATTGATAGATACAATCTGTACATGCCCAGCTTTAGATTTTACTTGAAGGAGTAAACTTACGACATTTTCACCTGGCCCCTATAGGAAATAAAACAGAAGCTTGCCTTTGTTTTACTTTTTAACTTTGTTGTTGAAAGAGGTTCATGGAATCAAGGAAGCGCAATTACTTAAATGTGAAAGTATAAACAAGTGAAACAAGCCTACCTTTCCCTGGGAAAGGACACCAGTATAAAAGGAAAACAGAATTATAATGGCGAACTTCATCTTGTCCAAGTTAACAGAGTCGAGGTTTGAGGATTTATGAGCGCTTGCTAATTGATTCTGTCAAATTTATGTTTATCCGTTATAATTAGGTGGCGGGAAGGTATCAATTTACGTACGTGCCCACTCGCATAACTTCTAAGCCATTTGAAGTCATATGATTTTGTCTGTTGTTAGACAAGATCGCGAAAGTCTGCGCAATACGCCCCTGACTATACCAATAAACATATATTTCCAGGCAGTTGCCTTTTTCCCAGTCGATTAGTGCATGTTCTTCTCCGGAACAAGATGGCGCTAATTAATATTGGAAGGATGTTGTGAAGATAAACAAGTCACGTACATGTAGTTTAAGTCATACCTCAGTAACCCTCAACTCAAAATTTGAGGACCTAAGTTTAGTGTCTTTATAACGTAATGATTTATAGTTTGAACTGATAAGAGAGACCTTTTTAGTAAAAATTACCTCTGACATGCAAGTCTCGTAAAAGGGGCACCTGTCGAAAACAACTATTTCTTCGGCGCGCGCCTCGATTTCGGTCCATAAACACAGTGACAGTTTAGGGAGGGACCCCACCCCCCCCCCCTCCCTTTCTCAGGCATTGACATCAAGTCGTGGTTGAGAGATGCATCAAAGGCGCTATTTGTTGGAATAAAACAAAGGACAAATGAAGTATTTGCGATTCCGTGTACAGAACCTGTATCAAGAAACGGCCGAACAAGAACATTTACCTGACATATTTACTGACAGCGTGTTTTAGATAAACGCGTTTGCTGAAACATATGCCTACCAATTCTCACTGGCAAAAAAGGCTTTTGCAGTTGTTTAGATAAGGTCTGCAGCTTGTCTTTATGATCAGTACAATACTCTTCCCAAATCTTTGTGCAGGCAAGACCACTTCTAAGGTAAAAAATATAGTTAATAATCACACATCTTTACACAATTCTTTTATTCCAGAAGTCCAATGCGTACGGATTGCCTTTGGTGAATTTGTTCCTGTAGCAACAGCAATATTACGTTTGTGCAATAGGAAAAGAGATTAGTTAAGGACCAATGTTGAAAAGGTCAACTGAAAATACTCAATGCGCATCCCGATGGCGCAATGCGTTGAGTGCACATTAACATGCGGGATGAGCCACTTTAACATTCACTATCAGACCACCACATCGTCTCTAGTTTCATTTCATTGGCTCAAACGTCAGGCATTTGGTCTACTTCCTTCCGATCCGTCCTCAGTCAAACACACTGGTCAGTGATTTAAACGTGGTTTAGCCAGTACTTAACAAAACCGCGTTCTAAGCCATGTTCAATTTGCCCAACGGTTTTATCTAAACACCGTTAATTGTGAACTGTTTTTTGAAAGGATATAGAGTAGACTAGAAAAGCATTTCCCCAGTCTTAAAAAAACGCACTAAGAAGATCTGGAGGTTCAAAGATTTGTTAAACCGCGGCTTAAGTTAGACTTCGTTCAAATAACCGGCCCACTGAGATTCTACGTGTTAACTTTAGTGACTGTGCTAAACTATGCCACACTCAGGGGATTTCGGCATTGACAAAGACGAGTCGAGGAGTAATGATGACACTGCCTCTTCATTGTTTCAGCAGGCAGTTAAGGATGATGAATAGTGGTGAATAGAAATACATGGAAATGAATAGCAACAGTAGTATCAATAGAATGTACGATATCTAAGCAAGACCATATTTGATTATGTCCTTGCGTTGCAGATCCGCCAAAAAAGACACTTTTTTACGGTGTGATAGCGCCTCTCCTGGAATATCCAAAATGAAAGTCGGTTTGATTTTTCTGTTGTTTCTGACCACGACAAACCAACAAAAAATGGTAAGGTATAGTTCTTCACGTATTTTCATACCAAATGCTTACTATCAACATCGAGCACCTTACAACTTTTCATCTTTATACACCTACCTTCAAAATGGCGTCAAATTTTGCTATTCTTTTACTTTTATGAAAATTGACCATCAATGCCTCGTTTCATGGTAAAACGTCTCTTAAATTCTGAAAGTACAATCGAGGCAAAGAGGGCTAATGAACACTGTTAAGGAAGGTACATAAGCAATGCACCAATTTTGGGGGTACAGTAATAGACTAACAATTTTTCTAACTCTTCGTTTGTTAAAGTCTCCCGAAGCAAAGCATTTGGAAATGAAAGGCTTTATAGCTAGATCGTGTCTTGACTGCCTGGAACATGGGGTGTTGGAAAGCGACTTCTACTGGCTCTTTGACAACAAAGACAGACGATATGTGGCTTACTGTGACCTCTCATCTGAGCCAGGTTCAGCCTGGACGCTAGTCATGTCCTTTAACAGAGCCAATAAGAATTTGCTCCAGTTTCCAAGGAAGTCATTTTTAGACGACGCACCTATCAACCATAACACCCCAAACTGGTACTCCTACCGCCAAACACTGGAACGAATGAAGAACATCCGTAGCCGCTCCTCTCACTGGCGTGCAACCTGCAGCTTCAACAGCAAGCAAGTCATTGATTACAGAGATTACATGAGGGGAAAGTTCAGCGACTTCGACATCATGACATTCCTTGGAGATGGAAAATGTCAACCTGTGGAATATGTAAATATCCGTGGGCATGCAGCTGGAAGTGGTACAACAGCACAGTTTTGGCAAATGTTGAACTCCTACATTTTGCATATCAACAGCGAGTCCACAGGCTGTGGTTTCAAGCCTAATGTTGGAGCCATTCCAAGTGAAGACAACTTTGGCTTCTATGGCAGTCCCAATAGCAACTTTCGGTGCACCGCAAGTGATGATTCAACAACCCAATGGTGGTTTGGTGGATATTTGGCTAAAGCTTGCGTAAAAATAACTCTTCCCAGCCAGCATACAACCTTTCTTGGAAGTTAAACGCAGCGATAATTTGAATCTCAGAATCTAAAGTTAATTGGTTTCAATCTGGAACTATTTGTTTTTAGGCTTAAATTAGGCAAAATCGTGAGAATTAAAAATAGCTTTCCCCTTAAATTTTAAAAAAGTGTTTTGTTATATTCATAGGGTAATGTACGGTTCCGCGGGAAACCGGTTAGTTTTGTTTTCCATCGAGTCCTGATGTTTGGCTTGACTTGAAATTGGGAAAACAAAACTTCATCCCACATATGGGAATCCAAGACATTCCTGGATTCCGGATTATACGCCTTGTATTCTGGATTCCAGGTACCGGATTCTGGATTCTTTGTCAGTGGAACTTGGAATCTGGATTAAAATTGTTAGTGGGATCCAGATTCCTTGATCTGTATTCCAGATTCCAAAGCCCAGGATTCTGGACTCCACAAGAAACATTTCTCACATTCTGGATTTCAAAAACAAAAATTTTCCGGATTCTGAATCCAGATTCCAAGGGTCCCCAATAGGGTTCTTCAATCCCATAATCCCGATCCTAAGTTTCGTCAATCATGTAATCCCGTGGCTATTTTTGGCATCTCACCGTCCCGCTCATACTTTCAATGCCATAACTCACCCTACTTGTGCTGTAAAATCCCGAATCCCGAGTTTCAAATAAAAGGAAATCTCGGATCCCGAAAATACTACAGGTTTTCCTTGATCCCGTTACATGAGTCTTACATGACAAGGAATGCTCGCAACACATTCACACCCGCTCCTGAAAAAATTATTTTCAAAGTACTTTCCATAAATGTTCTCAATCTTTTCCCCCTACCAGCTGTTGTATCTCTTTATGCGAAAAAAATTGTATTTTAGCTCTACGTTAGTGAATTTCTTACCGCTATTAATACCATAATTTGCTTCTTCTGTATGCACGTGCAAGTGACACAAATAGCTCAGGTACGTAGTCTGCATTTTATACCGGTAGTTTGGCCCTGGGAAAGTGATAAACTTTAAGTTTAAATTTATCTCGAAGATAGCGAAAAAAAAAATTAGCAGAACACTTGGCTAATATACCTCGAATTCCCCTCCGTGGTACTGCTAACTTCCTGCACTCAGCTGATGACACTCAGCTCACCTTTTTGCCACGTGAAAGAGCCCGCGATCTGGTCAGCGGATACTCTAATAAGCGATTTCTGTTCTGTGTAATTCGCTCAAAACTATCATGGCGTCCAGAGCATCGTCACGTCGATTTCTTTTTCACGTCCCTTTTTAAGGGGTTAAACTCTATATGCAGCCTCCTGAGGAGGATCAAGGCCAATCTGTAGTCTTAGCAAGTCATGCAGGCTTGGGATTTGTTGCAGTTCACGTAGGTAAAGTTTTGAAAAGTCTCCATCAAGTTGCAACAGAACTTTCTGCAGCTTTCTGCGGTCAAACAACACAATCTTATTCGCACGATTAATCCGAGTGCAATATTTGACTGAAGCACTCATTTAATTAATATTATTATTCATTCAAAATATTTTCCCGATTCTGATTGGCTAAAAGCACACGTTTAATTCACCATAACCAGTTACTGATGACCAAATTTGGAAGAATTTTGTGTTTAACTAGGAAATGACGTCAAAAATGCAGCGTTTTCGCAGGTTAAGGCACCGTTAACCGAGAAGACCTGGGGACGATGTTGAGTTGTTTTGCTTGTGAACTTGAAAAATGGCGGACATTTCACTCGTTTTAAGAGTAAGAACTAGGCGAAAAAATAGCTAAAAACATGGCAAGAACAGCGAGAAGACAGCTCGAAGGGCGACATCTGCTATTTGGAGAATATCTGCGGAGCTGGACAAACCTAAACGTGCACTATCGAAGATAAACTTAACATCGATGGATCGATGGAGGTAAGTATGTTTTAGCCATGTTTTTAAACTAGGAATTATTTTGAATGAATAATAAAACAATTATTGAATTCGACTTTCGTATCATATGAAGAATTATGGAGATCTCGGAGGGTGTTATCCGCCTCGGCCTATGGCCTCGATGGATAATACCCTCCTCGATCTCCATAATTCTTCATAAGATACTCAGCCTCATTCATTAATTGTTAATTTATTTATAAGACGTTGTCAATAAAATGATGTTAGGCATAGGGTTATATCTTTTTCCCACTCACACCCATTTGATTCAGTCTATGAACAGACCCGATTTTTTACTGACGGGAGGGGAGGAGGGGGCATCTGTACACAGCCTAATCCCATTAGGTCCATATTCTCTTGATCAGTTAGTAAGAAACAAGTTTTCACTTGATATTTCTCTTAAAAGGTGCTGGATTTCATTCCACTGTGCATGAGGCTGAATATAAAGAAGCCTGCAAATCTGCTTGTACAAAGGTATAATAAACTCAGGCACCTCACTTGCTGACCCATCACACACACTAATTTATTCATAACTTGACATTATTACAGCCAAACCGGGAAAACTGTGAACACCAGTAATATTTCTGGAATGTTATTGTGTTGCAAAAAAAAGCCAATCAGGTATGACAAAAATGAACCGCAAGCAAGAATGCTACTAATTGGTTTGTGGTTTTGTGGCTAGATCTTTGCTGTGATTGGTCATAACACAATAAACATTCCTTAGATATTCAAGTGTTCACGGTTTTCCCCGTCGCACTATAATAATAGAGAAATGCAAGTGCATGTGGATGTTAATCTTTTTTGAAACTCGCAGACCACATCATGGCAGAACTATTTATTAATTGTCTCTCTAACCCTTAATTATGTTTGGAAATAATTCTATGGTGTTACCATTAAACCCCTGAATTGTACTTTATTCTTGAGATTTTTTACAAAAAGAATTTGAATTTTTTTATAGGTTTTTCTTTGGCCACCATCAGGGTTAAAATGCCTTAATTTTTAGTTATTTTCATATTGCATAGTTATATAACATTCTTAGAAAAAAAAATATGCATGTCTTGCATAAAAACCTGAAATGTATCAACCCTCCTTTCATTTCAAAGTTGATTAAATCTAAGACATGACTGCTAATCTCTGTAAGTTGAATTTTTAACCATCTATTTCATTTCCATCCTAGGCTATTAAGGCGATAAAAAGAGGCTTATCAGCAAAAGAAGCTGTTGTAATTGCAATATCTACTTTAGAGGTACAAAATAACTTTTATTTTTAATTTATTCATGAATATATGTGGAGTGGGGTAGGGAGGGATCATAAAGCAGAACTTTATTTTCTTACCAGCCTGATATCGTGTATGGTAAACTTTGAGTTAGTGCCTTGCCTGAAATCTTGGAGTGTGACCATTCAAAAGAAACTTCTTTGGCAGTATGTATATTTTTTAATTTAAAAAAAATGATAAAAAAAGGTTTGAAAATGTTATTGAAGTTTGACTTTGAACCTTTGGGGATGAAAGAATATAACCTATAAATTAACTGAGTGATTTGCAAGGAGCATGGTCTCACAATTATGTTGTGGTTCAATGTTATCCTTGATTTAAATTTTTGTTTCCTTAAATTACTTTTGGGTATGGTAATGTATGGTAATGACATGATAATGAGTTTGAAACAAAAGAAAATAAAGCTTAAACCAAGGATAAAATTGAACCACAACAAGTACATACAAGCTTGTGTATTCTTATTCTTTAGGACTTCCCTTGTACAAATGCAGGAACAGGTTCCAATTTGACCAGATCAGGTACAGTGGAGTGTGATGCATGCATTATGGATGGTGATTCCTCAGCATTTGGAGCTGTTGGAGCTTTAAAAGGTTATTTCTATTGGGAATTTATATGTTAAAACATCTGTTTTATCTTGTAAAAGGTTAAGTTTCTGAAGAGAAATAAACCTTTGCTTCCCAAAGTATTTGACACTCACAATAACATCTTAGTTACATACCAATGAAATCATGTTAAAAAGATTTTTCTGATTTACAGAGTTTATATTCTGATATACACTGTACATGTAATAAACGTTTATTGAAAATTGATATTGTAGGAATAAAGAATCCAATACAAGTGGCCAGTAGGCTGTTGACGGAAGAGTTAAAAGGCCCTTCTTCGAATGGTCTCATTCCTCCAATGTATGTGTTGAAAATTTTAAAAAAATTATTTTTGTTTTCTGTTTAATACTTAGATGGCTGGTAATTTTACCCCTTCCAGTGGAATATTTCCCTTGGTGTTTCTGCACCCCTCGAAAATTTAAGGAAAGGAGTACATGCATGCTGTACTTCCCGTAGAATATCTCTGTCAACATTGTAATCCCTAACATTATTCATGACAGTTATTACTATCATCATGTTTAAGCTTTCTTGCTGGAGAAGGGGCATTTAATTGGGCTCTGGAACATGGATTTAACGAGTGCCAAGATAAAGATTTAATCACAGGTGAATCTTGCAGTGTACATATTGCAGTGTTTTTTTATTAATTTATGACAAAAGGAAAGTTATGGTGGATTAATTTGATTTACCAATACTTTTTGTAAGACAGGAGTTTGCGAACATGGTGCAAGTGCAAAACAAGGATACAGTCCACACAAAATGCTGATGTGTGCCATAAACCTTGCCAGCTAGAAAACTTGTGCAACTTTTCATGTGTGAGTACAAATTTGCAAAACATTTACAGGGTACAAATTAAAGGAATGGTTCAGAGTGTTTTTCTTTTAAACAAACTGTGAATAAACCAGTTTTCATCAGCTAATGCTTTTTGATGCCTAAGAGAGCTACTGATAAATGTGAGTAAACAATATTATAACAGTGTGTTTATTTACCTCTAGGAATCTAATAGTATGGATACTGTTGGTGCTGTGTGCATGGACCGGAACGGCCAACTTTGCGCTGGAGCATCAAGTGGTGGGGTAATGTACAAGGTGCCAGGTCGCATTGGACAGGTCAGTCTTTCTTGTAGAGCCGTTTCTGTATAAAATTGTCCCGAGTGTACCTGTATTCAGTCATAGTCAGAAAAGGAAACCTGTAGTGTTGTCCCAAAGTAGAACATCATGTCCCATTTTTTCATTCTTCATCTTGGATCCCAGTGCTAGGTTTCTAAACCATTTTATGATGGCAGTGATCTTTGCAAATGGCCAATGTCAGTCCAAAAATATGACATTTCTTAGTCTGGCATTTTGCTTTCTACCTTTTAACCAAATAATTACTGCCCTTTTCATTAACATGCATGTGTTAGGTTTTTGGCTTCCGCCAGTCACCCTTACCCCCTTACACTGTACACTGTACATGCCTGACACTATAGGTCTTCTTCAGCGGGTTCAAAAGTTCATGTCTGAAGATGTCAATTTTGTTGGTATAGATTTTGACCCATTGTCAGGGCTTCAAAAAAACCTTAAAATGAATTCCATCTTGTCGTTTGGGCAAGCAGCTCTCACATTTTGCTTTCCTGGGGCCACTAGTTACTTACCTGGACCGTCACTCAGTGAGCAAGTGAACTTCAAAAGTTACTTGCTCAGCAAGAAAATTTACTTGTCCCAGACTACCAAATCAGACTTTTTTTAAACTCTTTTTCATTAACTTCACTCAGGCAGCCATTTTCGGCAGTGGATGCTGGGCAACTAGCCATGATGTTAATGAAGTAGGAGTTGCATGTTGTACATCAGGTTTGTTTTATTTTTTTATGTTACTTTTTTTGTCACTCCTAGAGCTCTTTCCTACTCTTCATTACTTACAGAGCGATACTCTAGTAACAAGGTTGAATTTGCTACTAGAGCACTCATTTTGTATTTGTGTTACTAGGCTGTGGGGAACATTTGATCAAGACTCTGCTTGCTAAAGAATGTGCAATCTTAGCTTTAAATAGGTGAGTTAAGACAGTACCAGGCTAGGTATGCTGACCTTGGTCGATTGCCCAGAATGTGAATGAGGATAAGCAATAATTTCCTTATTTTTCCCATGCAGGGTTTTTTTATGTTTTTTTGGCCTCTCTATCCTGAATGAACTATGCAGTGTTGGGTTAACCTGTGATCAGGCAGTCCTTTGCTAACTTTCGTGCTATTCCTGAAAAAAGGACGCCTGATCACAAGTTAATGTTGGGTGAAACAAGACCTTGTTCTTCAGAAAGAAACAGCAGAGCACACATTTTGTCTGGTCTCCTGAACAGTGTGCTAAAATAGAGTTTGTTGATCTGATACGGGGTTGGTATGTTAAGTCTTTTTTATCTCTTTTGTGAAGAGGATTAGACAATGCACAACACACCAGGGTATCCATTATCATTTCCAATTGATTTTGAATAAGTTTTGGATGAGAAGTTGAGGTGACATAGAAAACGTACAAAACCTGTCACAAACGTGACTATTTTCACTCCAATTAGAAAGTCTCTAAAAAGTTTTTTTTTTGTTTTCCCCAGAGATGCAGTCAGTGCGGTTCAGGAGGGGCTTGGTAGCAAGTTTTTAGGTATGTTATGCCAGTTAAACCAACACTTGAAGACTTCTGAACAAGCCTAAGCCAGTGGCTGTAGCTTTAGCCTGTTGTTCAGATAACCGGTACACTGCAAAGAGAAGTGAGCTTTTTTTTCCAATTCCTCCATTTCTCAGCACTCCCCACTATCTAGATGCTTAGAACAGGCTAAACCACAATGTTAAGTAACAAGAACGAATACTATCTGGAATCACAAAATCTTAGTTTTTTATATAGTTTCTTTAAATTAAGGAGTTTTTCTTTGAACACAAGCGTTCTCCATTTCTTTTCCCGCACTTTCCCAGAACTCATAGTCAATGCAGATCGCTATTTTTGTCCCCTATCTAGGTTCAAGTCTTTCATCCGTGACGAAAAAGTTAGGAGGGGTGTTGTTGCTACGAGTAGAGGGAGGGGAGGGTAGTGAAGGTAAGTGACAGTCCTCGCACGCTAGCGTAGCCTCCCACGCAGGCGTTTTTAGGAGAGCTCGTATTTCGTGGGGAGGGAAGAAATACGAGCTCCCCTAAAAACGCCTGCGTGGGAGGCTAACGCTAGCGTTGCCGCACAAATTTTACACTAAACTCTTAGAAGCTTGACTCTTAAAAGATGCAAGATTGCTAAAGAAAGTTCTGTGACAAAAGATAGTTATTAATTGACCTGTGTCAGTGTAGGCGTCGATTCATTTGCAAAGTAGCCTATCCCAAAAGAATCTTACCTAGCCTGCGAGCAAGATGTCGAGGTGATAAGATGATAGGAAAGAGCGATAGTTCATATCCTTGAGGAACTTTCTCTTTCCATGCGTGCTCTTCTATGCGGTTAATATCTGCCATATTTGTTTGGCAACTCTACAGATGTCGTTCTATATCAATGATATAGTGTCACGCTTACTTGTTGTTGGCAACGTTTTTATTTGAAAGGTCAAAGTAATGTGGCGCTTGCTACATATTTTCACAAATATGATTGGCTACAAAAGCCCTCGCTTCCTTTTTTCAACCAATCATGACGTGGGTGTTCTCATTTTTCCCGCGCTTGGCAGCGGCTACGCGTTTTAGTGCGAATTCTGATTGGTTTATTTCGTCACTGGCCAGAGTTTTTTGGCTAAACTAACCGGTTTGACAACCCATTTGTATCTCTACAGACTGCACTGTTGATCTCGTCTGGGGTCATACAACAGACAGCATGTGTATTGGCTACATGGCCGAACAGGACAAAAAACCAAAAGTACGCAAAGTACTTTATTTATATGCTGGTAGAGTTACTATTGTTTCTATAGCTTGCTCGTTCCCTGTGCCCGTTTCTCGGAAGGCCCGGTAACAACAACATCTTTTAGTGCCGGCCTCTTAAGTATCGGGACTTTCGAGAAACGAGCCGCTAGGAAAAGCTTTCTAGCATGTTATGTCGTTCTATAAAATCTTTCATTCTATTAAAGACGAAATCTAGTGCTACATAACTATGGAAATAAAAGCCTTTTTCGTTTGGTACTCTTTGCTTTGGACAATATTACAAATTTAGGAATAAAAGATACCACTGTTGCACTTGAGATTTTTTAAATGGCTTGATTATTACCATTTCATCCGTTATTAACCCCTCGTAAGGTGTAGTTGCATATAACTTCTTGTTTGTTTGTTTTTGTTTTTCAAGGTGCGACTGTCCCGTTTGCAGCCAGGTCAGGTGGTTCCCTTATCAGTGGAAGGCACAGTTTACAGACTGTCCAATAGCTAGCATAGAGTTAGCATAAAAAGAATAACCACAATGAAACATGAGAGATCGGTGTTTGTACCAGTGGGGAAATTTCCAGGTAGGAAGCCTGTGCCGCTGAATTCCGTCAGTACATTCAATGTGTAGGAAGCCTGCGCTACTGAGTTTCATCTTTACTTTCACAGTGTAGGAATCGCGTGCTGCTAGGGCAGTGTCTTTAGAGACACTGGAACTTTTGGAGGGAGTTTATCATATAAGCAAAAAGAATGTACGCACAGAATTTGAAACTAATGCAGTTGTAGAAAAATATGGAAATAACCAAAGTTTGAAATAAAAGTGTTTTTGTACACTTTCTTCTTCTTCCCATCGTCCTTCTTGTGAATTGAATTTTGCAGGGGAATCTAATAAACCATGCGTTATTTTTTTTACAGTATGTAGAGGGTAGACGAACGAGGAATGAATTTAATAAAGCTTAAGTCTTACAACAAAATCACTCACAAGAGGTAGATAAACTTATGTTCACGTATTTATTGTAATAATTTCTTTTTTAACATTATGTACAACAAAATCAGTGCAACACTTAGCAACGATCATGTACTTGGAAATAGTCCAGTTTCGAATTAAAAATTACCGCTGAATATAAACATTAACGACACATTCATACAAGGTTAGCCTCGACGTAAAGTAAAATATTCAGAAATTCTAGCAAGCAAGTGTTTGAAATTTGAATACACACAATAGACAGAGTGATAAACGGGTCTTTCTCTCGTTCGAAATTATGAGTATATAATTTCAGATTGAGGCTAAGGCTGTAAAAAGTGCGTCTTCACTTCTTTAATTCAGCGGTCATAGCGAACTCGAAAATGGACTATTACACAGTTTTAAAACAATCAGATAATGCTCCCAAAAAATCGAGTAAATATGTATATACACGCCTATTTTAAGCTCTCTATAAAACTTTTCGTGAATCCTCGTCACGTACCCAGATCTCTTCGATCACTTCCATGTAAGAACGAAATAAATATAAAAGCTACGGAAAGCGGTTTAATACTGTACACCGCCCTTTCAAATTGTTTACATTGCACTGGATTGCACTGTTTTCAAATACATTTTTCCGCTTGTTATTACTTATTATACTAATTGTATTAATTTTTTCTGTGCTAAATAACAACATCAATTACTCCATTACTTTCCTATGATTATTGCTATGTTGATTATATATAGATGAAACAATTTCTAGACTAGCATTTAATTAAAAACCCGTGTCCTGATAATAGTTCAAGGTAAGTATATCAGTATTTTATGCAGAAAAGGAAGATAATAGTTTTGAAATTTTGTTGCAGACTGAGACCAGCTCACCCTAACAGTTAAGAAATGTAACTTCAAGGACGTCGCCTAAACATGAGAAACAGTTTTTTTCCTGGCCTTTACTGAGTCATCGTTTTATCAGAAGACAGTCATAAAAAATAACTACATGGGATATGTAAAAAGAATCTATGACTGCCCAACTTTTTAAAAAGATATAATAACAAAATAGTCCTATATAATGCTCAAAGACAACTCAGATTATCAGCTTCAATGCACTCTAATACTGTTTAAAATATGAAGTATCTTCTTGAGCTGAAAATGCCAGTGTAAATCGACTTGTTGGAATAACTTCAGAGACCTGCGCCATTTGGTTTTGAGGTCTTCTTTTCGCATCAGTCTGCCTGGAAAACCTGGAAGACAAAGAGTAAAACCAAATTTTCAAGATACTGAAACTCATGTGAGACGGATAAGCTGTACAAAGACTACAAACATATAGAGCTATAAGGATCGTCTCGAATTTCTGGACAATGCCTAACGTGAGTAAAACCTAAAACGTTTCTTTACCGCCAGAATGTATGAACTCCTACTATATTTAAATCGCTCGACTGACTGGCTATTATCTCTGGAAAAAGCTTTGCCTAGTCCCTGTTCGGCGTCTTTCCAGGTCTTTCTGGTCAATGCATTTCGGTGATGAATCCGAGACGAACTCGCTGGGACACGTGACCCGAAACACATCGGCGGCGCGTAATAGTAAGACCGAGAGACTAGGCAAGAAAAATCTTATACCAACAGGTACCGACGTAGTTTTAAATCAACCTCTTTCCCTAGTCCTTGTCCGTTAAAAAATGGAAGAGGTAGAGGCCCTGGAAACGAGGTTGGTTTTAAATAGGTGGATGGCTGTTGCATACCCCCCCCCCCCCCTCCCCCACGTTCGTTTATTTGTAGTTTTGACTGACTACTCATTTCATTCTTGGATTGACCTGCTTGGTCACTTTCGTTTGGAAAGGACCTTAGCCATTGGCGGATCCAGGGGAGGGACCCGGGCCCCCTGCTCCCCCCCCCCTTATTATTAAACCAAACTGAGGCCCGAATGGCCGAAAAAAGTTTTTTCGAGACTGCTGCCCCTCCCCCGCATCTCAGGGTCTGGATGATCGCCCCCCTCCCCTCCTGCCCCGTTGTCTGCGAGTCTTGATCCGCCACTGTTGGCAGTTGCTCTAGGATCGTCACATAGTCGGAAATATCGTCTTACAATTGTTACATGACTACCTAAATCAGTTATAAGTAGGGATATCAATGAGAGTTTACTGACCAGTAGCCTTTGCCAGCTTGCCCGCAGAGAATTGATCGGCTACAACTAGCTTATTCTCAATTTCACAGCTGAAAAATAAAACATTCATCAAAATTGAGCGTAATGTATCGTGATAGGTAGTAGTATAAGAGTGTAGAGACGAATATGTCCTTACAGGGGTAGGGTGTTAAATTCCATCGCAAAAAAATTTGATTTTTCACAGTCATGCCCTCTCAGACATTTTGGCGGGAAACATTTGCATTGGTAGATGTCATGTGACCTCGAGGTAACCAATGAAACCGTGCGCTGTTGGGAACAAATTTGCAGCTATATAACAATTTTTGTCAGTTCTCACCTGGCAAACGGGAGGTTGAAGCGCTTTCTCAATGCGAGATCATAGGCTAACAAACCTAAGGGTCTGTTGATACAAACTCTCTTCAACCTCCCCTCAAACCTGTGAAAATCAAGATGGTAGTCAGTGAATGCCATCAACACAATATCGCAAAAAAACTGATATCATGAGTTTACATCTCTGGTGATTCATTTATTTATATTCTTCTGCAGAGTGTTGATATTTCTAAACTTAAACTAAAAAATCAATATCAGTTTTATCATCACAATTTTTCTCCAAAAATGATAATTATGATTGCGATGAGCACACTTTCTTATAATATGAGGAAAACAACTTCGATGATTTTCCACTTGTTACTGGAAAGGATGCCGATGATTTATAGGATGAATGGGGAAAGAAGGGGGAAACAACATTGGAAAAACAAGAGAACTAAAAAACGGGACGAAAAGTTGCATTTTTCACTTAGCTATTTCTAGACACTCTGTTACAAGGCATTCTGCTTACGATTAGGCTCGATATTACCAGCCGCTGAACGGGAAACGAGCCCGCGCTCCTCCCCCTCTCTTCTCGGGGATGACCGAGAGAGCAGCGGAAGTCAAGCCCAGCGTAAAATGGAATAACAAGCGCAAACCATACACTGTTTTTGCACGCAGAAAACTACGAAAGTAACACCAAATATTTTTAATGTTACCTCATCTGCAGCCTTTGGCAGAGCTTCTCAATCAGGCTAGCACACATTCTGCTGCAGCCTGCTTCGTTATCAATATCTTCGATAACGATCACAAAGGGGTCACACCCAACCTTTGTTTCAATTTCTTTGGGAATAGTTCTGTAGGGTGATAATTAAAAAAAAGTCAGCGTTAAAAGACCTCCTTAGAAACCTATTTAGCGTGTTTTATTCAAGACAGCGCGATGTATCTCTCAATTTTAATTTCGTTCTACAAAACGGTCAATTCTGGAGAATTGTCTTTCAAATTTTGAACTTAGATGGACTATACCGTTGCTTTGGTGCACATTCTAAGCTACGAAACGCCCGTTTTCCTTCTATTTTTTGCGTACTGATCCGGTATAATACAGAAGGTAGGGGTGTTACCGGGATATAACTTTCCCTTAAACAAAACCAGCTGAAAACATTTGAATGTTAAGAAGTTTCCAGCTGAGGCTCTTTCTCTCATTCCTTCCGTGAACGTTTTGATAAGGGGTTAATATATGATGGTCATAAACTCGGATCAACCTCGCCCAAATAGTTCTAGTTTTCCAAAATGGCGGCCTGACGCTGCCATATTGGAAAACGAGAAGACCCTGGGAACGAGGTTGGGCGAATCTCCTCGGTACCTCCCCGGGGGGGAGGGGGGGAGTACTGCCTCATACAGGCTATATAGGTATGTGCCGCTGTGAAGCGTATGGTTTTCAAGCAGTTTAAGGGACAGGGATACAAATCAGAGACTGGGTCTAGAATAGCGTATCATTTTCCAGGAAACTGATCAGCTGGTCAAGATTTGAGTGTAGACTAGGGAAACCGGGAATTGCCACTCAAAAATATAAACACTTCAAATCGCTTTTGTTTTAACACTGGATTGTTGTAGTGACCTCAGTAGTTTTTGAAAAACAGCAACTCTAGGATAGGGGGGATTTGGGGACTTTAATCCAGTATAGGGTAGCAAAATTCACTCGAACTAGCTTTGGTATAGGCTAAGGGTTCCAGGATCCCGGCGGCACATCCCCACCAAAAATTCCTAAAGTAACCCCCCTTCCCCAAACTCTGCACCTACCCTAGAAAGTACTCCAAGGCCGTGGAGTTCCCCCAAGGAAGGGAATGAATGGGTCTATTATCATTAGTTCTGATCTCCAACAAGGGCCTCGGAGTGAGTGATAATAAGTGGAATCCATATTCATGAAATCCTTTATAGTTCAGACAAGATTTCACAGATGAGAGCAACTTTTCTTTAGCATACAACTCCACCCACTCGTAATGATCTTTATTCGTCATAAAAGACAGAATAGAAAAGTCCTCATAATGGATGTTTGAGGCTGGGGCTATTTTCTGTGGTGCACTCTGCTCGAAAGGAGAACTGCATTCTAACGTGGATTGAATCACAGTCTCCTCGTACAGGTCAACATACCACGTAGTTGTTCTCTTGTTCACCTGGCAAAAATCACATTAAAGTGGCATAAAGTAAAGTCTATTTTGAAAAAATATTTGAAGCGAGATTCATTCAAATTTGCCTTATTTGTTCTAGCATTTAAATTTAAGCTATTTTTGTCTAGTCCATTTTTCTTAAACCGGGTAATTAAAATATGTTTTATTCTCCCTTCCCCCCGCCGCTCGCCTCGGTTAGTAACAATTTGGGGGTGAAAACATTATTTGTAACTACTAACGTTGGCTGTGAATAATAATTGTCTTTTTTGATTTTAACTGTTCCAAAATGTTATTCAAAAAATTGAAAAGCGTTGATTCGTTATGCGCTCTTTCGGTTTCTGCGCGCGGCAGTCAAATCATGCTAATATCAGTAGTTTGAATTGTTCTAACAATCGCTACACTACTAAAAACACATTATATTGGAGGCTGTGGTTTCAAGGGCCAGAATTGAAACCATCTTTTGTTTTGATTTGTTTGTTTTTGTACTCAGTCGCCTTTTCTTCTGTGTCAATCAAGAAGCGCTCGTTGTTCAGTAACGGCTCAATCTTTCTACGCACGCAGCGAGACATGGAGTAAACGCGCTGTGAATGGTCATTTTCAATTCAAATTCGCTTCCTTTTATGGTCGAACTGGACTCACGTGGGGCCTGCAAACAATGTCCCATGATTGGTTACAATTATTCAAATTTGTTTCCTTTTATGGTCACTTTCACAGCGGCCACGTGACCTACGAATATCTCCCTACTATTGGTCAGAATTATTTCAAATTTGTGCCCTTTTATGGCAAGGCTGACGACGTATGTTTTCAACGGCTTCACTACGCACTCTCGAAAACCACAGCGAAAGATGCATAAAATTGACATTTTTTTCATTTATTACAAAAAGTTCATCAACCGCTAAGTTGCTCTTACCCTCTTCCTCTTAAATACTTGCGAAAATCTCATTTTGCTCTGATTACAACCCATTTCAGGGGCAATTTCTTTTCAATTCAAGTGACGTAAGTCAAGTATACACAGTGAAAGCCAGTGCAAACTGAAGCTCGCTCGTGCGTGGCGTGTGCTTATATACTATACCATGACGTCACATGGTGACGTACTGGATCCTTCTGTAAGTTGATTGGTTAAACTGAAAGCGAGGCGAAGTTTGAAATTTCAATTGCGTTTGCGCCTGCGTTTCCGTTGGAACGAGGACGTTGGCATGAATGAAAAAGAATGCGTTAAACAGCACAAGGTCTAGATAGCAACAGATAGACATTCTCAGAGAGAACAAAACTTCTCTTTTATGTAACCAGACACGTTTCAACAGCAAATCCATCACAATCAGTTTAAAATCATGGGCATTGGAAAATCATCGTTTGATTCTCTCGCGCTCGAGTGAAATAAATTCCTTGCACTTGGTTTTAACAGAAACTCAAGAGTTTCTGATTATAGTAAGGGTTTTTTTTTCACGCCGTAAAATGACGAAAGCGGCGGCACGGTATATTGAAAATTCGCCTTGTAGCTATCCTTCTTGCTGATCTTCAACAGATAAGAGTTTTGGATAGACACAAAGTAGGTTTACATATATATAATCACAAAGCCTTGCCACGAGGAATGATAATTGATTAAATTCCTTATCTTTGAGAGAACCTACACAAACTAACGCAAATGAACAGGAACGAAAGAAATGAATTGGTTTAGCAAAACACAACTTGGGGCGGCTTTAATTTGTTTTGTTCTAAAAGAACCCGAGACGGTTGCACCTTAAGCAAAAAATTCAATTAAAAAAAACGTAGCCTGTTGTGAGAAATTTCAGAGCGATTAAAAAACTTCTGTTCTTTGGTAGTGCGTTGGTCTACTCGTCCACTGAAAGCATAGGGTGTCTTTGAATAAAGTAACAGGCTCCCAAACCTATCTGTTACCTTTTATTCAAAGACACCCCTTGATCCTTTCTAGGTTTTATACTATGCTTTCAGTGGACGAATAGACCGACGCACTACCAACTTGCTCATGCTCTGATTGGCGATTGAATTAATTGGAACAGCTGCTAAGTGGTACCGATTTCAAGAAGTATGGCAAGTTTTTTCTTTGTAGGTTCAGATGATAGGTTTGGAAGATATAAAACGATGTACATTTTGCAGCATTTTGTCATTTGCAGTTTGTAGTAAAAGGTTGCTCCCAATACGCCTGGCAGGGGGCTTAACCTATCTTCCTCAAATGCAATATTGGTTAATCCACCTGCCAGGCGAGGCGTTGATAGAGGAACTATGAGTAGACGAGGTTTTGTTTTTGAAATAAAGGTGCTGTAAAACAACAATGATGTAAAATAGTGTGATTTAAATTAACATCGACGTAAATTAAGATGCATTTAAATTAATAAAGTGCATTTTTTAATTTCCTATAATAAGGTGCAGTAAAAACTCTCCTATTACTGAAAGCCTAGAATGTTCGAGGTCACTGGCTGAATAGGTTCTTATATTTTAGGGTAGTTTTTCGCAATTCAGGATGATTAGGTTAATAACAGGTTCTTATTTTTCGGAGGTTGTCATGGTGTAACCATTGGCAGAAATATTGTACTACTAATACATAATGGCAAACATTCAAGGTCCAAGAAGAACATCAATACATTTCAATATTTTTTAAATGAGATATTAAGATTTTAAGTCATCTATATTGCGCGGTAGCTTTATGGAAAACATACTTCAAGTGAAAATCCAAACCGCAAATGTGAATCAAAGAAAACATATACACAAAAACCTTTCGTCAAAAGTTTCTCACACAATTAAAATCGAGAATTTTGACCATCAAAATGGGAGGGATTGTTTTGTATAAGAACCTATTTTTCTTTGCCAGGCTGAACAGGTTCTTTTAATTTTGGGTATTAATTTAAATGCCAAATTTCAGCCTCTAGCTAGGTTCTTAAATCACTAGGTTCTTATATGCGGGTTTTTTCTGTGGTTTCGTTCATCTACCAAAATTGATCGCTCGCGGTGTTTTTTATCCTCAACTGCAAATTTAATTGGGAAAGATTAAAACTCCTCTTTGCGGTGTTTTCTAAAAACTAAACCTAGCGTACATGTTAAGGTTGAAGAGGCCATTCGTCCTTACTCGTTGTGACAATTTGTCATCCCTCTTTTGAAGTTGTCATAGGCGCATCGCTCACAGGCTACAGAAAGAACTAATATGGGAGTGTGGTAAAAAACTGCTAAGCGTGTGTTTTCACATTAAAGACATTGAACACCAGCTTATCAACTACAAGTTCGTGTTCAGCTGTACTTCAAAGATCTTTTACTAGTTCTTTCGTCAGTGGTTACTATTCAGTTTGGTTACGTTATCGGCTCTATGAGGGTTGTTAATTGGAGACTTCACGTATTAAAATGCCATACGGACGCACGTCGGCTGTTCCTCCAGGGGACAACCAATAATCCGCTCCTACTGAGGTTTGTGAGGCAGGGATAATTTTAAGGTGCCCATTCTTCTGATTAGGATTGACCCGATTCTGTAATGCAATCTTGTAGGTTTTTCGCTCAAAAGTGAACTCCTGTGCGTACAGCCTCTCGACCATTTCTAGACTGGGGCTGGTGTAGATCCCCCTACCATACAGCTGTCTCGGTCCAGCTTTGTAACCCTCTTTTAAAATCATCTTTGCACTCTTCATATTTGTGCCGTGATAGGACACAGGCCACTCTCCCGGGGCTTCTTCTGTTCGTATCCCGTTTGGGCCGAGCCAAGTATCATCATCATATTTGCCAACAACTTTGATGGCAATTCTCTTCCAACCATAGGGTCGCTTGTACTGAAAGCCACCTCTCATATACCTTTTACCATCATCTTTGGCATTACTGAAGTCGTAATCGAATCCTGGATCAAGTTCGTCCGTATTGAACGAGCAGACTCCTCCCGGGCCGCCACCGGTCAAACGAGGTAGCATGTGGACGGTTGAATAACGTTGAATTCCATACTCATTTAGAGTTCGATGACTTTCAAGCTGTAGATTAGCGTGTGTTAGCCTCATCTTATTTCCGGGTACTCCTTCTCTTTCCTCGATTTTAGCCACGAGTTGTTTAACTGTTTCCTCTCCTGTTACTTGGTAAGTAAGTTTTCTGCCTGTTAAACCGATTACATCCACTTCGAATGACGTCTCGGCTCCCTTTATAGCTAGAACTTTTGGCATTTCAAGCATCAATCTCTTTTCATCTTCAACTTGTTGCGCTACTAACTCCACCGGTTTCATGATGCTGTATGTGTCGCCGAAAAGATCGTTTATGGAATATTGTCCTCCACTCTTCTGTGGTACTACATCTGTGCCAAGAATAGCTGAAAACCCAGCGCTCAAAAGCTCTAAGTTAGACATTTCGCCAAAGCAGAAAGTTCGAAGCAATCAGATTATGCAGATTTGTTCAAAATCTAAAATTATCATGGAAAAATGTCTCAATTTATTCTTGGTTTGCAACCACGTGACAAGGCGGCCATGTTGAACGACAATACATTAGAATTTTTTCTTAAAGAATTTACATGAAAATAGAGTTAAGTTCCCACAGGAGAGAAATGCTTTTGTTCTTGTCATTCAATATGGCCGCCGTGAAGTCACGTGCACTCTAGCAATTTATTGTACGGCCCAACACTTCCTGCTTTTCTTGGAAACCAGACAAAGAATTCTCGTCCCAGAGCCTTCGTTATCATAACAGCTCCAAAGGATAGCTGCCTCAGGGAACGAGATTGGAAACAAAGAGTCCATGATCACGATGTAAACTTTTAGGTGTGATTACCGCCAAAATGAGATGTTGTATTATGCTATTCTATTTTGATCTTTTAGACTGCAAAATTGGTGTTATGTCTTCTCTATTTGGCGTTGTAAATTCCATTCGTCCACCCTGTATTTTGTTATGTATTTACACATTCTATTATGTACTTCCACTTGACAATATTAGATATTGTATTCTGCTATTCTAACATGACGTTTTAGACTTCTGTTGTGATGTTTGGTCCTTTCTATTTGGCAGTGTAAAGTTCTGTATCCTATTGTGCAATTCTACATTCTATTATGCACTTATATATGTTATCATCTAAGATTGGGTTACTTTCAGAATTTTTGTATTCTGTTTTGCGTTCCCGTATTATGATCTGTTTCATCTTGTGAAGTTGTATTATGCTTACGTCATATCCTGAATGGCACTCAGTGGACAAAAATTAGACGGCCGAGCAAGGGGAATGGATATCGTTCTCAACGACGCTACTATTTTCTGCCATCCGCTGTTTAAAAGGCGGACAATGTCGACAGTCATGTTGTAGTCAGAAACCATCTTCGGAACGTATTCCTCAAGATTTCGAGGCAATGAGAGTCGGGAAATGGTGACTTGGACACCCTGGATCACGTGCAATACCGACTAGATTGTCTGTATAGCCTCGGCTGTTTTGATGCTGGAATTGTTGACGAAAGAGTACATTTTAGCTTCCATTTTAGCCTGGTTACAGACCCTCTATTGTCTCTTCAAAGTCCGTTGAGGGCACGTGATAAAAAAAAACAAAACAACGTCTACCATACGACAGACATAGAAATTCATGTGTCCATGTTTGCCGAGGTTTGTAGACTGTTCACAGTCCCCTATGTTTTCGTGAGATCGTTTAGATATACCGCGTCTTACCGTCACGGCTATCTTGATTTTCAAATGCACCGAGGGGGCGGGCGCCGGGGATTATAGCTTTAGCGGCAAGGGGGGGGGGGGGGGGGGCTATTTATCACGCTTCCTCCCAAACCGCCCCCGCCCCCTAAGTAGTTTTGACACTCATGCAAGATGGAAGTCTACGAGGCTTGAAAAACACTTACTAAGGTAGATTTCGTGACATCTAATGTGCAGTCATACTTCGATGCTCTTTTGCGTTACGTGTTATTAGTGACATTCTGTGTAGCAGTTGTTTTGGAAGTTATGGACCAAAAGAAACTCGTTAAGCGCAGGTGAAGTTATAGGGTTCGTATAACTGTGTATACAGCTATTTCGAGAAGAGTTGTCGGATAAAGTGCACGCGACAACCCCGAAATGTATTGTGGGTGGTCTTGAGTTAACTGTTTTTCAAAGAAATTTGAGAGAATGGCAGGAGAGACCATGGACGTATGTTTGCAAATGCTAAAGGAAAGTAACAAAAGTAGGTTCGACAGCTACATTAATTGATCATATCCCATATTATTATCCTTCGGGATTGTCGCGTGCACATTTTTTCCGACAACCTTTCTCGAAATAGCTGTATATAAACACTTGGAGAGTTTGCCAGACACGAGTTCACAAATCTTTGATTAGAAACCTTGCCAGACATTCTTTCTCTCTCTTTGACCGGAATAAGACTCAGCTCCAAACAAGCAAGACGAGTGAACAACGGTTAGCTTATCACTAGCAGAACGATGGACGATTACAGAAATTCGCCGACAATCAAATTCTGTGCTGACTTAATTATTCCCTGCTCACAGATGTACTTCCGCTATAAAGTTTAAAATAAGACTAGAATGCGCGAGCGTGAATTGACCTTTTAATTTCTAAGAATTACTTTCCGGTAAATAAAGTGAACTAAATGTAAAAAGTGAAAGAGAAATTGCGAAAAATTCAACTTCTAATTAAATCTTTTCCTATGGTTTAGAATAAACTATTCTCCAAACTGAGAATGTTTTGATCAAAGCTGTATAAACCGAACTGAAACTGTACATGGAACTTTGCGTTTCCTGTATTTATCTCACCTATTGTATGGAATATGTGTGAAAATCTTCATTATGAATGGGTATATTTCAAAGAGCTACACAACGAACAAGAATACTATTGACCGACAACACAGACAATATACAGAGCGGGGGCAGCTGTAGTGTCAACTATTAGTAGTTAGAATAGTGCTATTACAAAAGATGGAAAGGAGGACGTTAATTGAAACAAGAAATCGCACATTAAAATGCTTAAAATGGCGCTACTTGACTGTGCGATCAATGAAAAATGTTGCAGTGTTGACGGAGGACGGGGCATTTGCCGTCTTTTTTCGTCCCCACCCCGTAGGATTTGACAGTTTAAGAGTCCCCACCCCCGGGAATTTGCTATCCAAGGCAAAAAAAGCATCCAAAGAAAGGTAAAATTGCCCATTTTTAACGGATTTTTACCCTAAAAAGGTCACCTAGAATTTTCGGGAGCCTTTCTCCTTGCTGAAATTTTCGAAAAGGTAAGTTTTGATCCCTATAATTTTCAGATCACTAGACTTCAGCTCATGAAATCCGAACAGATGAAAATTTTTAGGGGATAAAAATATGCCTATATCTACCGTTAAAATACTAAAATACGTTTAACAATGCTATGCTTACATGTAATTGTTTTTGAACCATGTTCTCGTTGGGTGTCCCTGGCTTATCAACTACAAGTTCATGTTCAGCTGTATACTTCAAAGATCTTTTACTAGTTCTTTCGAGAGTGGTTACTCAGATTCAGTTTGGTTACGTTATCGGCTCTTCATGGCGCTCACATGAGGGTTGTTAATTGGAGACTTCACGTATTAAGATGCCATACGGTCGCACGTCGGCTATTCCTCCAGGGGACAACCAATAATCCGCTCCTACTGAGGTTTGTGAGGCAGGAATAATTTGAAGGTGCCCATTCTTCTGATTAGGATTGACCCGATTCTGTAATGCAATCTTGTAGGTTTTTCGCTCAAAAGTGAACTCCTGTGCGTACAGCCTCTCGACCATTTCTAGACTGGGGCTGGTGTAGATCCCCCTACCAAACAGCTGTCTCGGTCCAGCTTTGTAACCCTCTTTTAAAATCATCTTTGCACTCTTCATATTTGTGCCGTGATAGGACACAGGCCACTCTCCTGGGGCTTCTTCTGTTCGTATCCCGTTTGGGCCGAGCCAGGCATCATCATCATATTTGCCAACAACTTTGATGGCGATTCTCTTCCAACCATAGGGTCGCTTGTACTGAAAGCCACCTCTCATATACCTTTTACCATCATCTTTGGCATTACTGAAGTCGTAATCGAATCCTGGATCAAGTTCGTCCGTATTGAACGAGCAGACTCCTCCCGGGCCGCCACCGGTCAAACGCAATACCATTTGGATGACTGAATAAGGTTCAATTCCACACTCATTTAGAGTTCGATGAGCAAATAGCTGTCGATTTTCGCATATTAGCCTTATGTCATTAAAGGTAATTCCTTCTTTTTGCTCGATTTTAGCCATGAGTTGTTCAACTGTTTCCTCTCCTTTTACGTGGTAAGTAAGTGTTGTACCTGTTAAACCGATTACAAACACAGCGAATGACGTCTCGAATCTCCCTCCAGCTGCAACGTTTGGCCTTTCTTCTTCAAGCATCAATTTCTTTTCAGCTTCATAGTGTCGCGCTAGTAACTCCACTGGATTCATGATGCGGTATGTGTTTCCGA
Source organism: Porites rus (assembly GCA_964035705.1). Lineage (NCBI taxonomy): Eukaryota > Metazoa > Cnidaria > Anthozoa > Scleractinia > Poritidae > Porites > Porites rus. Next base: position 30,442,832 of record OZ037998.1, on the reverse strand, counting down.
AAAGATCGTTTATGGAATATTGTCCTCCACTCTTCTGTGGTACTACATCTGTGCCAAGAATAGCTGAAAACCCAGCGCTCAAAAGCTCCAAGTTAGACATTTCGCCAAAGCAGAAAGTTCGAAGCAACCAGACTACGCAGATTTGTTCAGAAACTAAATTTATGGAGATATGTCTCTATTTATTGTACGGCAGAACACCTGCTTTTTTTGGAAACCGGAACAAAGAATTCTTGTGCCAGAGCTTCGTTACCATAACATCCCAAAGGAAAGCAGCCTAGGAACAAAGAGTCCATGATCACGATGTAAACAGACTGCAAAAACAGCCCGGAAGTTTGCTTAGGTCAAAAACGCTCGCGAGAGCGGTCAAAGCAAAGGTCTGGAGTAAGGTTGAGACTGGGAACTTCTCTCGCCACAAACGCCTCGTGCCTTGCAAAACCGATTTTGAAAAAAAAGGAGTGTTTTGCAGACTGCAGTCCACCCTTGTAATGATCCCTTTCCCATTATGATGTTTCGAGTCGATTGTCGCTGACGCCCCCGACTAAGTGGGACTAGACTCGCCGAAAGGCGACCTCACCAGGCTGCCATAAGAACCTGGGCTAAACAGAATTAGTAAAATCCAACTAGTGGTCTATTATTAATGCTGCGTTCTGATTGGTTGAGCTACTGCTAGGCTATATGTTATAGCCCACTAGTAGCGAAAAGCGCGGGCTTTTGGGGGGCAAAAAAGGGTTAAAGTCTATCTTTAACTTACTAAAAGTTTTTTATTCTCGGTTTTTTTGACCAACTAGTTGGATTTTACTAAAACAATTATTCCTCTCGCCCTCATGGCCTCTGAGTCAATAGCCCATTCGGACTTCGGCCTCATCAGGAGCCTATGGCCTCACGGGCTATTGACTCAGAGCCCATTCGGGCTCGAGGAATAATTGTTAAATATTGTACTGCGTGAAAACGATAAGTCAGCTAGTAATCTCGTACCCAGATCTCACTCTGTTTTAGTCAACCAGAACAGACAGGGAAAAGTTTGCAAGAGAAAACAACCCACTTAACCCATCACGATACACGGGCCTTATTTAACCGAGACAGGAGCCTAGGGTCCTGACCGAGACTATAAATGGAGACACAGGCAGCGCAAGCTCAGTATGAGAGTTAAATCCTTAACACGAGTGGTATCGTATTGCGTATGTATGGGAATTTAGGTAATAGATTCAAGAAAATAAATAAGGAAATCACCCAAAAATTTAATGATACAGATACAAACAAAAACGTAAACTCTAGGCCACATTGAGATCAACTGTCGGAGCTCAAGGATGCTAAGTCACCAGCGGACTTTGTACAGTAGCTTGCCTCGCAACCTCGTCCCCAGCCGCCCCTCCCATTTTTATTAGGGAAAATCCCCGGGACGAGGTTGCTTGCCTTAGTACTCTATTTCTCTCAAGTTGATGTTTGAATTTTCCAGTAAAGCTTTGCGTTCTCGAAGCTTCGTCGCTTATTTGCCCTCTCGCCAATGAGAGTATGCGATGAACTTGTGTGCGAAATTCTCAAAGTTCCTGTTTTCGTCCGACGAACAGACTCGGCGAAAAATCCAAAGATGACATCAGTCATATACTCCCCTAACATGCTTGACTCACCGAACTGTAAATCGCTATGGAATCTAGCCTGAGTATCAGGCATTTCTGGGGAAAAGGGGAAAGATGGAAGCGTCTAAACTCTCCTCTCCCGTAGCTCCCTTAGGAAGGCCTGATACTCAGGCTATATGGAATCCGACCCCATGAAACCATCCAGCTTTCACTTCATCAATAGTATCCTCTCCTGTCACTTGGTTAGTTGCAGTTTTGCCTGTTAAAGTTTTCGCATAAACCGTAAATTCCTTTCCAGCTTTTGCTTTTTCCACTGTCTCTAATGGGTTCGTGACGTATGTCGGGCTCAAAAGATCGTGTAGGGAACATCTTCCTCCACTCTCCTGCAGTATGACATCCTTACCAAGAATAGCTGATAACCTGGCGCTCAGTGGTTCTAAGATTGACATTTCGCTGAAGAAAAGTAATCAAGGCAACCAGATTGTAGATTTGTGAAACAAAAAAAATGAAATTAACGAGGAAACATTTCTTTCACAAACTGAAAGACTTCTGTTTCCCAGGATAATCCTCGTCCCCAGACCTACTCGGCCAAAGATCACCTGATCCAAAGCTTTTTACCACAGGCAGACCACCCTCTGTTAGTGTGGCCGTTGTTGATTGATTACGATGGCTATAATTTGCTCCAAAATGCAGATTTCAACTTTTAAAATGTCTCAATGTTAACTCGGTCATGTGACATATTTTTTCGCCGTCCCGAGCTGTTTAAAGCGCTATTTTGCGAGATGATTATTTGACCTCGGCAGTTAGTTCCCCGGGGGGCCACTTGGGTATTTTTTGGTTTGGTATGTGCCGCCAGGGACTCCAAATTGGTACCCCGTTCTAAAAAAAATTTCCCCAAAAATGGTACCTCGTTGAATTCGCCCTAAAACTGATACCCCGTTCTAGAAATGGGCCAATTTTTTATACTCCGTTCTAGGGTACAAAGAGTACAACAGTTTGCTTGTTAACGCATTGAACCATATTTTTAAAAGCAATCTGTCCTTGAATAATTTCAAATGGCTGCTTACAAAACTGGAGCTTTCGTGCGTTCGAAATATTATACCCCGTTCTAGAAAACGCCTCTGAAATGGTTACCCCGTTCTAAATCAGGAGCGTCAAAATCACGACCCCGTTGGGCGGCACATACCCGTATAGGTAATGTATGGGAGTAACCCCCCCTCCCCCCGCGGAGTTAGTTCTAATCGGCCACGCGAACAGAGGGTGGTCTGCCTTTGATTTCATACATTAAAAAATATCGTGGATGAAGTTTTTTAGTGGTGTCAGCCGAGGCTGAATACTTACGTAAACTTTGATTATTTCGGGTATCACAAAAGAATTTAAAAAATAATGAAGTCTAGAGCACCTGTTCGAGGAAATTAAAAAAGTAAAAAAATAATTGTAGCATTCTAAAGAGCGCGTGGCGTCATTTTTGCCTCCTGGTCAGCGAGGGGACTGGGATATCAGACGTCCGGTAAAATTCTCGGAACAGACCCGGAAGTTTGATTACCTTCGCCTTCGTTGTACTTTCTGTTTTGAACACCATTTCTTCAGCTGTTTGTAAGGCTTCGTCCTTTATAGCATTGATCGAAGGTTCAAGAGGAAGTATGACAGCCTACGGTGAACCAGTAAGTCATCATAAAACGTGAATACTCCAGCGTGGGATAGCTGATCAGATATTCCTATTCTTGAGGTCCTCAAATATCTTTTTTATCAACTTTCGAATTCATTGTCGAATACAAATTTATTGTATGAGTACTCCAGTTCTTTGGGAAAGGATAGGAAACGTTATGATATATATAAATAACGGATAAATCAGATATCTTAGGTTTTACTTTGAAAGAGCCGAGATTTATAGCCATTTTTTAGACCAAACATATCATGGCTCCACCATCAATGATAACAGATCACTATTAGCTCGCTCAGGGAAACACCCTTTCACTGAGTAATACTCAACATGGTTTCGGTACATTTTACTCTGAAGAAAAGCTTTTCTCAACAAGTAATTTTGTGAACTGAAATTCAAAAAGAGCATGCTACACCGTCTTAACTACATTAACACTATGGATTGTGAGATAAACGATATTAATGGCGTAAATGAAGCGATTTACTGTGGCTATATGGCCGGTAACAGGTCAAGGTTTTCAAAACACTAAATGACCGGCAGTCCTGTCTTTTCAGTAAATTTCACAGATTCCAAAAAAATCCAGCTAAACCAAACTATCATATGTCGATTAAGAAAAGTCAAGCGATCCTGAAATGCTTTATATATCTCAAGGATAGCGTTTGGTTTACACGGGGCTCAGACGCCTCAGAGGATCTCAGAAGACGAAACCATGTTTTGTGACACTTAAAACGTTTTTCAGCTCGACTGCCGGTCAGGGTTTTCAAAACACTAAATGACCGGCAGTCCTATATTCTCCGTGAATTTCACAGATCGAAATAATCCAGCTAAACCAAACTATCATATGTCGATTAAGAAAAGTCAAGCAATGTACTTCGCACTGCCGGTCATTTAGTGTTTTCAACACCCAGACCGGCAGTCGAGCTGAAAAAAGTTTTAAGTGTCACAAAACATGGTTTCGTTTTCTGAGCCCAGCGTAAACCAAACGCTAGACTGACTTTCCTTTATCGACATATAACAGTTTAAAAACCTTGACCGGCAGTCAAGGTTAAAAAAGTTCCAAAAAGTGTCATAAAACATGCTTTCGTCTTCTGAGCCCGGCGTAAACCAAACGCTAAACTTGAGATATAATTATAAAGTATTTCAGGATCGCTTGACTTTTCTTAATCGAAATATGATAATTTAGATTAGCTAGGATTTTTCGATTTTGTGAAATTTACTGAGAATATGGGACTGCCGGTCATTTAGTGTTTTGAAAACTTTGACCGGTTACTGGCCATATAGCCACAACGTTGAAAACCTGTCCACGAACCACGTATGGTCGGTTGTCTTAATCATGATAAACGTTCAGGTAGCTTATGATACAACTGTGTCAGTTGGTTTAACTTTGAGACTGTCTGTCTGTAAAGTTCTGCTATGCCACTCCTGGTCATTATTCAGCTAGCTTGCACAAAAGCAAAAAGTTATAGTAATTTTTTTACCCACCCTTCCTCCGTTTGGAGGAGTTGTGTTGTGTTTTGTGTCAATAAAAGTCTGGCAGGTCACCCCTTGTGGTGCGGTTAAGTCTGCGTTGTGACTTCCCCCAAGCTTTTGCAATTGCTTGTGTCTTGCCATCTTAATCCTTTGCCTTAATCTGCTCTGATTCAGCCCATACGGTTCTGGGGAGATAAGAGAGGCTCTGCCAAATATTCTTGTCTTACCCCACCGTAGTGGGGTGATAAGTGAGGCTTGTACTATTTTTTGCTCGTAACTGGAAGTCGCTATAACCTGCCACAGGGCTGTGTCCCCCCTTGTTATGCCATCTTGTAGTTATAATAATCATAATAATGATATGAACTTGACTGCATAACACAATTACAGGCAATTCTAGTAGTTTTCATTGTGGTCCATTTGTTGTTGTATTTTTATTAGCCTGTGTGCATTATTTAGTTGCATGACTTTTGCATGCGTATCTTAATCAAAATAGTGGCATTAAAAGACCTTTTGTAGTTTTCAATGTTATTTCTTGCATAGGAAGATCCAGTAAACGAGTACACAGACGAGCAACCAGCAAATGAAGGAGACAATGCAGCAACTACTGGTAAATATAATATATGTTAAATAATTTATTCCCAACAAGCAGCCTCGCGTCTTTGCGAGGCGGCAGCAGAAAGCTGTGCATGAAAGTTCCAAGGTGGAATGAATCTCAAAGCGATGTAACGTAAGGTGGGCTAAGGTAACTTTTATGATGTAATGCAGAACAGAGAATGCATTGTTTTTTAGCAAACGAGTGAGCACGTGCATATAGAAAAAATGGTTGCTCATTAGTACTTAGTGATAGCTATGACTAGTATATATATATAACATTTCACTGTCGCATTGTCAGTTTTATAATGGGAAGTCACTTCCTGGGGCTAGAAGAAGATATGAATTTCCCATTTTTCAACATGTTGTTCCTTCCCTTCCACATTTTTTCTTAAAATCCCTTGTTTCCTGTCTTATACCCCTACCCCAATCCCCACACCAGTCTGTACAAACCATACAGTATCATCTTGATCATGTGTTCTATTTTTCTATGAAGGAACTTCATTGGGATGGAGAGATCTGGCCGTGGGTGTAGCAGTTGGCACTGCCGCTGTTGTAGCAACTCCAGTGGTCCTTAGTGCTGCTGGCTTTACCGCTGGGGGGATCGCTGTTGGTTCTGCTGCAGCATCTGTGCAGTCAGTGCTTTATGGATCAACAGTGGCTTCTGGAAGTATATTCGCAGCATTGCAAAGTGCAGGGGTGGCTGGGATTAGTACATCTGCAAGTGGCATCATAGCTGGAACCACTGGAACTGCAGCTGTGGTTGTGAAAAAAGTTGGGGAAAGGTGGTTCTGGAGGCAAGGATAAGGAATCATAATATGGAAAAGGTTGATGCAAAAATGAGAAATGGTTTACTTTCAAGAGAAATGAGATGGAATTGGAAAAAATCCATGTCATTTTGTGCAGTGTAGTTTTTCACAATTCAGTTAGGTGTACTGTTTAGGGAAAAGATTCAACCCATCAAAATCAATTAAAAAAGAAGCCAGAATGTTTGCACGCAAAAAATATTGCAATTTCTTACATGGCGGAAAAAAACTTTGACCAGTGAAATTTCTCATTTATTTCCCAACTGGTTTACAAAACTTATGTTATAAATAATTTTAACTACACAAAGTGTTCAACTAGTTCTACTTATTTTAGTTTGTCCTCATCAACAACACTGTACAAAAATAATTATTTATTGTAACTTCATTAAAGAAAACAGAAAGACTCAAAGAGTGCTTTACATTTATTTCTCATTGTCTACCTGTGGTGTAGTAGTTTTTCCTGTTTGGTTTGTATACCACAGGGTCCTTACCACCCACTATTAAAAGAACACTACAGCATCTGATTGAAAAACATTCTAAAATGGAATCTATTTCCAGATCAACGTACCTTTATTTTGTTTGTTTGTTTTTTTTCTTTTTAACGTAATTTTTCCCTATTATTACATGCTGTGCAACCACTTGTAGTTGACAATGAAAGTATGCAAATAATGTGTGCCAATCTCTGTAACAGTTGTCTTCAACTGTCAAGACAATCTTCATAGCTTGGGTCAAGGATTATAATATCATTGTACATGCCTCAAAGAAATACAGGAAAAGATACATTCAGAAATATCTTGGGAGCAAAAATAAAAAGATTTTTCCCATGAAGCACAAATACAAACACATACATTGAGTCCTTAATTAATTTTGTTTATAAAATAATTTATAATAATTATTATTATTTTCTGAGGACAATGATGATGTTATTTCAGCACAATGCTTATTACGTGACACTTATGAAATACTTCACACGATAACTTTGCATTTTGTTCTAATATCCCAAACTCTTTGCCATCTTCCTCTCTGTCTGCTGCAAGCAAAGCTTGACATTTAAAGTAAATAATAATAAATAATTAAATTTCAGTGCTATGTCTTCCTAAATGACTTTAGGATGGGGTAGATGTTTTCAAAGGCTTCATAGATTTCTGAGCGGACTTTAGCACCTGAAATAGATAATCAAGGACCATAATAAATATGAAATTATTTAAGATGCACATTATGATAATAACAATAATAATAATATTTAACAATAATAATAATAATAATAATAATAATAATAATAACAGTTTAATATCAGTACATCCATAGTATGGCTCTTCGCCTCATATAAAAGTAAAAAATGAGGAAATTAACATAAATCTGAATTATGAATTTGTAAAAAGCTAGATAATAAACAGTAAAATGTAATTATACAATTTGTAATACTTGCTCAAGCTGAAGGTTTCTGGGCCAATCAAGAGAGTATATAGCTTTGTGTGCTGCCTTTAGAAAGTGCCATTCTCTATGTTCTTTCATAGGCAACCAGCCTAACTCAAGAATAGAGTCAATATTGTTCACATAGCGTCCAACAACAAAACTGGCTGCAGCAAACTGGATGTGCTGTAACCTTTTTAAAAGGCAATCAATAATTGGATAGAATATTATATCATTACAGTCTAGGTGAGATAGAACCAGACATTCAACTAAATGTTTTCTAAGATGGTAGTTTGTTATGAGAGAATGTTCTACGACCAGCTGTCATTGTGACCAGTGATTTGCTGCATGACAGTTTCTGAAGAAATGATTGTTAATAGAGGATGTTTTGACTATAAAGGAAGGAAGGAGTCATGGATGAGAGGACGTTGCAATACAAAGGCGCCACTGGCAGCCACCCTAGTCCATTTATGAGCTTACTGTACCCACTCAACCCATGATGTGAATGATGTGAAGTGTGAAGGTTGACCACACCACCGTGGTCTATGTCCCCTACACTTTTGAACAGTGGTGTGGGTTCGTTTATGTCCCACAAGAACCAGATGAGTGTAAGTGCTGTGAGACGGGCCCTATGGTTTTTCCTATAAAGCTGAAAGACAAGTTCAACCTTACCAGTAAGAACCACTTTCCCAGAAACAAAAATCAGCAATACTATCCTAGGTTTGACCATTCTATAAATCAAACCAGGAAACAGCTCTGGTTCATAGCTGAAAGGAAAAAGAAACCAACCATTTAACAAAAATTAATACCAGTTTATGAACATTTGACTGTTAAACAACAACAGTTTTTGCAGTAGTTTATGTCAAACAACAACTACTGAATAGAAAAAGAAAAAGAAATTATACACATTTATAATAAAAAATTGTACCAAATGTGCTGTTTGTATTGTAGTTTATCATTGTCTAATAATAATATTTTAATCACAATGAGGCAACTTTAAACAAAATAATAAAAGTTTATTGTAATAAATGTAGAACTTTTAATTTTCCACAGACCATAATATTAAAATTTTTATTAGTGTCACTTTAAATGAGACAGGAGCAAGAAAGGTTTATGTTGGCTTTTCACAGCTGCTTGAGCAGGAGTTATGCAATTGGTAAAGATTTAGGACGCCTAACCAATTCAAACACTTAATAACATAATTATTACCTTGAAAACTGTCCATGGGCTAACACGAGGCCTTCAAGACGAATTGGAAATCTGACATCACAACTACCTACCATGTTCTGGATTTTGAATTCTGTAAACTTTGCCTGCAATAGACATACCATAAGAGTCAGACTCTCTACAACATGGCCTTGTGGCCCTGAAAGGCTGTGTGAAGCTACCCTTATCCTCATACAGACTTTTTCACCTAAAAATTGTGGTTTTTGCATTATAAAAAATAGTGCTGTATTTTCCTGAATTTATGAACTTACTGGAAAACCAAGCTTCTGTACAACCCTAGCATATTTTCTGGCTGCTAATCTGGACTGTTCTTCACTGAAAAATAAAAAAGATACATCAATGTCACAGGCCACAAACAATAAAATACACAACAAATCCTAGGGACAAAAGGATTGTAGAAGGAGCCTGAGGATCACCATAAGATAATTTCTCCAGTGTTTTTTGGTCACAAATACCCTAGAATTACTGTGAAGGTGAACTAGCTGTTGCACAAAATGGACCTTGAACAACAAGAAGAAGACAACAAGCTCTTTTTGCAAAGAGCAAGAGAGCGATAATAAATAAACAGTTTGTGAATCATTTTGCCTGAATAGCACATCTCAATCAGTTAGTCCACGTTTCACTGCATACTCTTTGCCACAGACATTTTTAAACAGTTGTTATTTTTTCAGGCCTCTGTTAGTGGATTTTCACCATCATGCAGCACAAATCCTCTCACTATGTAACCAGAAGTGACCAAAGTCAAAACTTCATAACTTCAATTTGTAAACTGCTAAAAAACACATAATACCAAGTGAAAATACTGCGCAGAGGTTTCATTTCAAAGGTCACACTGCAGGATTTTGTCCATACACTCAAACGTTTAAACCACATTTAGATTTCCTCATTCACTCCAGAAGTGAAAAGGCTCAGTCTCAACAACAAACAGAATTCAAAGAATAAACTTGATGACTTAAATTTTCAGTGGTTGAGATGTGCGTCTTTTATTATGTTTTCTACTGGTCTGAGGCACCTTAAACCTGAAGGCCTTCATCCATCCTGATGAAGATACGAGTAGTCACACGTCAGTGTTCATTTTTACCTTATGCATCCTGGATGTAAACCTTCATTCACTTCCAACCTTTAAATTTTTGTACAAAGGTTTTTATTATGTTTTATACCTCTTTGCTCCTGTGCAGACCATTTTCCCAGAACTAAATATCAGAGCAGTGGTCCTTGGTTCTCGTATTCTCATAATAACTGCGGCAAATCGCTGAGAAAATAAAAAGATGCAAAAAAATTTCACAAAGTGCAATGACTGACAAAAGATAAGAAGACAATATAAGATAATAAGTGAAGTATGAAAGAGAGATAAGCTTATGCCATGTGAGTCACTTAAATTGTACCTCATGAACTAAATGGTAAAATGCTAAAGAATCTCCAAGAGAATTCAATCAATTCAGTCTTTGCTGAAATATATAACCAACACATACCTTAGGATTGTATTCTGCATTCCTAGCATGGAGAGCAATCTTTTTCAAGTCCAGTTTACATCCAAGATTTACAGTTGACACAATATTTCTAGAGCAAAAATACACAGCCCTCTTAAAATGCTTTCATTGTAGTAAGAAAAATTATAAGGACCAGAAAGAAATATTGTTTGATGCAAGGCGTAAGTTAAGTTAATTCCAGTGCAAAGTTTGAATCAATTGATATTGATTGTAAGAGCCCATTAATTTACAAGCTACAGATACTATTGTTTGTATGTGACTAGTAAACAGTCCTAAGACGACAAAGCTAGCTTCTTTTAATTCCTGATCAAACTGAAATAATTTTTGAAGTACAGGTTACTGTAGACAGGTGAAAAACTAGACGACCTGAAGAAAAACCTCAAGACCGAAACCAAGAACCAATAATATTATTACAGACACACCTCACATTGTAGTCATGAATTTCAGGAAAGAGAACTCAGAAATTAAATAACCTGAGCCACAATCATAGTTGTGAGAGAAGGGTGCTGGTGTACTGACCCAGCCACAAAGGGGTGCAAGGTGTGAGGCCCAAAGAGGGTCCTGATCTAATAGCAAATTCTCCCTTTGATTTACAAGCATACACGGGAAAGGTTGGAAGGAGAATTGAGCCATTCACCAGAGGCTCCTTCAACTAGCTCTGTTTTAATTTTTTGTTACTATTTGTACTGTTCTGTCTCATGTAGACTTGAGATTTGACCAACCTTGTTCCCAGGGTTCTCTCCTACCCGCCCTACAGAGCCCTCTCTCTCTCGCTCTGTAGGGCGGGTAGGAGAGAACCCTGGTAACGAGGTTGAGATTTAACCTGTGATCAGGCAGTTTTTTTTTTGAGGGGGGCGGGGGGAGGGGGGGGGAAGGGAAGGGAAAAAAGAATACTTGATACGTTTACTTCACTAGTGATCTGTCAAGCCTTGGACAGTCATTTGTAACTGGAATCTTACTTCAGTGTTGTGCCTTTCTATGAGCTTAGCCAGACACGGGAAGAGTGTCAGTTCCAGGAATGCAACTGGTTTGAAATTTGAAAGTCATACCATCAAGTGTCACTAAGAAGGACACCTCTGGGGGCAGTAGTATGTCTGTCTTAGAGAAGTGTGCGGCTTATTGAGAGTCAACTAATAAGGGGCAAAGAAAGGCAGGGACCAACTATAGGTGTCCATTTTTAGCAATTTAGCCATGTTACAGAGGTTTCTGTTAAGAGACTTCACTGTACTTGTACTCAGTTTTTCGTTTACACTCAAATTTAAAGGTCACAAAATCTAATCACTATGTACTCACTGTAGTTGTGGCACAATCCCAGCCTGCTCAGCTGTCATTGGTGTCATGGGTGTGAGGGGAGGCATAGGGCTGGGTGTCGGAGGATACAGCCCCCCTGGTAATGATGTTGTTGTCTGCAGGCCTGAAGGACTGGCAGACATGAGGCTACCGTGGGCCTGCAAAAACCAATTCACTATTATCTTTTTTCAAAACTTTTCAATTATACAGCTAAACCTCTCCACAATGGCCATTTAGGGGACAGAAGAAAGTGGCCATTGCAGAGAGGTGGCCATGATAGTAAGGTTTTAACAAGAGTCAATGTACAGGTATCAACTGTCCACCAAAAAAGTGGTCGTTATAACAGAAAGGTGGCCATTAATGTTAGTGTTTCGACTGTTTCTTATTTCTAGCAAATGGCCACTTTTGCATTATCACATTTTGCATTATAAATTTCCTCTGAGTATTACAGTTGTCCCAAGAGAATCAAAAAACAATCTTTACTCAACTTTGCTTAATTTGTAGGTGTTGAGGGCATTTTTTTTAATAAGGACAAGATTACAGGCAGTGCAAAAGTGGCAAAAAAGGTACATTCTTTTAATGTTACTACCAATCTGCAGTCTTCAATAATAGACAGAGAACAACTCGTCAGTAATTGGAAGAATTCAAATTCTCCTCTCGCCATGGTATACCAATGCAAAAGTTATTTTTGATGCAGGTAAAACAGAATTTGGTATACTCAAACAAATCTTTCATATTCGAATAAACAGTGCATTGAGACATGCTCCTCAAAAAGCTTTCATTTTATTTTCTTGGATTCAAATTACGTGCCTTGCATAAACCTCAGAGAACTTATTCAAAACGTAAGTATATTGAGTCGCTTGATTAAAACATCAATGAAGATTCCATCCACGACGCAAGAACCCCTTTCAGCTGCAAAGAACGAGTAACTATGGCTGCTTCATTAAATTAGTCAAACGAAAAAAAATACATTAAAAATCCTTTTTACAGCCACAGAGTATTCTCGAAATAAAAACTACCGTACCAGTAAATGTATCGCGGAGCGAGAGGTTCGCCCTCTCATCAAACTTTTAAAGCGTGCATTGAACAAAACTAATCCTGGACGACACAAACCTGTACCGCTGATGTTGGCCTGTATCTGTTATCTTCATTCTGGTCTAATCTTTCATCCATTACAGTACCCAAAAGATGCTTTCGACGGACACAAAGAGAGGCGAAGATATCAACAACAGACGACTTGTTCCGGTGATCGAAGATTTTATGTCTTCTGCAACTACGACCCCTGTGCTTTCTGGGAGTGACGCCCAGTCCTTTCGCCGTTGCCCGTGCCAGGTTTCTTTCGGCCAATGCAAACCTGGGGCCCGTTTCTCGAAAGTCCCGGTAACTTAACGGGCCCGGAATCATATTTTTAAATCAAAGTCTCAAGAAAAGTAGGGAGTGTTCTGACCTCTAATGAAGTCCATTTTGTTTCGTTAGCTAATAACTCTACTGTATAATTTTCAAAACTTTTAAAACTCCCTTCTAAAATGGAAAACAAAACAGCTTAACGGGCCCGGTAATTACCGGGAGCTTCGAGAAACGGGCCCCTGGACATTTTTAAAGTTTGCGGATTGCAAGACGTTGCGTCATTTGCGGAAACTTTTGAAATGAATGCCTTAGTTTACTACAACGATTAATCTTTCATAAACAGCCCCTACTACACACGTTTCCTCTGCCCCCTCCCGTTTTAAGCCATGTTTTTAACAAAAAAGGTACATTATTTTAATGTTACTTCCAATCTGCAGGCTTCAACAATAGACGGAGAATAACTCTTTAAGAGTCAGCTGGTGTGGCCAGCCGAAATATTGTTATGAAAAATGATCAGCTTTGCAGCAGTCTTTGGCCTTCACTTCTTTTGGTTCTTAACATTTTAGTTAATAAGATCTCTTATCTAGAGATGCAACGTTGACAACCAGCAGGATCTTCGTCTACGGTTTTTGCAAGGTAATTTCTTTATCATATTTTTAGGGCATACGCTCCCCCAGGTCAAATCCCACAAGCAGCGCCGATTCATAAAAAAATAATAAGGTAGAATCCACCGGAAAATTGAGTAATTTTAATTTTCAGTGGACAAAAGCCTTGTACCAGAATAATTTAAGGCACAGTGCATTCTTTTCACCCTTTTCAAGGGCTAAAGATGTAATAAGTCATCTGTAATAACACCAAAGACTATTAAATTCTCAAGGGAGCCCGAGAAAATGAATGTCAAATTTCACAAAATGACATCTTACACATGAAATGTTCGGAATTTTACCTGTGTTTTCACATTTCTTGTGAAATTTGACATTCATTTTCTTGGGCTCCCTTGAGAAATAGTCTTTGGTGTTATTACAGATGACTAAGTACCTCTTTGAACCTTGAAAAATGTAAAAAAGAATGCAATATTCTTTGAATTATTTTGGTACAAGGTTTTTGTCCACGGAGAATTAAAATTACTCAGTTTCCTGTTGGATTCCGTCATAATAACATTTCCAAATATCAATTTGCTCAAGTAAACCGCCCCACTTTCCTGCAGCGTTTTCCGTCATTCTCAGTGGGAAAATCCGCTCACCTTTTCGCGATCGCCTACGTAAAGTTGCGGAGTCTGCGCAAAAATCTCAGTTTTAGTTCGCAGGTTCTGGTCTAATGTAAAAGCAACCAAACCATATAAAAAGTTTAACTAGTTTAATTGTAACATCGCTATTTACAAGATTTAGAGCGGTTTTCATTTGAGTGTCGAAAAGTAATTGGTTTTGCACTTTCTACACGATGCGATTGGCTTAAAAGATTCGCGCCACCTTTTCATCCAATCAGAAGTAAAAACAAAGCCAATTGTGACGCGCTCGCATGCATTTTCCCGCGCTTTGCGTCAGCCACATGTAATTACTTCGAGTTTTGATTGGTTCAATGTATTGTCTGTGTCCTATGTGATTGGCCAGAGTAATTACTTTGGTTTTGGTTTTACGACACTCAAACGAAAACTACTCTATCACGTATAGTGACTTAGCTGGATGTAATCCCTTTCAAGAAAGAAAATTTATTTGCATTGATGAACAAAATC
>OZ037998.1:30375726-30418226 GCA_964035705.1 Porites rus | reverse complement strand
CTCCCTTCGTCTCGTCACTTTGCTTGGCGTTTGCTTCATCATCGTTAGCATCAACTGTGTCGACTTCTTTCTTTTTCTTCTCCTTCTTCGGCTTTTCTGAGGCTTTCATCATCTCGTTGAACTCATTGACGGCAGCGGCGGCTGCCTCTTTCTGCTTCTGTCGCTTTGTCTCCTCATCTTCGCCAAGAGGTGGGTTCAGATATTTTCGCTCAATGCCTTGCTCCACCTGTTAAATCCAATATGACAAAATCAGGCTTCAAAAGAAATTCTGCTTCAAAAGAAAACTGACTGACAGTAAAGTATTTTGATAATTACACGTTTCTGGGTATCTGCCCACCTTCCCCTCCCCTAAGCCAACATTAAGACTTGCTTCTTACTTAAGGAAAAATGTTGCCTTAGGGGAGGGGAAGGTGGGCAGATACCCAGAAACGTAATGTGATTCAGTATTTTTTTTTATCGTGGACCTACTATCCAACCTTCGGATCTTCGAAATGCTGACTTCAGCTTTCGAATCGCTTGATTAGTTTTTTTTTTCCTTTGCAAGTGGGAAAACACCAAGTTTTAAACTTCATAATCTCGATACATGAAAGGTCAAATACAATAAGTTGCATGCAAACAGAAGTTTTATACATATCGTCACAAGGTAGGATTTTCGTCTTCATGCAAGGCTGACACAAGGCTGAGTGGGAGAGTTAAGACCCTCCGAGTTCTTGATAGGATGCTCTAAACATTGAAGGACTCGTGGCTCTATGGCGAGGAGGGTCGAAAGATAATTAAAATTACGTCAGCCATTTGACTTGCTGGAAATCGGCTGTTCACAAGCGTATATTAAAAAAACAAACGATGATCAGTGAAATTTTGAATACCTTTAGCAGCTCCAAAGCGAGCTCTTTAACTGCAGGGTTGATAGTCACAGAGCCTACAACCAAGCTAATCGTGGGTGTGCTGCATCGTGTACTGTCTCCCGCTGGTGAGGAGGGTCGACTGCCATCTGGCTGCAGATGAAGAGGAAGTGCTGAAAACGAACGCTCTGCTGGTTGATCGGCTTTCTCTGCTGCTGGTTTGTTCAGTTCGTCTGAATTTAGAGCACAAAAAAACGTTTAATTATCTTTTTCATCAAATAGTGCATGAGCAACTGACAATCGACAGTCTTAGGCCCAGTTCAAACGTCGACCTTTCCATGTACTTAATTGAAGGGATTAGGTTCGGTACATGAAAAGATCGACGTTTGAACTGGGCCTTAAAGGCAAAGGAGAGTCTGCTACGTCTGTCACGCATCGTGATCACTCTGATGAATTTTCTTAGATGTGAAGAAGTGGCATTGCCTGGCCGCTTTAAACTGTCTTTTGGCTACATTTTGATGGTCTCACTGAAAGAATTAGTTCTTTTAGTCAAACTTTGCATTTTCTTGAAAGAGAATCCTTTCAGTTGCATCTCATACTACCAGTCAATAATACATCATCTCTGGCAACAAGTTTACAGAATTGTCAGGATGATGGACAGCGAATACCCTGAGTGATAAATAGCGATTAAATTGCGCGAACCGATATGTTCCTTAAAAGACATCGGTTTTGATGCTTTTAAACGTTTCTTTAAATACCCTTAATGAAGCATTAACTTGAAAAACTTTGATACGGAGTAATCACAACTCACTTTGACAATCCCATTTACTGTTTTTCCTGTACAATTGGACCATTAGGCCGGGAGAAATAATTAAAACGACAAAAACGACCACCCTACCCACACCTCCCTCATACGTACCTGTATTTTCAGGTTCATTTTTCACGCCATTCACAACTGGCTTTACATCTGCATCACATTCCATTGGCTTCTCCTCGGCGGCCTCCTTCTTTTCCGCCATTTCACTCGCGGTCTCCATGTTCTGTTCGCTCTCCTTTGTGTCAACCTCCATTGGCTCTGAGGCGTCACCATTCTCCTTTACCTCACTAACACCATTAGTTTTTACATCTTCACTACTTTTTGCTTCAATGAAATACCCATAGATCCCATTCTCAACTTTCATTCTCCAAGAATCACGTTCGACAACTCTGATGAAACCCAGGTTTCCCTGCCAAATCCTGTCCTCCAGGTCGAGAATCTGATCACGCAGATTAGCCTCAAGAAACTCTTCCATGGTTTTGTACCGCGACTTGTCCACCGTTGGTTGATTCCTGCCTCCTCGCCTTCCTTTAGGCTTAGTATCCTTCTTCTGGGCTTGATTCTCTTCTTTCAGTGGACATTTTTCCACAGCGAGCGTTAGCTGCTTGTACTCTTGTTGGATTGCCTCTCTCAAAGTTCTCTCTCGGAAACCCCTGGGATTAAGGGCTTCCAACAGATTATCTATGTCCTCCTTGGAACTGAAAAATGACCACCTAACTATTGGTCTTGTTTTATATACTTCACACCGGTCTTGGTCGTCGGAAGCATTCATCTGGTACGCTTTGAACATGTTCAAAACTTTTCGCTGAAAGTTCTCATTGTTCTTTACAGTCTTTTTAGCATCAGAGTGACCATTAACCAAAGGTTTATCCGCAGTTGTCTCTCCGTTTTCTCGACGTTTTTCCTCACCCTCTCCCTGTTGTTCATCAGCACTGTCCTCGTCAGTAGCCTGTCGAGATAATAATCACCTCATGTAGGTGTTTGTTCAAGACCAAAGGAAGGCGAAAACCTTAAGGTGGTTTGGGCTGTTTTTTTTTTTTTTGGGGGGGGGGGGCATTTCCACATTACACTTTATAGTTGGCCTAATTATAAGTATTTTGCTGAACTTTTGTTCATGAGCGCCCTTTAGAGGCAGCGTGGCCAAGTGGTTAGAGCACTAGACTTGAAATCCGGAGGCCCCAAATTCAAGTCCCGTCCTGATCAGTAGCTGGATTTGTTCACGGTAGTCCCGAGTTCAAATCCGCAACCATGCTACATGCAGTTAAAAAGCCGACTGGTTTGCCTCCTACCATTTTGGGATTCTTAACCTTGTTATGTTCCATTTGAATTACTTGTTTCATTATCCCTGAAAAGCCCCATAAGGGGCAAGGATAATTAAGTGCCTAATTTCACGGCTGTTATAAGGTATTTACATCTCATTAGCATTCGATCCTGGACAGATCTAAACCGGATATTTAGAATGCGTGCATGGATGATGTGTCCTTATAAGTGCAACATTCCGGCAACTTGTTTGGTTTCCAAAAATCACCAGGGCTGGATAATCCAGGATTAATGAGAAATTTGAATTTAGATATGAACGCAAATTCAGTCTAATTGTTTTTGCCTATAATTTGATAATTGGATGCTCTAAAAAGAATGATGATAATTATTCAAGAAAATGCATTTGAACATAAGAAAAAAAAAACGAATTAAAATTTAACTTTGGGTTAACTCTAATCGGCCTTTGGACAACTAGGCCCAGTTTTCTCCACTAAACCACCTTACCACTGATTCCGAGTCTGATTCAGGTTCCAGCAGCAAGTGTTGATCTGGATCGTCATCCTCGACAAACAGTCCTCGCATTGTTTTAAATGCCCAGTAACGCCTGAATACCCTGTCCCTCCCTAGTGGCTGAATGGCGCTCCTGGACAACGCTTTAGCTAACTGATTCAGAAACTCTTGATCTTTCCGCTTTCTGTCTTCTTTTCTCTGCTGTGCCAGTTCTTCTTCCTCTTCTTTGGTTAAAGCAGGAGCCTGGTTTACAACTGTTTTATCCTCTGTGGTCTGGTTCTTTGGGTCTGTTGTTTCCTTAGCTTCACTGGACTGCACGGTATTTTCGTTGGCTTCCTTCTTTTTGGCCGTTTTCTTGCCTCCTTTTTTTTCCTGGTCTCCTTCATTCTGTTCTGACTGAACTTTAGAAGACTCCTCAGTTTTGGAACTAGAGACAACACATTAAGTTAAGAATCAGGAACAATTTGGCACTAGCTCTACTCTACTTGACTTCAAGTCATATTAGGGCCAAGCACGCGAGTACAAAAAGGTCTTTTAACAATAAAAACGTAGATAAGAAATATAAGGCAGATTTAACTTGGATAACAAAAATTAATATTAAAAAAAAAGCAAGAATGCGAAAGCACATGGTAAAGACTTGTCTGTCACTGGTCAAGTCGGTTCTTAGATCTGTGCGCTTTTGCGTCGCTGTCGTCGCATTGTCTTTGCAAAACTCAGATATGTTGTGGTGTCCATGCATTTATAGCCTCCATGTAGTTATGGATGTGTTCATGTATTCACTCAAAGTACACAATTTTGTTCAGCATTAATACTCGCCCAAAAGCTGCCATGAGCCTGTCAAAAAATTACACTGAATTATAAATTGAACTGAATACCATTGGTTTTTTTTTGGTGGTAACTAATTTAGCAGTCACAGGTGCTGTGTTACCTTGACTGTCCCTTTGCACCATCTATTCTTTCCTGGTCCTTTTCCTTCTTCCGTTTCTCCAGCTCTTCCTTCTGTCGCTGCCTCTCCTCCTGTTTACGGCGATACCTAGCAGCTGCCTCCTCCTTATCTCTCCGGTGATCCGCCCACTGATCCTCCTGCCATTCACGACGGACTTTGCGACACCTTAGGAACACAGCAAAAGCATATCATATTATAAGCACAACAATCTGACTTAAACAATGAATACGCCTGCTGGCTATAAACACCATATAAAGTAGAATGTACATTTCTCCACTCCAAGGTAACTCAAATACCCTGTCGTTACAAGTTAATAGAAGAGGCTACATGTATCTATAACATTTCATCAGCACAGAGGTTTACAGTAAATCACTCACACCTTATACTCTTTGTTTTCTTAACCAGGGGTACACTGAAATAATGCTGGGCATTTAGAAGGGAGGGATAAACGTAAAAATTGGTTATGTCTTTAGTATTCATTCTTATGCAACTCATTTTTTCCCTTCCCTTTTGTATGCTTGACTTACAAAGACACCAAGCAAAAAATAACATTAAGCAGTAACGGTCCCTTACTGATCAAAGCCATCTTCCACATAGTCTCGGGCAGTTGCATATGTGATCAACTGTGTGCACAATGCCACCAGCACTTTGAGTTTCTCCTCTGCACCCATGTCATAGATATTGCCAGTCACTAGTGCTTTTAACAAACGCGGCTCAGCATGGCGGAACTCTACTCCAGCATCATCACTGTAAGTGAAGCCTCCACGACGCTGCCAACGATACGATGACTCCCCACAACCTTGAAGGCACAAAAGCTTTGCAGTAAACATGTAATTCCCTTTCATGATTGCATAAAAGAATAGGCCACTTTCAAGCTTTTAAAATTCATACAGTACTTAGTTCCAGGGCTGAGGGGTATAAAATGAAAGAATTTCTTTTGTTTTATTCCCATCAGCCTTGCATCAGATGAAGTATGAATTTTAATGCTTCAAAACTGGTCTAAAACCCATTAGAATGTTATTTTAAGAGAATTGAAGGTCCAAAAAATTGGGTTCAACAAAGCAAGTGAAGTCAATTTTAGTTCAGATTCTAAGAGGCATAAGAAACCAGGATTTTACTGTACATGTGACTATGAACTCAATTTACTGGCACTAATTTGTGAACAGTTATTTATTATAAGTTTTGTTTATTAATGAGTGAAACTTTTCAAGATCTGACATTAATGGTGTTAGCCCTTCATCAGAGAGATCCAGTCTGAGAATGGCTGCTGTAAAATTTAGGCATGTATTTTGTATTAATGTTTACCAAAAGGCATGCTACACTTTGTTTCTCGGTCATTTTTGGTGGTTGCTCACAGGAGGTTTGACTGTATTTTATTTTATTGCATACCTATTCTGGCTCCTGAGGACAACAGATGCAGTCTCAGAAGCTCGGAGCTTGTGAAGGGATCCATGATCAACTCATGAAGAGGTTTACCCTGGTACTGCATGGGCCAGGCTGCTGCCATGGTTGCCGAGGCTGACACAGTCGCTTGTGATTTTTGGTCACCCTCTTCATCGATCTCAACAACAGGCTCATGGTCATGTGTTCCATCAAGCCCCTCTTCTTCTTCTTCTTCTAAGTGAGTGCGCAGTATTGCTCCAAGAAGAAAGAGTAACAAGTCATAATAAACACCTTCTGCATCATGCTCAGTTAGTGCCTCCTCCAACATAGCTATGAAGAAAAATACAACAAATAAGGTGACTCAATAGGGTTTTTCAGGTTCAATATCTCCCAAGTTTGATCATAAACTACATCACCATTAACAAAGATTTGGAAAAACTATTACCACACCTGTATTAGATAAAGATGAAAATTTGTTATGATTAGGGTTACAATGACAGCGGAGTTGTCAAAATGGCGAAGTGACCTCATTGCCTATTTTATTAGGCCACTACGCTGCTAACTGAATATGATGTTGCTGTTTAGTATTGGCGCAATGACCGTCAAATCAGTTGGCGATTGCCTAGTACATCTTCTACCATAAAGATCCCCTATACAGAAAAAGCCGGGGCATTGGAGCCAATCAGAAACAGCCAAATATTTTGAAATTAATAATAACAGTTATTATATGTACAGCGTGCAAAGAAAGTAGTGTCCGATAGCCCGAGGCTAGTCAATTTTGCTATCGGGCTGGTGAATTCTGTTTTTACCTTGCCCAATGGGCAAGTAATGTTTTTTGAGGAATTCGAATAACAGAAGAACTGTGACATCAATTCTGCTAGTCAAAACGTTTTTGGGGCTAGTTGAAATGATGTCTGGGCTAGTAAATGCTAGCTTCAGCTTGCCCAAATGGCAAGCTGTAAAAATGATTTTCTTTGTACCCTGTATGTATTTAGATCTGACAACATTATCAGTTTTGATGAATAAATTATAATCCTCCACACACTACGGGTCTAATTTTGGCCAAACAGTACACAAAAACATGTACTTTACATCATAGTAATTACATCAATGTCTTGATCACTTTCAATGCAGAGAATATCTATCGTGAATACATTACCAAATGTCAAGCCAGAAGGAAATTCATCTTTTATATCAAAAAGATTTCCAAAATTGCTCAGAAATTCCAACACCATCATCATGTCACCAAATAGATCCGATGGTAGCTTTATACTAACTGGAATAGTCTTAGGCAACTCCTGCAAATGAATACATAAGACACACTCAGTGGCATAGCTACGACAACAACAACAACACAGTTGACCACAAATAAGTGTGATGTGATAGAGTTGTGGCTTTCAACAATGAGTTGACTAAAGGGAATTAATTTTTTAATGTGTTTTATTTCTACAAAGAATACTGCAATTTGTATATCCAGGGTCAATCGGAATTGAAGTACAGGCATCTGCCCAACCTTAAGTAGGCAGCTGTGACAAACAGTGGGGCCGTAAACCAGGGAAGGGTCTGAAGCATGTTCCCAAAGCTCTGAAATGTAATTTCAAGGCCACTTTGGGCATCAACTTCAACTATTACAAAATTATCACATATCACATTCTGTCAACTTGTTGGAAAACCTTTCACCAGAGGAACAAACTTTCCATGTATTTTAATAACCAGGCAGAGTTTTTAGTAGCAAATTGCCCATCTTACCTTCAAATCATCCAGTTCAAGATCTTCTCTCGGTTTATTCCATTCTCTTAACCTTATTGCTTCTAGCCTCTTTTCTTCCTTCTGTCTTTCACGTTCCTGAAAATACGAGGGCAACAAAATGTCTTTATGAAGCAGCATATGAATAGTTGCATATCCTCATCAGGACACGGCAGCAAGCATGATACGTGTAGTTTGGTACAGAATGCAATTCTGTGTTAATATCCCAGCCTGATTTGTGGTGTATCTAGGCCTCTCACTGAAACAATCTTCTCATCTTCCCTCTGCCTACCTCACAATCTTTTCCCAAGAACTAGCATAACTAGCATGAACAGCGTAACCCAAATCATAATAGGACTTGTTGTGTGCACCTTCAGCAGATTTCTCATAGCACAACTGCTGGTACATGAGCTAAACATTTTACACAATGTTTCAATGTTGCCATGACAACTAGGGGTGTCTGGAACAATCCCCAAGTGACCATAGATAAAATGCTAGATTCCCCTTTCAATTTGCCTTGTAAATGCTTGTGAATTAAAGGGAGAATTTCTTATTGAATCAGGGGCTATTGACAGCTATAGGACCTTATTTCACTGAGACAAAATCCCTTCCATTGGGTTTTAGGAAGAAAATGGCTCCAATATACAGTGCAATAGTCTGCAAAAACATACTCTGCCTTCACCATGACCAATGGTGAAAGTGAAAGCTTCAGTGCAGTAACATTCCTGTCATGTGATGGTATACAGCTGTAACTTGTAACTAACAGGCCACTTCTGAGTTCCAAAGACTCTCACTTTCAAAATGAGGTTAAGTGCAATACCTTTTTCTAAAAATAGTTGTTTTTATATCAATAGTGTCGCACTTAGCCTTGCTTTGAAAGAGAGGCGTGGAGCAACTCAGAAATGGCCTATTCACAGGTCAAAACACACTCTGTTAAAAGTCAAAACATACCCTGTCTCTTTCAATTTTCTTAACTGCTCTTTCTTCTTCTCTCTTAGCTTTATTGGCTGCCTTTTCCCTTTCTTTCTCCAGTTTCTTTCTTTCTCTTTCCTCCTCAATTTCTTTTCTCTTTCGTTCTTTTTCCTGTTCCATGAGTCTGTGAAATTCCTCAGGTGGTAGTTTCATTCTATTCTTGCCCTCACTTGATTTGCCATCTTTTTCCTTCTGTTGTTAACAAAGTAACGAGTTTAAAACTACATTTTAAACATTTGAAAGTGAACCTCTTTTTGTGCTGTTATGTAATGTAAGGAGTAAGGATTGGTACAGTTAGTTACTGCAAGGCCATTTGCACAAGAGGTCCTAAGTTCTATTCCCATGCATGACCCGAAATCTTCCTTCCTTTCTGTTTAGCTACAAATAGCTTTGAGGACCCCTAAACAGCATGATGGCTATTTCAAGTTAACCAATGCAACATAAGGACCCTTTACCTTTTAAAGTCTTTACTATTTGTTAGTAAAATGTGTGTAGTTTGAAAAGAAAGAAAAAGGAAGGGAACACAAAAGAAATTGATCACAATTAATGCACAGTAAACGTCCTGAAAGACTATAAAAAATATAATACAAAACCTTGATGTAAAATGAAAAACCCCATATGATAGACAATGGTAGAATGATGTCTTTGCTTTTGATGTTGAGAATTTGCTAATACTGTTCCTTAAACAGAGGCCTTCTTGTATCTCTACATCAAACTCTCACCTTTGACTTTTTCTTCGCAGATCCTTCTCCATCAGTTTTTGCTTCCTCATCTTTCTTCCTCTTTCTCTTTTTCTTGACTGGTCCAGCCTCTGTTTGGTCTCCATGACTTCTTTTTCTTTGCTTCCTGTCTTTTGGAGGGGAAGACAACTTCAATGGAATTTCTGGCTCACCAAGATCAAATTTCTTTCGATACTCACGCTATAATAAACAAAGGGGATATCAAAGACAGAAAACAATTAAAAGCTACTTACAGGTAATATTCATAGTGCAAGCTCTGGATTCCATTGTAACATTCTAACAAAGACATTATGCCCCAGTGCTCAACATTAAATTCGTGTACTATTATTAGAATTCCTGGAAATAGGCTATTAGTATGTTACCCAAATAAATGGTATTAGCTACAAGAACTTGTGTACCATAACAATGTAAACGCCTTCTTCTGAATGTGGAGTACTCCTTTCACAGCTGATCTTCAGGAACATTTTTAGCTTATCCCTGGTGAAGATACCTTTTCTGCGACTGAAAAATAAAGTGATTGTTATACAGTTGTGCCACATGTGCATGTATGTCATGAACCAAACTTCCCCAAACGGAACAGACCCCACTCAAACAAGACGCTAACATACACCACAAATTCTAGATTTTTTTAGGCATCAAACCAATGCACTTTACAAACATAAGTGAAACCTCCCTTTCTAGACATCTCTATTCAGGAGCTACCTCCCATAATATTTGTAAAAATTACCCCTACTGAGGGACACCTCTAGTCAAGGGACACTTACATGTATCTTGGCTCTGAGGGTGTCGCTGAAGTATTTACTTCTACTGAAAGGACATCTCTATTCAGGAGACACTACTTCTGGTCTAGAGGGAGTCTAATGAAGTCTCCAACTTTATTAAAAATGAGATGGAGTAGTGAAGTTAACTACTTTTTAAGTTGATTCTTAATTACCTGACAACTGAAGCCTGGACAACAACAATCTCTGGTCGCTTCTCCTTCTTTTTAGATCCTCTGTCAGAATGAAGTCTAATTTCATACTGATACAGTGCAGCAACTGGCCAATTATAAACTGGTTTCTCTTTGGGTGACGATAACTTTGGAGATGGTCCTTTCAAACCACTGCCTTTATCATCATCACCATCATCATCAATAACTATAACTTCACTTTCCGAACCCATCCTTTTACTACAGCTTGGTGACTTGCTTGCCTTTGGTGACCCCAGCTGACTAGGAGATTTATTTTTTGGAGATGCAAGCTTTTCACTGCTACTCTTCTTGGAAGTGGGCGTAGATGGAACTTTCTTTGTGCTCTTATTATCATCTTTCACACTTTTAGAAGGAGTACCCTTTCCGCTAGAGGAATGCTTCCTTGATTTGTTGGGAGTCTTTTCACTACTACTTTCAGCACTGTGTTTTCGGGATTTTGATTTTGAAGGAGTATCTTCTGAACCTTTCTTGGGAATTTTTCCAGTCGGAGATGACAAAAACACACTGTCTGAATTGCATTTTTTAGCCTGCAAAGATAATGGCTGACTGTCTGAACTACTCGAACTATTTGTCCTTTCCTTTGGTGATTTAATTTTCTCTTCAGAGTGGCTATTTTTCTTAGACTTTGGAGTTGACAATTTCCTTGATTTGTCAGTTTTGTTTGGCGAATAGCTGGTGACTTCTCCAGGGGGGATTACTCTTGTTATGACACCACGTCTCCTAACACAGCAAAAAACAAAACAAAACAAACAAACTATAATAAATAAAAATTTTAAAAAATGAAAATAGCCTCAAAGTTTTAACTTGCTAAATTGAGACAAGCCCAGATAATCTAGCCTGCATTGCAGCTGAACTTATCACTCAAGACCTAGATAGAGAACTCGATATAGTCCGTCTGCGCAATGGCTCCCAAAAGCCTGTTCTGGTATCCCGCAAGTTTGCAGGAAAATCTCTTTCCATTTCTAACACACTCTGTGATTGGACATTTCTTTACGCAACAATCATGTAATACTCCGTCAGGCTAAAAATTAATTTCTACAACTTTCAGTAAAAAAAAAAAGGAATTTCTTTTAACAGTGCTTTGCATAGCAAAAGGCCAAACAAGTTATGTCTGATTCAGCACTTCATTGTAATATTTATGCTGTCGTATTATTAGAAAAAGGGTTTTGCTAAGGGATGGAAACAATTTGACATTTTCTCTGAAATTGCGAGTCTAAATTTGTCTTTGACAGCTTGAGATTGGTCGAAAACAGCTACTTCTGTAGAAACTCTGTTGGAAAACTCATAAAAAATGATGAGGACTTATCGAGCAAACAGAACATTTTAGACGAATAACTCAAAAACCTGAATGGAATCAGAGTTAATTTACTAGCATCAAAATGATCTGGAGAACTGCTGGTCAGTCACGATCAGGATGCCCTGACTTCAAGGGGAATCAAAGAAACTGGAACATCATTTAGATGACAAACCTGGTCTTCAATAAGTGTTTGCAACGTTGATAAATTTTGACCTATCGACAATATAGGTCAAATGAGCCAATATTTGCTACGGAATTGCGGTAAACTGTAAAAAACAGAAATTCCCGCGACAAATTTTCTTATTCCAGCATACTACTCCTTTACACCTCTAGACGCTCTTTCCCACTTTTCTTCAGAAATAGCCTAATAGTAATTAATAATTACCTTTTTATTCACAACAATTCAAGAGAAAACCCAGGAAAATACAAAAGTACAAATGTTATTGTTTAAAGCATCTCGGTTGCGTAGCAGAGTATTGACAGATTGCTTCTGAACATTCAGATATCCCTGCGGGAACCTGCGGGATACCGGAACAAGGTTTTGGGAGCCATTGCACAGACTCTCTATATCACGGATGTAGACTGTCTGCGACGCAGGCTAAGATTATCATGAAGGAGCAAATTTTATAAAATTTTAAAATTAATTAAATTTTTTTTTAGCAAAATTCAACACTAAAAGGTTGGAAGAAAGAATTATTATTATGGCTTCCCCTACTAGGTACTCCTGCTTTCCTTAATATTTTGCACCTATAATTTATTATTAAAACTGTTCAAATCATTAAAAACTTTATAAAGTCCTGATAAGTTTTAATGAGTTTTCTTTTTTGCTGTAAAATGATATAGAAAAGAAAATCACTTCTTAATTAACTAAAAGATGATAGTTGAATAAAATAATTATTTCCTTTCTTATCCGATTTTGTCACAATGAAGACTAATTCATGTGCATTTCATTATTTCAAATTCACATAATTTTTCCCGCTCACAACAAATAATTGCTGATCACTTCGACAAACCTTCCAATTAATTAATATTTTATAGGAAATAACCAATACACAAAGTGTAATGGTATATATTTAAAATGAAATCCTTTGTAAGCTGCACTGCAAACATAAACTGTCAAAAACCTTTAAATATTGCAAAATTGCAGTTAATCATCGATTTTTCTTATTTCGAAGCTCAAAAATAAAGTTATACGAGAAATATGTTACGTTTCTCAGTTTAGAAATCTACCTTGAATGTTAAAAAGTAGAAAAATTTAAAACACTGAACTATTTTATTGACAGCTGTCAATCAAAAATGCAAATTACCCTTCAAAATAGCTAAGAAATGATTAAAATAAAATTGAAAATAAAAATAAGTAGAGAACTTAGGAATAAGCCAGTGAAACAATATGGCTGCCCTCTTTGTTTCAAACCACAACTGCCTGAAATCCCATCAAAACAACTTCTTCGGCCAAAATGTCCCCCACACCCCACCCCTAGCCAATTTGCACCCCCTTAGTTAATCTACGTAAGAAAAAGAAAGGATATTAAGAGAAAAAGAGAGAGTTTGCTTCTTTACACTTGCATAATATGAAAGAAGACGCCCGCTGAATGGCATGTGATGCACTATACTACACGACGTCTTGGTACGATCACCTTCAACCAACACCATAGCTAAAATCTGCCCCATTCCCCCCAAAAAGTGGTCCCATTTCCGAAAAGGCCTCGTCCACTACGAAAAACCTGACTTACTTTTGTGAAAGATGCTGGATTTCAACTTCTTCGCCTTCCTGGTAGTGATCCTTCATGTAGGAAAACACTTCATCGCATAAATTAGCTAGCCGGCCACGCTGAGTGTGGTGGACCAGAGTCAGTACCGCTCGTTGGATTGGCTCAGGGAGACTCTGGGCTTGTTTTCTGATCGACTTTTCAGAATCATGTGCTTCTTGGTAAGTTAATCCACTCTTACTAGTATATTTGCAGCTCCATAACAGGCTGTTACACAGAATTGTACGCTCAAAAAACGACCTGAAACGAAAAATGGCGGTGTTTTACAACTGTAGGTGAAACCGTGAACGGTCAAAAATGAATGACAGTGTACCGGATATAGAAATACTGCAACAAGGGGTTAAATTTACCTATAATCGCGAAAAACTTCATTTGTATGACGGCAAACGAAGACTTCTTCCTCAGGCTTGAGATCTGGTGGCGGTTTTGTAGGTGAAAACGGTTTCCTATTCAGCAAGGGCATGGAGTTGGCAAACTACGAGAGTGCGGTGCTCGACCGCGAAACTCTCCCAAACACGCGCGTAAACCGGCCACGATTTCCACTATAAGAAATCTGAGATCCTGGAGCAGGTTTGTGACAAAAATTTGTGGTCAAACAGTGATGTCAAGAGAAAATGATGAAAAAGTTTTCTTCCAACACGAAAATTCCGCCGGCCACGCAGCTCGTGCGTCCAACTGGCTCACAATGCCGTGATCTTCAATAGACTTCCTCCTAAGTTACCAGTCGCATGAGTGTCAAGGTGGCTACTTCGGGCATGATTTTCTCCAAAACTACCGGCTCAAATTATTCCAAATTTCGTCAGAATAATCTACACTTGATCCTGGATTCCCACAGTGAATAACATGTTCGAGTGATTTTTCGGAAAGAAATAATCTGTCCTAACAAATCGCAAAAGAAAAATTTTGAGCTCTCCTAAGCACATTTGAGTTTTGCGGGCCTGATGGGCTGGCTTTAGAGGAAAATAACGCGTCTGATTGGCTAAGAAGGGAATGATTGGCATTAGAGCAAGCCATATATGGTAGAGATTGCGTGATTCGGTCAGCGGATTTTCGAATTTTCAGTACAATTTTCAATGAATCGTGGTGGAAACTTTACTCAAAGCTATTTGCAGAAATGCTTATTTTCAAGGTATTTCAGAGTTATCTTGCTGGTCTTTTTGTCTCATACTATAGATGAATTTTTTATCTCTTAAGAGTTTTGTTGAGATCATCTCTGGTTTCGGCAAAGAAAGAAGTTACTTTCTGACTACAAAGTGAAGTTGTTGCAAAGTGTAATTTAGTAATCAAAGAAGGTGAAAATACAAAATGTCTTAATTTGCACAACATAAAATATAGTATACCAAAACAGTGACTGAAGGATACTTGCTTTAATTTGATAGTGACAGTCTGGATAAATTGTACTTTGTACAGACAAGGGGGGAGTTCAGAAAAACTGATTATCATAAATTCCAAGAAAATTCTAAGCGATGTTGTATTTTTCCAAACTATTAAATGAAAACTCAATATCATAGACATCCTTTATAATCATAACTGTAACAAAATTCTCAAGTCTGATTGGCTATCAACTGTCCTGATTTCAGCACTAATAGGACAGTGTAATTGGACAGTATTCGTCGTGCCTAAGTTATTGGACAGTGCACGCCATCGCATGCTTATACTTAAATGGCTTTTTTTTTCACTGCTAGCAAAAAAGACTCTCAGGATTTCTTGTGTTTTATGTAGAAAAAAGCCTAAAATATCACAAAGTTTGTTATGGTTATGATTAATTGTAACAGAACTTTGTGTCGTCCAATTCGATCATACTCGTGATTAAACAAGTCAGACGACCGCGTATTAATCACTTGTATGATTACAGACTGAATTTGACTCCACTTAGTCCTATTACCCTTATTAATTTGGGATAATTTAGTTTAGGTTATAAGTGTGGAAGTCAGGAGCATTTTTTACCTTCCTGATTCTCCAGATTTCTGGAAGTGGTTAACAATCACTCCTGAAATGAAACTTTTAGTGTGGTTTAGGATGTTGAAACATGGGTGGGGATAGTTCAGGGTGCAAAGAAAGTCGTGTCCGTTAGCCCAGGGCTAGCAGATTTTGCTATCGGGCTACTAAGTGAGTTTTGTTCTTAACTTGCCCAGCAGGCAAGTGCTGTTTTGGGGGGAAATTCAAATTACAGAAGAATTGTAATCAATCCTGCTAATCAAAAAGGGTTTTGGGGCTCGTCGAAATGACTTGTGGGCTAGTACATGCTAGCTAGAGCTTGCCCAAATGGCAGGCTGTAAAACTGACTTTCTTTGCACCCTGATAGTTTTAGCTTTGCACCAACAGCCTATCTAATACCACTTGAATCCAGTCTTCTCTCTCAAAAATCAGGAAGGAAAGCATCCGGGAGAGTTCTTGCAGGCTATCTTGATATATTGGCAAAATCTGAGATGGTCACTTCACAGTGAAATCTTTGATTAATAGAGACGTAGCCAACATGATTTTTTCTCTGTAGTAGCGAGTTTAAGTAAAGGAGTTTTTGAGTGACAAATGTCAACCAGGAGTGAGACGTTTTCTCTGTTAATATAATTATCTTGATGCTGCCAGATTGGTCTTATAGAGATGACTTGCCCAGATTTGTAGGCGAACCACTGCCAAATATTATAAAATGTCCACTCGCCGATGAGAGCTATGGAAGCCAATTTTTCATGTATTATAGGTACATTGTCTTAAGTAGTTCTAATAACATTAGCATTTTCTTTTTATTTACATGTATAACTTCAGAGTTGTGACAAGAACTGCCAGTAAAGGAAGCAGCTCTTCAAGATGGCTGAAGAGGCAGCAAACAGTAAGAGCCATTGATAATATGAGACAGTAACTATTGATGTGTTACGAGTCAGTGTTGAGTTTGAGTACCATGCAGCAATAGAAATTGAAGGACTGAAATTTGAGCTCAATTTTATATCATTTGACATTTTATTAAATTTTATACATGAAATTAGGACTTGTTTGTGAAGAAGGCACTTGAGGACAACTATCTTTGCCGTAGTGCCTACAAACTGATTGAGCTGGATGACAGGTTTCATTTCCTACAACCTGGAAGAGTTGTGATTGACTGTGGTGCTAGTCCAGGTAACTTCTTGATAACAGTTCAGGTTACTTTACTTTTAAAGACAAACTTGATGATCATTAACCTGCAGCAACAGATGTATTTCCAGTGGTTGCTTCTTTCCCTCTCTCAGAGGGAGAGAAGCAACAACCGGAAAAATGTCTGCGGTCACAGGCGAGATGGTTATAGGGTAACATTGATGCAGAAATTCAATTGACTGTTTACTTACACTTTGGGTTTAGATTTTTACATTTGAATTAGGCACCTCCATCCCTGGTTTTTACGATAAAACATGTGGAATTGTAGTTATAGCTGCAATAGAACATGCATTTATTCAAGTTAAATAACATTTTACCCAGTTTTAAGTTGTCTGTTTTGTTTAATCGTTACCTTCAGGTTCATGGACTCAAGTGGCTGTTAACCGAGTATTGACGAGGGAGGCTGGTTTGTACATTATAATAATAAACTTCTAGCAAAAGAATTAATTGAATCATGACCATTCATACCACTTATTAACTGAGAGTGAGGTCATTACAGGGAAATCTCAGACCGAGGCTTATCAATGCATTGACCAAGCGATACAATGTACATCAAGGCTGAGGTCCGATATTTCCCTGTAATGACCAAACAGACAAGGTTAACAAGTTATTTACTATGGCCTTTTCATTATGAACCTCAGCCGGCAGGGAGAGCAGGTGGTGATACGTTGCAGTCCAGGAGGTGGAAGAGGAAAGGGTGGGAGATGGGATTTCTACAAGGGTGGAAAGCAGGAGAAAAAAGTGGAAATTTTGCAGCAATGCCTAATATTTTTGCAAATGAAAAGAATTAAGAAGGAAGCCAAGAAAAAAGGTGTGGGAGCCCAACCACCCCCCCCCCCCCCCAAAAAAAAAAGCCAGTCTTGGACTAGATTGTGAGCTAGCCTGCTCTAAGGCTAGGTTTTGACCCTCTAGTTCACCATAAAAAATATAGTTTGAAGATGAAGATGTGTTAAAATATTCAATGTTTCTCTTTGGTCTAGGTCAGCAGAGAGGTCTTGTCATTGCAGTGGATTTGTTAGGTATATAAATCTTTTGAATTAATGAATTGTTGTTCATTGTAAATTTAATGTTTGTTATAAATCACTGACAGTAACTTGTACTAACAGAAGTAATGGAAATACGTGGAAAAAAAGGATAAACAGCACAGTAAAAGGAGAAGAACTAACAGTTAATTTTTAAATGTGTGATGGAATTCATAAATTAGATTAGCATTGGTGTATGCAGTAGCTAA
Organism: Porites rus; assembly: GCA_964035705.1. Lineage (NCBI taxonomy): Eukaryota > Metazoa > Cnidaria > Anthozoa > Scleractinia > Poritidae > Porites > Porites rus. The sequence continues at coordinate 30,400,617 of OZ037998.1, read as the reverse complement.
AGTATTGACGTATCATCTATGTCCCCTACTTATATCAAACATTGCTATGGATTATTTGCAATTCTGTTAAATTTACTGACATGTTTACAGGGATGAAGGAGATAAGGCCAGTAAGTTAAATTTAATGGAGCCAGCATGGCCGGGTGTTCAATGCATGGGACTCAACGGGTTCGAGTCTTGCTCTGGCCACTTGCGAACTTGGTCATCCCTAGTTCAAATCCTTGGCCACTCTTGTAAATAGCCAACTGGTTGCCTCCTGACAGTTGGGGTTTTTAATCCTCTTATGTTGTGTTTGAATTATTTGTTTCTAAGTACCAGTATTTGAGTGGAGTGCCTGCAAACTAGCTGGATAAGCTAAGTGCAATTTCTATTATAAACAAGCCTTTAAACTTGATGGCCTAAGTTACAAATTTTGTCTTTCTTAACTAGACATTGAAGACATTCTTGGAGCAACTATTTTATCAAGATGTGATTTCACAGATGCCAGCACACAGAGGAAAATACTCTCACTACTACCACCAGCTGGAGCTGACGTTATAATGAGGTACGTTCAAACAGACTGCTGTTTTTTTTTTTCTTTTCTTAACTGCAGCTGATTGGAACAGTATTATATATTGTGCCATTTAGATTATTTTCTTTTTAACACACAGGTCATTTCATACTCTGCAATGATAATTGGCTAGTTTACATTTCACAACTTACTGTAAAGACTTAGCCTGTGTACAGACTTGCCCCCTCCCTCAGAAAAAATCAGGAGAGGAGGCGTCTGTGAATCGCCGTCCTTAATCCTGTTCCAGTATACATTTGCATAAATTATTTTTTTGTTTTTTCGCCGACAGTTGAAAAGGTACATGTGGGTCGAAAAATAGCTCTGGCATCTGTGCACAGGCTAGCCGAACATCTTCACGCAATGTCAACCCAAAAATCCAGATAATTTATAAGATCTCTGATTACAGTCAAGCCAGGTCAAGCGTACCTCCCAAGATCCCATTAATGTATTAATTTTTATTATTTGAAAGTTGAACCGTTGGTAGTTGTAGATTTCAGATTCATCTCTGTGTGCATTCTTGCATGAGTAATGAGCCGTGAATTCACACGCGATACAGTTACGAAATTTCTACCAGCTCAGTTTCCCTGAATTTGATGTAAATTTCTTCTTAGACATTTAATCCATTCAAAGATTTTCAGTCTGACCAAATACAGAGAAGTTCTCTTAAAATATTCACTGCTCATTGCGCATACAGGAATCCCAATTTAAATTTGACACCAGTTACAGGAACTACTAACGGATTCATTTTTCAAATAATCAATTCATTAATAGAATCTTTTTGGGGTAGGCTTGACCTGCCTTGGCTGTTAATGTTGGATTTTGTATGCCTTCTCTTTTATTTACAATACCAAGCAGCAAACATCGGTGGTAACTTCTCATGCCTTTTCGAGAGAGCCGAAATACAAGTAGCGGTAAACAAATATGAATGTCCACAAAGGCTGAGCTTTTCCCCGGGGAATCTATTCTGAGGTTCCTTCACCAATCACAACACCGGAAATTATATGCGTCATGGCATTAACATTACAACCAATCAGAGGATGTCCCCAACATTCCGGGAAAACGGGAACATGATTTTCATCGGCGATTCACAGACGTTTCCTCTTCCGATTTTTCCTGAGGGAGGGGGTACGTCTGTACACAGGCTATAAAGACTGAAACAAAATTTGGTTGTAATTTTTTTTACTAGGAAATCCTTATATGTTTAAGATAATGCTTATGCTGGTACATGAACGAAAAAAAGGAATAAAGTTTTGGATGCCAGTCAAATAACTTGTGAGGCACCTACTTGATCCAGTCGTCCAAAAAGAAAGCTATGTCAATAAGGAACATCCTGCTTATCCTTGTATTCTTATTTTGTGCTATAAATATGAATTCTCACTTCCCCCTTGATTTGTAGCCCTTCTTTAATACTTTGTGCCGGGCCATAACTAGAGGGGTGAAAGCAGTGCATAATTAACAAAACAGTGGTTAAACACTGCCATGTACATATGACATTGTTTGCATCTTTGAGCTGCTGTACCCAGAAATTGACTAAACTGCTAATCGCTTTTGAACCATGAACTTCTGAAATATTTTTGGAATGCCAGTCTGTTAGCCTGACAAACAAGCCAATCAAGTGTGAAACAACTAAACCTCAAGCAGTTTTTTTGTCTTAGCTGAATCAATAATCCTGTGTGCAGTTACATCTTTTTTGTTTCTTTTCAGTGACATGGCTCCAAATGCCACAGGAAACCATACTATGAACCATGAGGCCATCCTGGTTAGTGATAAAATGGATCAATTGACCAGTAGGAGATTTTTAGAGATTCCGAAAGTGATGAGATCTTAAAAGTTTAAAAGAGTGTGCCTAATAATATCACACGAGTTAACTGGAATTTTTTGAGACCTTGGAGAGGGAGAGGCATTAGTCGAAACAGGTTTGAGGAGGCTTTCAGAATTATTAAAGAATTTATTAAAAAAAGGTTTAAAGACTTGTTTATATTGGAAAGTGCACTTAGCTTATCCCGCTAGTTTACAGGCACTCCATTTAAATACTTTGAAACAAATAATTCAAATGCAACATAACAGGATTAAAAACCCCAACTGGCAGGTGGCAACCAGTTGGCTATTTACAAGTGTGGCCAAGGATTTGAACTCGGGACAACCAAGAACAAATTCAGCAACTGGCCGGAATGGGACTTGTACCAGGGACCACCGGATTGCAAGTCTGACGCGCTTACCACTAAAAAAGAGAAAGAGAAATACTTTGTTAGTGATGATTTTCACAGAAATTTGCCATAAAGGGCTTAAAATGTGCTTTGTTTAATATTCACTGCGGTTGTTGATGCCCATAATGTCAGAGAATTAGGTTAATAATAAAATACACTGCTGATATGAAAGAAGAACTCTGGGCTTTGGTAATAACTCCACTTATAGAAAGAAAGGTCTATTTAAAAAAAGAGATATGAGTTATTAAATTTAAGCCATCTCATCCACAGAACCTTTGTGAATCAGCCTTTGAATTCGGCAAAGATGTGTTGAAGCCTGGTGGGCATTTTCTATGTAAGCTCTGGGATGGTTATGGCACACAAGGTGAGGAAAGGGAACATACACATGTTAAGTAAACCAAAAAAATCTTTTCTTAAAACTTAGCACTCACCAGAAAGGAAAATGACGTTACAGCCACCTTAAGTTGTGAAAAATAAAAGAAGGTTCTAAATTTCCCCAGAATTTCTCTAAGCTTTGTCCAACAAGGCACGAAGATTTCAAATTGCCGAGTATTTGCAATTAGTGGGCCAGCTGTATTGCTGACTTTTCTGCTTATTTACTTTTTAATTTTTCAGATTTATTTATTTTTTAATTTTCAGATTTTATCAAAATGTTGCAAGTTTATTTCAAGCAAGTTAAAGAATGCAAGCCCCAGGCAAGCAGGAAGGAATCAGCCGAAATTTATCTTTATTCTGAGAACTTTAAAAAATAATGTGCATGATGTTGCATGTGCACAAATACAGCTGACAACATAACGCAACGTGCTTCATTCTCACTACCGTAGTCAAGATAAAGGAGCGGTTGTTGTTTTACGTGTTTAATTTACTAATGTTAAGTTATTGAATTCTTTTTTTGAGTATCCACTGTTTGAATCGGCTCCTTGGTCAAAACAGTAAGAACTGCCTGTGGACCACTACGCGATACAACTAATAGGCCGGTGGCATAGTTAGGGCCGGTTTACACGTAGAGCTCACGTGCGCCGCAACAGCGCTTGCATGGTCCAGACGAAAAGCAAATGTGCCATTTTCGAGCCTTTTGCTACCTTGGGTGCCAGAGGCTTTCATGCGCGGTTTCCGGTTTCGCCGCTCGTGTCTTCGGCCTTCGGCCGAACACGTGTCGGCCTGTGGCCGACGAAACGAAGCTCCCCGTCGCATGCGAGAGAAAACCTCTGGTACCCAGGGTAGCCTTTTGCGGACCACGTCAAACGGCTCGAAAAAGAGAGGAAGACCCTTTGTGACGACTTGGGAACGACGTTATCCATTTTCATGAGACTCTGCTTATGCACTGCGGTATAAAGCTGTATAAAGTGGAATATTAAAAGCATTTTCAAGCAAAAGATGCGGTGCACCTACACTTACATGCAAAGCATACATTTATCCTGTGTTGTCACTTCTTGAATAAATCACCCTCTCTAGTTATTAAGTCCCCTTTTTATAAAGAAAGAGAGTTTTCAAGCTTGTCTGTTCAGTTAGCCCTACCCTCTCCCACGTCCGAAGACCCCGAACGTTCCCCTTGATCCGCCAGTCGACTTTGCAGGTATATATGTAAACAATTTCCCCTAGCAGTGCTTGAACTCGTCGAAGCCCCTGGGAGACTTTAAGGGCAAGCCACATGACTCTAATTCAGCCTTACGATTTTGTTCGAAAACTGCACAAAAATTGTAATTCCATACTTTCCTCTGGATCCCAAAAGGCCATGAAATCAAGTAAACTCAAATAAGTAAAAAGTGTTCACCAATTTCTTCGTTGACCTAAGCTGCACGATTCGACTGAACACCGTCCTGGAGGAAAGCTAGTTGGCTTCGATTCACCTTAAGGACCCCTTAAGTACAAGTCATCGTGGGGTTCCTGTGATTAAGTCGGCTAATAAAAGAAGCGAGGCTACCAAGTTGCTTATCAAAGATGGCGGATCATCAAGGTAAGGAAGGAACTTTTGCCTGTTGTAACTTTCATTTTCTTCGGACTTTGTGGGTAATCAGGTGTTTTTGCGTCGTTTTCATCTCGTAGAATGAACACGGATGTTGTAATTCAAGCTTTTTTTATTTACCGTTTTCTTTAAAGCTGTGGTTTGATTTGCAAAAGAATGATTCTGATCGACGTCAGCTGTCAGGTTAATTCATTGTGACAAATCAATGAATTAAAAATTATTAATATTTAGGGTTACCCTTTATATGAAGTTAAGTGTAACTGTTGTAAGACATACGAACAGGGAGTTTCAGAAATCAAGTTTTTGTGACGACGTTTTGATAATAAACTGTTTTAAAATTGGCCATTTAGTAACAGTTGTGTGCCCAGGCCTTTGAATAGAAGCGAGGATGGCGGTGACATTGTTTTGTTACAAACCTTCTTGTTTTTCATATGTAAATGATCATGTTTACGGGGTTATCAGCATGAGAATACCACGATTTGCACATGCAGGAAGGTTTGTAACAAAACAAGGTCACCGCCAGCCGCGCTTCTATTCAAACGCCGGGGCATTGAGCACACAACTGTAAAATGGCTTATTAGTAATAACATATGTAAACGTTATTCACGATTTCAATGACGCTTTTTTTATCTTTGATTGCAATAATAAAAGTAATATTATTTTGAATGACATGTCACAACATTTTACAAGTTGCTTTTACTTACCTCAAAGGTTCATATCCTAAGTAAATTCTAGGATTAAATTTCCCTTGTTTCATTATATACAAAATCAGACGCCAGCCTTGAAGCCGTTTTCAGTTTTGGGTTCGTACTTCTCTTTAAAAATTTCTGCCCCCCAGACCCTACTCCCCCTTGAAATTTCTATTGATCTTTGATCCACGAGAGGTATGGATATTTTCTGAAAACACACATTGGTTCAAGAAGTGTTTTACTACAAATTTGTTCAGGAACTTGAGGGGCTGTCATTAAGAGCCGGGGGCTGGGGATTTACCCCAACTAATCTGAATGTGGTCCCTGGCTACTCTCATTGGAAAACAGAAGAAAAATTCAACCAAAAGAAATCCCTAGCTGTATGATTCCCTGCCTACTTGTTGTATTTTCCTGGCAACTCGAAATCGTAGTGACAACCCTGGGAACTGAAGCCTCCATTATTTTTTTTTTGGATTAACCTGTTGAGTAATATTATTAGTGGCTGGGTAGGACACAGGCTTGGATTTTTGGTCTCCTGATCAGGAGAAAAGTCTCCTGATCTTGAAAAGTCTAGACTTGACCTTTTGCCACCTCTGACACAGACCCTTTTTCCCATCTGTAGGTACTGGAAACTATGATGAGGCCATCATGGCCCAGGTGGATAATATCCAGAAAGAGGTACCATCACCCTACGAATACAGTTTCCTTATGAATGCAACAGGGATGCTTTTCAGACAGTTGAATTCTTAAGGAGTCCAATCTGGACATGGCTTGCGCTCAGCACGCTTTGTTTGACCTCACAAGAAGACTGCATAAAAACAGACAATCAAAAAAGAGCTATATTGATTTTCATACTGCTTAAGACACCAAAATTTAATGCTTTACTTAATAGTGCCTCATTTGTTTAATATATCATGACAAATTGTTGACACCCAACCCAAAGCAATATATAGAGGCTTTTAGTCCAGGGGGTACTCACTAAAATTTTATATGGGAATGCTTCGCCCTGAGTTCCTACCCCTTACTCTTTTTTATAAAATAAATAAGATAGTATGAAGGTTCTGATTGGTTAAAAACCTATGGTTTATTGTGCTGGTAAACTCATAGAAAACTGAAATATGCCTTAAAGTTATTTTATAAAAGCATTAGACCACACTTTCTAAGTGTTTATCGGCGTGATAACCCACTTGGGATGTTAAGAGAACACTTGAAAAGCTTGTAAATCACTCGCCTTCGGCTCTTCTCGTGTTCTCTCAAAATGCCGCATGGGTTATCACGCCGGTAAACCCATAGAAAGTGTGGTCTATTGCTTAAGTATGCCATTTTTGGCAGAAGTACCCCTTTCATTTCATATACCTTTTACTGAAAAATTTCATATACCTCACCTAGTGTTTTCCCTACCCTTTCAATATACCTGGAGCTTCAAAAAGGCACCCCTTTGGGACAGAGCCTCCCCGTCACTATCTGGAATACCCCCTGGGGTTTTGGGCCACAAAAACTTGGATTTGTTTGGATTTTCCACTGGCTACTAATGGGAGTTGAAGGATAGTAACAACAGTTTTCCTCTCCATTAAATTTGTCGTTTTATTCCTAGATTGCAGATATACACAAACTTGTAAGTGACAAACTGGACATCACCTGCCTAGAAAAAGAATATGCTATGGATGATTTTGTATACCAGTCTAAAATCAAGGTACACTACAAAACTAAACTTATCCGTTCCTTTGTTTCGTATAGCACTTAAATACTACTTCTGTAAGCTTCTTGAAAATGTTTATACTATAAGATTAACCCATTTGCCCCTGAACCGCCTGTAACCGCCCGTGCGGATCCAGGTCCTTTCTACCCATTGTGACGTCATCAGTTTTAACGGTCAAGGACAACTTTCTTCGCTAACTTGTGCAGAGTGAAGAGATCTTTCAAACCATATCAGAATGAGCACAATTCAGTCAAGGACACCGGAGAAACAAGTAGAAAACCACGTGACATTGACCGGAAAATCTCCATGAAAATCTTGTTCCATTACCCACCTACCTTTCCTTTCACCTGATCCTAAGATCCTAAAATCTTTCCTAAAAACTCTTCCCACCAAAATGAAGCCTACTAAATGCCCAGCAAGAGAAAAAAAAAATGAGGCAAGAAAAGCGAAAAAAGAAGGGAGGAGAGAAAGCGAAAAGTAAAAGTCAAGACTGCTGTGTCACTTTTAAACCCAAAAACTATCTCGAAATTTTGCTTTCTGCGCATGCCCGAACATCGCAAGCTGATATTTTGCATCTGGATCAGAAGGCTGCGAAGTGTTCGACCTGTAAACCAGTTTGTGGTAAGTTTTAGCTCTTTATAGCACAACAGTGACCAGAAAACCACTCGACTAGCTTCAAAACGCGTTTTTCGGCAAAATCTCCAGGAGCAAATGGGTTAAACCTGCACCCACTTAATCAACACTAATATTAGGGGTTAATACAAGGCTAAATAGAGCTTAGAAACGAGAGTAGTCTCTCCCATGCAGAGGAGTTGTTATTTTTTTTCATTTTCATTTTCTCTTCTCTTTATTAACTACAGGACCTAGCTTTGACTTATTCACATGTAAGAAAAACAAGAGGTGATGGGAACTGCTTCTACAGAGCTTTTGGATTTTCTTACCTTCAGGAACTGATTGGCAATCAAAAGGAATATGAGAGGTGAGACATGGCAATAAAAAATATTGCATGACCAAGAAATACACCCGCAGAGGGGATGCTTAAGTACCCCATATCTGCAAACCAGCTGACTGCAGTCAAACAAGTGTTTACAAATGTACAAAAACTTAATTAGGGTGCCTCTAAAGTTTGATACTTTACCATAGCACTGGGACTTCATTCAAGGGGAATGACAACACACTTCACTGCTTTATGCTAGTAAAAGTTACTGAAAACTGTGTAATGTTCTGCTTTTGTTTGGGGCATGACTTTAGCTTTAAGTGGCATTTATTAGCTTCTGACAAAAAGACTCCAGGACATGAGACTCTCATGTGTGATATTGTATCCCATGTCAATGATATTTCATCGCCCTTTACTGACATGTACAGTTATAGTCACTGTAAACCGTCTTAATAGCCCACGTTCGATATATTATAATATTCTAACATCACTCCGAACAGGCTTTAGGGTCAAAATTGTAATTTTTTTACAACTCCATTGTCTTGCAATTCCCAGAAGAGATTTGAGCACAAAGAAAGCCAAACCAAATGTAGAAAAATGACCAGAAAGCCTTGGAGTCGAACTTTGGCTATTAAATTACACGATTTGACCATTTTATTTCAAACATTCCACCATCCGTTCTAGACAGCAGTTTCCTACAGCCTTTCTCTGTGTGGTCACAGTGACACAAAATGAAAATGCTTCTCTAAACGGGGGGGCATTGTGCAATGACACAAATAATGGATTCACAGGAGACTAGTTTTAAGGTCTAGGAGCTAGTGTTCGGACTTAATTAATGCTGGCACTTTTCGTTCTGTCTTAAAAACAGATTTCATTCCTTAGCATCTCAAAGCAAAGATGAACTTGTCTCTCTTGGATTCCCTTCCTTCACAATCGAGGACTTCCATCAAGTTGTAAGTTAACCAAAAGTTAACCAAAATGGTCTAATTGTCATAACATGAATGTTCAAAATATGTCATATCTTTTGTGGCACTAATAAGTAAAATTTCCTTTTAAAAAAAACTAAAACTAAAACAAAACAAGAAATGTTATCCTTTAATGTCTTAATCCCCAAACAACTGTGTGATATTGAGGGGAGTTGTCAGTTGCTAAACACAACGTAACTAGCAGAGGTGGTATGTTTGTGTGTTTCCAGGGGATACTGCTCAATAGACTGTCTGAGTTTCTGAGGAAGACCGGGAAATATTAGGCCTTTCCTAGACCACAATAGGAATAGACTTAATTCTTTTCACCCATGGACTAGCCATAATCTTCATGTACGTTCACTTTTTGAGCTTACTGGTTTATTGAGTCAAAACAAAATGCTTAGCTCTACTACTATGTAACCTTTTTTGCTCAGACATGATTCTTATCAAGTGTTAGTTCATTAAATATATGTCCTTTTTTCTGAATACCAGTTCATGGAAACAATTGAAGCTGTTGGAAAAGAACAGTCCGTTGAAGAGCTTGAAAAGGTATGAGTAAAAATTAAACTTCAACCAATCAGAATGAGGTTTTTTTATTTGGGTTGTTTTCCTACTCATAGGCCTTGTCAGGTACTCACATTGTGGGTGGCTCCCTGATCCTAAAATGTTCTACAATAATTGGTATTGTAGGATTTAATGAAGCTGAAACCAATGGCGGAATTGCACACATTTTAGGTATCCTACTGATGAACAGTTACAACTTAAATACATATTTTGAGCCACAACAATAATTTGCTGTCCTTTATCTTTGAATTAACACATAATTAATTCTAACCAAAAGCAATTTTTACACCAGTAATTCTGCCTAAAACCAAACAGTGTTTTTTTTGTTGCAGTTGTTCTGTTACCTCCCTCTTATGGCCATGTAGCCATGCACCTATACACCAATTCCTGCCCTGCCTACAATGGGTCTCTGTTTTTCTTTCTATGCTTCACCCTTCATGAATTTGGCTTTCAGGTGGAGATGTGTTGATTCATGGTTAGACTAGCTAGACTGTTCACATTCCCTTATTTTTTCGAAGATCATGAGGATCGAGCACTTACCAGTATGGGCAGCCAGCTTGGTTTCATGTGTCCTGTCCCCCGCTTCCCAAGTAGATTTGACACTCATTCAAGATGGCCACCCATAATGCAAAGTGCTCAATCTCAACTATCTTATGGCCAACCTCAAAACTTCCTGCCATGTACAAGAACAAAGGTTTAGAACCCAAGGTATTCTCTCCCTTTTCGAATGTCTGCTACAATGCCTTTAATTATGTAGCATTACAAAAAAAAGTTACCCAATAGCTTTTGTGTTTTGGGGCATACTGTGTGTAGTAACAGGTTTACCAGTACTGAGGAAATTTTTTATATATTTAGTTTATTGTGAAGCTATCTAACTTTCAAGAATTATTTAAATGACAGTTTTCTTTGTTTTCTCAGATATTCTGTGATGATGGCCTTTCAAACTACATTGTTGTATATCTACGACTTTTAACATCAGCTCAACTTCAGAGAAAGTCGGACTTTTTCCAGAATTTCATAGAAGGAGAGAGGTCGATTAAAGAATTCTGTAGCCAGGTACACATTATCCCTGCTTATTATTATTAATTTTTAGGCTTGGGTATTCCACAGGAAGCTAATTATTAATGTTGTCCTTGTCAATGCTTTGAATGTTCTTCCTCTCTCATCAGGAAGTAGAACCAATGGCCAAAGAAAGTGACCATATTCATATCATAGCACTGACTGATGCCCTTGGTGTTTGTGTCCGTGTGGTATACATGGATAGGGGCGGAGATTCGTCTGTCAATCATCATGACTTCCCAGAGGATGGTTCACGCCCCCTAGTCTTTCTACTGTATAGACCTGGACATTATGATGTTTTGTACCAGAAACAACTATAATAGAATTTTTTTAAAATCAGTTAATTTCAACATGAAATAAATACATTTTTTTCTGTAGGATATTTATTTTTACTAAAAGTGGTTTGTACAGAATATTTGTGAATAAAGGTATCTGTTAAGTTTGATATGTTTCTTTGATTGTTCTTATGGCAGATAGTACTATTCTTTCATATCAAGTGTTTCCAAAGTTCACAACATAATGTGAAATACTTCTTTTTGGATGCGGCCCAGGGTAAAGAAAGACATTTATATTCTATTTCGCGTACAGTCAAGTTCACAGGGAGGGGAGGAGAGGTACTTCTTATAATGGCCTATACAGGGAGGCTCCTCTGGAAAGGGGTACGTGTTTTAGACTTCAGGTATATGAAAGGGTAGGGAAATCTTTCATTTGTGTTTATAAAAAGGCCCACGATGGCTAACAGATGCATTTTATGGTTTAAAAAGTCAAGAAAACGTTCTGGTTTTGATTGATTCATATTTAAGAGAGTGCATTAAGATAGGTAAAAGGGATGCTAATTTCTAAACAAGCTTATCTGAAAAGGGTACCTTTTTCGTGGAAAATGGTATATAAATGGGTATGGGGCCCGGGGGGTGCACTTGGGTATCATTTGGGTGGGTATGTGCCGCCCGGGAGACCAAATTGGCACCCCATTCTAAACAAAAATTCCCCTAAAATTGATACCCCGTTCTCGGATCTAGAAATGGGCCAATTTTTTATACCCCGTTCTAGAAGTCGCCCCAAAACTGATACCCCGTTCTAGAAATGGGCCAATTTTTTATACTCCGTTCTAGAAAATTTGTAAATTGAAATAGCCCTGTTTTTTTTAAAAAGATATTTCTTTATTTGTTCGACTTATACATGAAATAAATGCTTCTTCATAATCATCCGGAGTACGTTTCCTGTGCATCTGGATACAATGCGGTTAATTATGACGCAAGATCTCACACCACGCATAGAACCATGCTCGTAAGCTAACGATTTTCCTTCTCCTCCCCCCGCCCTTTCTTTTGAGCCCGTCTTCATCTCCCTCGGGTATATTAAAGACTCGTTCCAGACTTTATCCAAGATGGCGGAGTCAGCGCTCGCGGCTCGCGCCAAAATACGCCCGCCCTGCACGCTAAAACACAGGGTGCAACAAGAGTACAACAGTTTGCTTGTTAACGCATTGAACCGTATTTTTAAAAGCAATCTGTTCTTGATTAATTTCAAATGGCTGCTTACAAAACTGGAGCTTTCGTGCGTTCGAAATATAAATACATCGACACATAAATAAAGTTCATCATCATCATGATACCCCGTTCTAGAAAACGCCTCTGAAATGGATACCCGTTCCAAATCAGGAGCTTCAAAAATCAGGACCCCGTTGGGCGGCACATACCCGTATAGGTAATGTATGGGAGTACCCCCCCGGGGTAAGGGGTTGGACCTCGGGGCGGAACCTCACCGTATAAAACTTTGTTGAGTACACGCCCCCAGGGGTAAAATTACACCCATTCCATAACCCCTTTTCAGACCTTAAAAACCTTCACAGAAAGAAAATAGGACCCCTTCCTTGTCGCTCGTACTTTGTATAGCGTATACAGGGTACAGTACACCCTTTCCCACTCCCCCACCCTCACGGACCATTCGGCAAGTTCTGCCTTCCCCGGACATTCTACTGTAAAACTGTGACGTGGTTGTATACTTATATGGTACTTGTCATCCTTATATTTTGGGGTAATTGTTTGACAGCAGCTTTTAGAAGCATTTTCAAGATGTCATGGAACGACTATATCGACAATCTTATTGCTCGGTCGAAAGGTAGCTCGGGTAAAGCCAACATCGACAAAGCTTGCATCATTGGCTTGGAGAACGGAAATATGTGGACAACGCAAGAACACCCTCACGTTTTAATGTTAACACCAGGAGAAGGAATGGTTATCGCTAAATGCTTCAGGAAAAAGGATTTTACCGCGTTTTCAACAGATATCCGTGTTGAAAATGAGGGCTATATTTTCTTACGCGATATTGACAACAAAATGGTTCTGGCAAGGAGATGCGATGCCGGGATCACGATGCAGGCTTCTAAAAGTGCAGTTGTTATAGCTCGCACACGCGAAGGTGGCCAACAAGGGATCACTAACATAGCCGTTGCAAAGATTGCTTATTACCTTGAAAGTGTGAATATGTAATTGCAATAGAACTAGAAGACCTTCAAAAACGCTACAACACCGATATTGAACATGAACTAGCGAGAGTTCCGGTTAAGACAGATTATAGCGTGACTTTGATTTTACTTCATCACGCAATAAGGATGATAAAAGGAAACTTATCATAAAAAGGATCAATAGGACCTGAAAGTGCAATAAAATCAATGTTTTCATAAGCTGTTCAAAAACATTTTTGTACAATGTTGCTGTTTTCATGTTTGTTCATTTTTTTTTTCAGTGCAGTATTTCCTGTAATCTTGTACGCGGGCGTTCTTTGGGTCGTAACGCAACGTTCCTCCCCAAGTTTTACTCGACGACACAAAGGAGCGTGATCCGATTCAGGGTCATTCAGGTTTTGTGGACGCATGTGTGCATCATTTTGCGAGGGTTAGGGAGTCTTAAAGGCGAGATACTGGTCCCATGTCCCAACCCAAGTGTGGCCCCCCCAAAAAAAGTGTTCAAGGGTCTCCCAGAAGCTAAGACATGGAAGAGGTACAAAGCGTTAGCTCCTTCTGCTTCACGCCTAAAGGTGATGGGAGGGAGGGATGATTGGGAGATGAAGGAAGATGTCTTTTTTGCACTCCTAGTTTTTATCCCAACTTCCCCTAATAGTTTTCTAAAGGTTCAGTCCTAATCTACTAAAAAAACTCACTGATTTATGTCGTGTATTTCCAGGACATTCCATGGAAGCTTACATGGCAGAGTGTCAACAGTATATTTTATTTCCCACAGGTCTTAGCGACACATTTCCATGGTGATTCGCCATTTTGACCATTTGTGGTGCATGTGAAAAAGAAAGTTGTATGTTATTTTAAGTTCTACGCCCACATTTTCACAGATATGGTAAGTCTTTTTGTTTTCAAAAGTGAAAAATATTTTTTGTTACCTAAATAACGTTTATATCTCGTTTTTGTAGTCCAAGGGAACAACAATCAAGGACGCGTTAGCGAGCTGGGTGAGTACAAAGTTCTCATTTAACGCTAAACTTTATTTTTTAAATTCTTGAAGCTTCATAGAGAGTTAGTGGCGTGTTCAAAGTAATATGCTGCTCCTTTTTTTAATATAAAGTATAATTATGACAGTCTACTTATCATGTTTCGCATGAACCATGTGTCCAGACCTCAAAAGTAAATTCAGTGTTCGTTTTAATTTTGAGCTTACCCATTGCCTTTCTTCTAATGTGTCACAGGAAAAGAAAAATGAGCAAAAAGCCTCAGAATCAACAGAAATCAAGTTGTATGCACAGTATCCTCCAATAGAAAAGATGGATGCCTCCTTGTCTACTCTTTCTTGCTGCGAGTAAGTACTGTTCAGCACAGGCATCCCAAACTCACAAAGAGAAGTAAAGAAACAACATGAAATACACTTACTTGTGCTGTATTTTGTATCCTAGTGTATTTCTGAGGCAGTTTTGGCTGGTTTTGATATATTGTCTTAAACTTCATTAAAAGGACTAAAAGCTACACACTTCAGTGGCTTGAAGGCCCAGAGTAAGGGGGATTTTTATCGCAAAAATCAGCCTGATCAGCCTTTTGACTGTTATAACATGAAGCTTGATAACATACACATCTATTGTGAGTGTTTTTTGAGAGGATTGTTGCCAGTTTTCAGGGCCCCTGTTGCTTGTTGCTTTTTCCCCTTGGAAGTTGTCAGTCATTGAGCATTGAGTTGAGAATCAAGACTTGCACAACAAAAAAAAAATAGATGTAAACTTACCTGATGTTTTAATAGAGGTCATATTTCTCACTCAAATATTTACTGCTAACAAATTCATTGGCTTGTTTTTTATTATATACTAATCATTTGGAACTGTTAATTTTGCAGAAAACTGTCTTTGTCAACAAACTGCATTGAGAAAATTGCCAACCTCAACGGTTTAAGTAAGTTTCCACTCTTTGATGAATCTGCATGTATATTGTAGCTCATGGGAATTACCTTATTTCTTGCAAGCTACATGTACATGAACATACATGTTCTAACATATTTCTTGAATGTCTATGTCCTTAAGAAATAAATTATTTGTTCCCATTGATCTTGTACAGTAGTTGCATTTGAGATTTCTTTCATTAACCTGCAAAGAAAATAGAATTTTTCTCTATACTAGGCAAAATTGCTTGCCTTCGCCACTCAGGCATAAACTATATATGGCATTACTATGTGACAGTTCTGCAAGGCCTATGTAAACCCTGGTGATTTAGTGATCTGTTTGCAAATATCTGTTCTCTAACAGCTGTGTTTATCTTTTTTCAGGAAATATCAAAATCTTGTCACTGGGAAGAAATAACATAAAAAATCTCAATGGTTTGGTAAGTGGTCAGATCGGAATACAAGGTGTAATATTCAATTAGATTATTATTCATCACTGTCGAAATGTAGTTCAGTAGTTTTTTCTGTGTTTTAACTTGAAGAATGTTTGATTTGTCTCTAGGAAGCAGTAGCAGACACACTGGAAGAGCTTTGGATATCCTACAATAACATTGAAAAGTTAAAGGGTATTGGTGTACTGAAAAAACTTAAGGTAAACGTTGTTTTATTTAACCTTGTCTCTCATTTATAAAAGCTCTGCAAGTATTTTTTTGATGTGGAAAATTCAAACCCTTTTTAAGCGTTCCTCTGCTTTGCAATCTGTAGGTTATTTTGATAGGAACTCTGATAGTCATAGTTCCTCACTTGTTAGTAACCTTACAAAAAATATTGATATGTACATTACATACTGACCTTGCAGTTGTGAGTTCTGAAAACTTCTCTTTTAGAAAATTACAACAAAAATATGGTTAAAGGAAAGTAAAATTTAGTAACCCTAAAATAAAATATCAGGATGATGGTGGTACTGTTGCCCATGTTCACTTGATATTCTGTACTGTCCATACACTGTATAGGGGATTTTATCTGTGATATTTATTATATTTGCTAGGTTCTATATATGTCAAACAATCAAGTCAAGGCATGGGATGAATTTCAGAAGCTGGTGAGTAAAAATATACAACTTTATTATATGGAGGAGAGTGTTTTACTGGGAACTAAACCACTCGTAGATTCCATACGCCACTTCATCCGGGACCCGAGTGGCGTATTTTCCGTATGTCACCTTTGTGAGTGTCGTATCGTTCAATGACGTCACGATTCCCGCCTTTTGCTTTTGTTGAATTGGTTTCTCCATATAATAAAAAGAACATTACACGTTGGCTCGAAGATATGAATTTTATGTTCTCGTGGCGAGAACAATATCTCATTCGTTCGCTTCGCTCACTCGTGAGATATTGTTCTTGCCACTCGAACATAAAATTCATATCTTCTCGCCACCGTGTAATATCCTCTATATATTAACCAAAAAAATCACTTGAAACTATTGGGTAATTTCAGACTGTACCTTTCACAGAATTGACGGAAATATCACGATAGTTGCTTCATACCGTAGAAGGATACAGTCAATTCTCAACCTTGTGGACACTGTGCTATTATTGACACCAATGTAGACAGATAAATTCCTGGCATTAGTAATTATTACATATTTTGGATTGAAATAAACTCCCATTGTCACTGACTCTTACCACTAAGGGCACATTTAACTTGTGGTCCCAAGTTTGCCTGCAGTTAACCCTTTAAGTCCCAATAGTGACCAACATCAAGAGAAAAGAGAAAAGGTTATGAGAGTTTATAAAATGATCACCAAAGAGAAAATACCTTGATCTTTTATCAAATTCTCTCAACTAATTCTTTAAGGAAATGTGTAGAGATCAGTTTGGAGAATTTGTATGTGGATATTGGAGCTGAAAGGGTTCAGTGATTTTCTATGAATGGGCCTGTTTTTCTCCATTTGTATTATGAAGTGATTAACAATCATCAGGGACGTTATCTGTCTGTAAATTTATGGCAATAACTTGGTAAATAGATGGTTTTTCTTTCACCAATTTGTACTAATGTTTGAAGTTGATGAAAAAAGGCATGGTCTGCGTTATTGAAAATTGTCTTTACTTATATTGCTGTTAGAGTAGCCAAGGATAAAGATTTAAACAAATAAATGAATAAATAAATAATGTAGAGGTTAGACTATTCACAGTCCCCTTTTTTTCATAAGATTGTCAGGATAAAGCACTTACCACTACGAGCGGCTATCTTGGTTTCAGATGAACCAAGGGGGTGGGAGTCGGGGTTTACCATCCTCTGCCCCTTAAGTAGATTTGACTCAAAACCACAGGCTAAGTTTGGAACATTTGAAACCAAGATGGCCACTCTTAACTTAAAGCGCTAAATCTCGACGATCTTACAAGAAATTCAGCAACTGTGAACAGTCTATTTAGAGGTAGTTCAGTCACAGATATTGAGAGATCTGTTGTAACTGTTCTGTTCGACTTCAAACTTGCTATTTTACAGGCTGAGCTCCCACTTCTCGAAGATCTCTTGTTTGTTGGTAAGAAAGTTACAATCATCCTACCACCCAATAAAGTTGCAAATAATGCAATATTAATTGTCAACAAATGTGACAAAGTACGGTGGGGACAAGACACTATTTAACCGTCCATATAGTTCAAAGCTGTTGTGCAGGCCCTGTCTCACAACACCTGTGCAGAATTGTAAAGTCTGTGGGACATTAAAGAACCAACACACTTTTCATAAAGAGTAGGGGACGAAGTCCCCGGTGTGGTGGTTTATCTCATGGGGGAAGGGACAGTTATGGACCCACAGTAATTGGTGCCACGCACTGTTGTGGTGACCCTACCAAGTATTGGCGAACCTAAGTAAAAGATATTTTGTGGTTATATTAAGTTATTCGCCATTTTTACCCAATTGTTTGGCTTTAATTAGTCTTAAGTCGGTCAAAAAGCTTGACTAGTGTCTTGGTTTTTATGCCTTGCCCAAAATAAATACTGATATGTTGTTTTTTTTAGGGAACCCACTTGAAGAAAAACACTCTGCTGATGGTGACTGGAGAGAACAAGCGACCAAAAGACTTCCACGCCTGAAAAAACTTGATGGTAGGATAATAAGATGTTTTTCGACTTGGCTCATTAGAAATGCCAGTCTTTGATTATTATTGGGTCAAATTCTGCCACGGTGAATCATCGTGGTTATAGGGCCGTTAGTAACGGATTACAGGAGCGAAAGATCTTTTGATATTTTTCTACAGGTGTTCCTGTGGTACGGCAAGAAGAAGAGGAGGAGGAAGAAAGTTGAAAGCAAAATTGATCAGAACGAGTTTCTAAACAGAAGTGTAAATTGCGGGCCGTTTGATTGTCTTATGCAGAGTATGACCTTGTTTTACAATGTATTTTGCAAGGGCGTTGTCAGCGGGTATACATATTTCTTTGTACATTGTTTGTTTTCTCTTGTATAACTACAGGGCGTTGTTTTGCATCGTATAATTATCTTTTATTTAAGCTATGGATTTAGGATGTAACAAAAAAAATTAAATGGTACATTGTGCACTAATTTTAAGTTGCCAGTCAAAGCGTGACCTGCATCGAAATAGTGTAATTTAATTTACTGATGATGGTCGCGAAACATTTTTAACTCATAAACTCCTTTTTGAATAAAAAGGGGAAAAAAGTGAACATAAATTTACATAGGTTAACTCTATTTTTGCCTGTATTTCCACTGGATAAACGAAATCTCACTAAGTAAAGACAACTGCCGTCCATTTTTCTCCCTCGGTGCGGCCAAGAAAAGTTTGTCCTTGGAGGTTACAGTACGTTCTGTCCTTCCGCAATTTTTCGCGCGATTTTCACGTTTTTGCGCTACGCGTTCGACGTTCGCGTTCGCCTTTCCGTTTTGCACTGTGTGGCCAGTTTCTTTATGGTCTGTAACGAATGAAGGGTGTGTCCGTAATCCAAGGCATTCCTTATTCATCGATTTCGAAAACTTCACTGTAATGATGAATGTCCGAGAAGGTTTTATAACGAAAAATGGCTAGGGTAATAATTTTAATTTGTTGTCGTTTTTGTTGTTTTTGATTTAGGAAGCTTATCCAAAAAATTTCTTGTCAGCAGAGGCCTTTTCTCCCGGGTATTTGCCCGCCGAAAACCTGTGAAAAGAGGCCTCTACTGGAAGGGAAATAAAAAAAAGCCTGTTACCAACATTACAACAGGGGCTGGGTATAGACTACACTGCTTGCAATCCATCTTGTTCTTAAAATCCGCCCAGTTCTTATCCCAGCCAGCGTTATTGCAAGTAACGACGTCACAATAAGTATATCAGGAGTCCTGGGTATTTATATTACGAGACGCCCTCGTTTGTTGCGGCTCGTGTACATGGGCTAATCGTGGAGTAACTTTACACAGAAAAATGAGAGACTGGTCGCAGTCTTGGTACAGACAGGGTGCATCGTAGCGTGGCAAATACTTAGATCTGTATAGTATAACATAAACAACATTTCGTTACGTTGTTATTTTATTTTCCAGTTTTTAACTCGTAATAATTATACACACCGTACTTGCGAACCTTTTTAAAAACAATATATTAATATATGATAGCTTTAATTTGTCATGAAACACAAATTTGTTTTAAAAAGTCATAAGACTGTTAAGGTAATGGCCGCGAAATTTCTACCATGTTCTTTGTTACTGTTTCTATCTTCAAGGACTATTTATTTTAACAAACATTGTTAGTAAACGGCTGAGTATTAGTTTGATTATTTAAATGCCCATTCTCCATAACGTTTAAACTCAATTCTTGAATAATTATTTTTTTCTGCTTTGCATGATATACCGTGTGGAGAGCAAAGATAAAACGCGGTCCTACGGAAACAACTCCGATGCGGGTTTGAATTTCAGTTGTGCAGGTGCTTCGGTTGACGCGTTTACTTACTTTCTAGTGCGTGTATCAAAGGCCGATTATGTTTTCCTTAGTAACATGTCCAGTCAGTAACTGTGCTCACGTAGTGAGTGGTTGCTCGTAAAATATTCTCCCGGCAATGAAGCCAACTGAAAACCAACTGTGTAATTTCACCGGCGCATTTTGGGCATCCTACTGAAGAAGTATTTCGCACATGTTTTTGCACTAACAACAATCGTCCACAGTCTGTCGTGTTTAAATTGAATTCAGTATTATTTGGGAGAAAAACCCGTTATAATGTGTGTTCAAATCAGCTGGAGAGTTTAACAAGACTTAAAAAAACTTGCATTGTCTTCACCGACGGCTATGCCTTCCCAAACGGAAAGGCGCGAAAAATTTGATTTTCCAACTAAACCAGAATTTTGGGTTTCTTGGATCGTCCCGAGATCACCCGGGTGGCTATTTAAAGAGACTTGATTGTATTACAATTTACCAGACTCTTTTGCAGTTACGAATTTCATTCTAAAACCGCTTGAAAAGAGCTCGTGGTACCAGTCTATCAATGACTTTAACAAGTGCTGACATACTGAATTTATACCAGTCCACCTAAAAATCGGCCACAGATAGCCAGAAGGAAAATGGACTTCACTGAAAAATAGATGTCGTGGATAAATGTGGATTATCCTCTTTGAGAATTCACTAACTTATGTCCATTTTTTATGTACAAGGACTATTTTGATCAAAAACAACCAGTTTAACTTAATTGTTCACAAATTCAGTTGTCTCTAACTACACTGACGATATCACAGGGCAGGTATAATTTCTTGATTCTGGGAATCCACGACGTCTTAACAGCACCCTGTTTCATTTTCAGCACCGTTTTTGCTTGCGTGAGGTCTTAGTCATCTGAAACCAGCAAACGAAATGTGTTAATTTAAGAAACACCCATCTATACAATAGTTAGCTTAGATTCGAGAAAAATGAATCGTAAATCCAGTTTTTGCCTGACTCTGGAGAATCAAACTGAACCTCGGGAGCTTGGGAACGAGGGATTTCAGGCAAATCCCTCCCCAGGCCTAAAAAATTCGAAGAATGAGGCGGTTGTCTAGCAGAAAGTGTTGATTGTGTGTGTAGGAATGTCTTTTCCCAGAGGCCCTCGGCTTTTCTCTTTACAACTCGTGGTCGAAGAATCTAAAAGGCCCTTGGAAGAAGAACGAGTTCTCCTGTTTTGCTCGGTCAGAAAGCCGGGTGTTTCTGCCTTGGCGTTGAGGAACCCTTTTGGTTGGCTATTGTTTTGTGATGTGGGTATGTTTCAGTTTCTTTTGTATTACAAACGTCATTTTGTGATTGCACCCAACCGCAAAATCAAGAAACTACCAGAGAACCATTATTTTCAAATTCCAATTAGATCAGCGATTCGAGGGATATTTTGCCTATACTAATTTGGTATTTATCTACAAACCCATATGTTAATAAATCAAGTCGATTTATTTATCTTTTTATTTGCCTTGAATTTTATGACGTAGGGTCTATAATCACGATTTTGACTTGTAATTATTTTAACTTTACAAGGTTTGTTTAGATATTCCGGATGCGCTTTCACTTTCTGTGATATGCAAATTAGCTGGGAAAACGGTATCTAATGCGCATGTGCATCAGCTGACTGTGTCCCTTTCAAAAGGTTATCTTACCTCCGCAAAATCTTTCCCTTGCAGCAACTACAATTCTCCTCAGCCTTGAAAACGATCTTGCAGTAACCACGTCTCTTGAACTAGAAGCAATAGATAAAGCCTCCCTCACGTAAAAATTGTTACCAACTGCCACTACCATGATATGAATGCCTCTTTTCTTCAATTGCGCGGCCTCCAGTGCTGTCTTCTTTTGATCTGAGGAGATACCATCCGTCATCACCATAAGGAACTTGGGAACCCCGGGCCGGGACATCCCTGCGGGTTTCTCAAGGAACATTTTATTTCTCGCCAGTCTCAAGGCCCGGTCCGTTCTTGTTCCGCCTTTGACCCATTTCATTCTATCAATGGCAGCGTTGACGTCACTATGGGTAAAGTAATCTTCGAATCCAAATATGGTGTTGGCTCTGGTTGAAAAGCGCGTGAGAGCCACGTGAACGTCTGTCTGGGAGATTTTAAATTTCTGTAGCAAGAATTTGATGAATTCTTTGGATTTTCGGAAACCAGACTGCCCAACACTACCAGATGAATCAACGATAAAACCGATGTCTGCACGTTGGTTGCAAACTGAAGAAATTAAAAATAAAACACGCCATCGTGTCAACTCAGCCGATGACTATTCGTCACCCAATGCCCAAATTAATTAATATACTAACTGGTTCTTAGTCGTAATCGTTCCCTTGTTTTTCGTGATGAACAGATTTTCTTATCATCGCATATTTTTAACAACGCAGGTGGGGGCGGGGGTACAAATCAAATCAAATCAAATCCTTTATTTAGACACTTAACACCCAGGAGCACTAAAGTTCTCGTTAAAACGTGTACGTGTGTACAAATTAGAAAATTAAAAATTTTTAAAAAAAATTATGCTAGAAACCTATACATTACTACTGTAAAAATACTAGCTATAAATAGATCTACAAAATGCCTAAAAGCAGAATCTAAAACTAAAACTATTTACAAGCACTACACCCTAAGCCGTGTGAGCTTTAAGAGATCCCTTAAATGACGCAATGTCTTGTGATTCTCTGACTTTTGGAGGTAACGCATTCCAAAGTTTGCTGGCTAAAAATGTAAAGGATCGATGCATAAACTCCAGATTAAAGGGAGGTAGATCTAGCCTTGTGCTAAGCCCACGTAAGTTGTACTGTACAACTATTGTTGGTTTTCACATGACGTCACTAAAATGTGAAATACAAAACTATCAATCCTACCGAGATTTTTTTCAAATTATACAAGAGCAGCTGAAAAATAATATTCATACGAATGTAAAAAGTATCACTTTTATGTTTATGAGTTCCTCGAAAGATAAGTTCATGCTTTTGTGGCAAAACTCGGTGAGAGATGTTTCTGTTGTTTTCCGGTGGCCATGTTGGTACCCATCTGGATGGGCACCAGCATGGCGTCCATACAAACCTCTATTAGTAACATTCCTTCAGATATCTCGTATACGAAGTATTCCTCTGGCCTGAATCTTGGCGAGGGTCTTTGCATATTTACCTCCTTTCATTTCGCAGATTCTGTTTTGTGGAACAGTTTAGATTTTTATGTTGATCTATTTTGAATGGCGTGACACTGAAAACCAGCAATAATATAGAAATGAACTTACCTCTGATTTGACAAATAAACGGCAGGTGATGCAAACAATATTCATCTTTCCATTTTGCCCAGTGAGGATAATCTGCAGTAATAACAGCACAGTCTTCCTTTCTACCCCTCTGTTGCCCGGACGGCTCCCCCCTCATCCATCGTTGGTACGTCAAGGGCGTGCCATCGGACCAAGAAAAATGGCTCTCGTTGTAAAGATCTGAGGCCCCTATCCACAGTTTGGAGAAACCAAAATGATTCCTGAGCATGCGCAAGTTCTTTTCAAGGAATTTGCTTTCTCTTTCGTTGCGCACGCTGGCCAGGTGAGCGCCCTCTGCTTCCCGACAGTAAATTTCTGCTTCCGGCCACGTGAGCATTTCGTACTGAAGGAAAAGGAACTTATATATGTAGCGACCGCTGTCAAACTCTGGAAAAAAATTGTGATGAGAACAAGAAATGAGCGCATCATTACTATTTCTCCGTTTTTTTGTTTTTTTTTTGGAGAAGTTGTTGGTTATTCCATAGAGTTACTTTGGGCAGCATGTTCCGTTTTCCCTACGCAACCTCGTCTCGTAATAACCAATCGAGCGTTTTCACATGACGTCTCTCCCGCCATATTGGTGTCCAAAAACTTAAAAACAATGAAACTGCGGCCATATTGGTGTTCCAAATCAATCCTGTGGGAGTTGAACCTTCTTATGTTTTAACATATTTTTTTTCTAATACTTTTGCACTACTGCTGGCCACGTGTCTGACGTAAGTGATAAGGCTGTTTAGGAAAAAAAGAAAAAGCTGATCTATCCAGCCTCTTATATGGAACGCAAGCCTAGTGTTTAAATGAAGACTATGTCAAGAAGCTGGAGACTTTTTGGATGGAGTTGGTTAATGGTTGGTGGAGTAGGCTCCCATGGCCATTTCCTAAAGAGGCAGAGGATACAGAATTTAGACTCCGATACGCCAACAGAGAAATTCTACACATAACAAAAATCAACAGTCTCAGAAATGGGACCCTTCGATAAATATCCCTAAATTATATAAATGTCTCTATTGAGCAGGCAAAGAGTTCTACGGAAGATAAGAGTGGTTTCGCAGCATTGGCTGACCGTGTAGTCGTCAATACAATTCCATGGTAACATGATCACTGACCTTGAGGATTTAGCCGTATGGTACTGTATTCCCCAAAACATTCCCATAGTGCAATTCGACCCAAACCGATTCTGTCTTACTCTCAAACTCAGACTTACCGTAGCCAAATCTCTTGTAATCCACAAGTCTTTTCGGGACACCTGTGATAGTTCAGAAAAAAGAGACTGTAAACTTGTACTTCTCGATGCTTCTCTTAAGGAAAAATCAAGAAGGATAAATTCCATCCTAATCATAACCAACTTTTTTTTTAATCTCCGAAAACAATTATCAGTCGTATCTATTCGCTTCCTCTTAGCTAACCTTTAATTTTGCAAATGTAGCCTTTGGTTTCATAACAGTCAGCTTCTATCCAGCTAGCTATATCTCCAGTGGATTTTAGCACAATGCACATATCGTAATCATGATCAGCCGCATCAAGTCCACGTTCCCGGAATGCAGCGCCATACCTATGCGAAGGGAATCAGAAAAACCAGTGTTAAACCAATAAAGACACTCGCATTGAACGGCTAGGATGTTTATCAATTTCTCGCAAGATCTTCGAAGAAGTTGATTC
>OZ037998.1:30258226-30370726 GCA_964035705.1 Porites rus | reverse complement strand
GCCGACATATATCTAATAATTTTGAAACATTTAAACCGGCCTGACCCAGGGAAAAAAAGAAAAAACGAGACAATAACCAAATTCATGCCAGGAAAAATAAGACGTAACTTACGTAAAACGCAAACTTCCTGCTGAGTCGCTTTTTATGTACTCATAAAAATGGTACAGTTGAGTCTAATTTAAGACTCCTCTTACGTCAGACAGGTCTTTTTTCCCCTCATTTATTTCCAATTTTAATTTGAGTTGCATTCATTTTCATCATTTTAGTGTCATCAGAAATATATGAGAATTGTAACCTGAGTTCATCAAATCTGAATGTTTTTAACTTTAGAATTGGAAAAGTTTACTAAAGCTTTATTCTTTGATTAGCTTAATTATAGTTAAGGTACAAAAACTTGGTTTTGCTGACTGCAGCTGTGACAATAACGTGAATTTACGATCTTAACGCAAGGTTGTCGTGAAGGTTAATTAACTATATAAATCTTGTTTGACTTTAATAAGTAAATTAGCCGACTGGTTCACCTCCCACCAGTTGGGATTCTTAAACCTATTTTTTTCCATTTGAATAATCGATTCATTATCCTTGAAACGCCCCATAAGGAAAGAAGATAATAAAGTTTATTATTTTTTTTAATTTTCAGAAGGTAGGTTATTTATATCTCATACAAGCGAAGACCTGACGATTTAACATTTTTTATGTTATCTTATACTTTATCATTTAATACCGTTTAGTACTCTTTCTTTTTTAGTCATCTCTGCTTACTTTCTCTCCGATTAAATTATTTATGAAAGGTGACTTTTGTTTCCTGCCCCGCCGAAGCCCAAAATCAGCCGTAATAAGATACCCCATCATAAGTACGCTGCGTAGGTCTATATGCCGTTTCATTGTGTATACGCTAAGGTTTCAGTTTAGTGAGAACAGATGGAGGCAAAATAGGCTCCGACCTTGATCAATACTCCAATAAGGGGGCGTTTGCATCAAGTCATCAATAGGAGATTTCTTCCGTTACGTAATCCTGGTAGCTATGAAATTCAAGGCTTGTACGAAGTTTAATTAACAGTTTAGAGTATCGCCTTCCGGCCACAACAAACCTCTTGAACAGTGAAATTTTTTTTTGATAACACATCAGACAGTTAACGCCTCCTTAGACGCGTATACGAGTGAACATGCACGTGCAAAGATGCACTAAAAGTGTGATCAGTTGTTGCGTAGAAGGGGGCTTGTCTCGCCCCAAGGAATGGAATCCCTGGAGAGAGTCTTGGATTCTGCATTCCGCGCCGTGGATTCCGGATGCTTTGTCAGTGAAACTGGGATGCGGACTTTATAGTGGGATTCCAGATTCCTTGAGTTGTTTTCCACAAGGAAAAATTCCCCGAATTCCGGATTCCACGTGCAGAAATTTCCCGGATTTTGGAATCCGGATTCCCTTATTAGGAGCAACAATTATCTCACTATTCGCTCTCTTTTTAAAAAGCTGAGACGTTTTCTTCGCATCAACTGAATTTTGAAAATTATGGTCCAATTTTGTTATTTCAAACCCATATTTAGGCACTGATGGAAGCTATTTCCTGTGCTCTGTTGCTAAAGCTGGTAAGAATCATAGCTAATCATAGACCGACGCTTGAAAAAGTTGGGCCAACATTTTCAGGTTTTAATGCCACGCCTGCAAAAACTACCAAAAAACCTATTATGTTTACTGCTGCCTCATGATGAAATTTGTTTGATACCTTCTTAATAACTCAGTTTCAGCGTTTTGTGTATAGGTTAAGATCTTCAGCACAGAATTGAACTAAAACACCCTTTTCTTCCTCTACTCCACGAGTCTGCACCATCTAATAGTTGAAAAATTGTAGTTGTATTTAGACCGCTGTTTAGGCTCATCATCAACTCATTTTCCCGGCCTTTTCCTGTTGTACATCTTAACGCAATTCGGCCTTTGGACCCAAGCTGAAAGTGAATCATTGTACAATATTTATCTCTCTGTGTCCGCCTCGTTAACACCTTAACTTACCGTCACGGAAAAAACAGGCAGAGATAGTAGCATTTTAAAGATAGTTTGATGGCATTTAGCCTGTGTTTCTAATCGCATATAGTAAGTTGGGGTACATTTTTTGGCTAAAATTCGATGAAACTTCACATAAAACAATACATAATTGTAACAAAAATGGCGGAAAACGTGTCAGAGCCTGCGTGGCTGGCATTGGAAGGGGATGGGGGTAATTTGGGCGCGCGAGAAATCTGAAATGGCTTAAACGAAAGCAGTTCAATTTTTTGTCACTTTGCTATTAGAAATACTTTAAACATGAACTAAGCATTGATTCATTAAGAATTTTTTATCAGGGTCATTTGTTTTAAGCTGATCCATGCACTCAGACTAAAGACAAGGTCACGAAACTAATTTAAGAAACATAAAAACATTTTATAAAACAGTTGGATTGTGGCTAATATAGCCTGGGTCTCAAGAACGTCTACCTTGTTTCTTTTAAAAGGTAATGGAAAACTACTCAACATTGATGAAGAAAGACAAAGCAACCCATAACCGAGATGATATGTCGCTCATTTTTTCTTTTTGTATGCAAGACTGTACCGAAAAATGAATGACCACTCGTTTGTGATTGGAATTAATAACCAGTTGCTGCAATTTCATACTCTTCAAACTTAATAGTTTTTTCAGCTCTTGGAAAATTCGCCTAAATTCGACAAAATGAGCGGTCTGGGAAAAACAATCGCTATGAATTTTAAAAGAGCGCGAATGAACCTTATTATAATTATAGTAAGAAACGTCGCCGTCGTTACCTCCCAGCTTAAGTACACTTTCCGATCGAAGGAAAAGTTTTCTCGTGCTAAAGTCTCAAAGCACTTCATGATTGCTTCCTGAGAAAGGAATTTTGTTTACTAATCAGTTTTGCTTTTTCATGTTGATAAGATAAGACTACAAAACGTCAGATTTTTATTACAATATCGTGACTAAGCTATAAGCCCATGCAATCCGTTTCTATCATAATATGAAACCGCATCTACTAAAATTAGAAAGATCTCTCACGATGCCAGTGTCTGATGATTACGGTTGTATGATGAGCGATGAAAAGATGGGTAACACTGACGACCTTTGATCAAACTGATAAAAGAGACATATGCAGGGGAAGTACTTTAGGCCGGAGGAGTGTAGGTCATGCCGAACACAAAAGCCTTGACAGACTCCTCCTTTTTTCTTTTTTTGCGTTTTCTCGCGTTTTTTATGGACCGAGACGAAGTCAAGGTCGTTAAATACGCCAAAAATGAAAAATCTGTGGCCAAGAGGAATTTTTCTCGCGGTATTCTGAGAGGGCAAGATGAGCCCAACTCGGGCAGCCAATCCGAATACAGGATTCGCTTTATCTTGGCGGTAATGTAACGTTCCAGGAGCCCCTGAACGTTCCCATCACAATCCATAATCAGTACTCGTACTCAGATTTCTCACGGTCAGGCGGAACTTACAAACAGACGCTAGGGAGGTCTGAGTACGAAATTAATTTGAACCCGAGGAGAGGGTAAGAGGTGGGGAAATCAACAAGCGTTTCAAAACTTTCTGTCATTAATTAAGTAAGCGGCACTTCATGGCTATATACCTGCCAACTATTTCAGAGTCAAATGCGTGACATTTCGTCTTATCAGCGACTTTTGAATATATCCGACGATTTTCCAAAGACTTCCGAACTTTGGCGAAAATGTACGAAGATGTTCCGACAACCTTTGAGCACTTCCCCAGATATTATTATAACAACAATTTTTGTGTTATGTGATACAGTTAGGACACAAGGTCAATAAATCACGTTCCCATTTTAATACATGAAAGTTTTCTTCCACCACCGTCATGAAAGTATCCGCACTGACTCAGTGCCTTAAGGAAGTCCAAACAATAATTATTCTTAGACAACATATTCTGGAAACAAAACTCGAATAAAAACAAAAATCAACTTGTGCAATTTCGGCAATCCTGATCTCTGTTTCTTCCACACTTCAAGTTGAACGTGCAGATATTCTTGACTCGCGATTTTTTCACTTAACTCAAGATCACAATCCTCGCTAATCTGACAGGCAAGAATTTGGAACTTGTAAGAAATTAACGCTTGTTCTGACTTCTGTGTCAAAGAAATCCAAAGAGATCAACGTTTCATGTTGTTGAGAGTTGCGGTTAAATTATGTAATTGTCATTACTTTTGACTTCTGTGTCAAAGAAATCCAAAGAGATCAACGTTTCATGTTGTTGAGAGTTGCGGTTAAATTATGTAATTGTCATTACTTTGGCAACAAACACGGTTTCTTTCGTTACTTTTCTACGGTATGCATGTATATTAGTACTGATAAACAAAGGCCTTGTCAGACCCACAAACAGCTTTGCTCGCGGTCAATACAATACAGGGTCGGCCAGGGGGGGTAGTGGTATACCAGTATACCCGAAAAAAATTCGCCAAAATACCCCAAAATACCCAAATTCATCCAAATATACCCAAAATTATACCTAGGTATACTTTATACCTGAAATTCAAGAAAAGTGATATACCGAATACCCGTATTTAAGCTGCAATATACCGTATACCCGATTTAAAAAGCCCCTGTATACCGTATACCCAAAAACCCTGGCCGCCCCTGACAATTCTATCTTTGATCATCTTTCAATGTTAAAGTTTTTAAATTGTCCTCTAATAAACCAACAGAAGAGGTTGGCGTTGTCGGCATAGCGGATTCGATAGTATTCTAAAGTGCATATTTTTTTAGCTCATTTGTGCATGGTTGATCATCCCTCAATCCAAGAAGTTGTTATGCAGACATTTTCAGTAATCGGAGTAATTCAGTGTTGTTTTAAGTTTGTTGTGAAGTATTTAGAAAATAATTTTTAAGACGGATTTATGTCATCTTTTAAGTTTAGTAGTTTAGTTTTATTTCATCAAGTGGGTCAAGGTTAGTCTTGATTTTTATCCAGGTAGGTGTTTTCCTGTTTTGATCCTTTGCTTTTTCTTGTACTTGAATTTATGCTTAGCTCTCGAATTTGCTTATTGCCATTTTAGGAATATACTTGGCTTGGCGTTGTCAGATGTTAGTTTTTCATAGGTGGTCGTGTTTGTAATGTTAGAGCTGACCTTGGTTTACTAGTCTTGTTGAAGTTCCTGTTTGGGTTTGTTAACCAGAGTTTTAGTTTTTCAGTGGTTTGTACACTCTTGCCGATCACAACCATGTAGGCCCTGTCATACCAAAACATTCCCCACACCGAGTTCACCGTAATTTTATTCCCACGGTCAGTTAACACAAACAAGTCCAACTGTGGCTATAAAAACCGCTACTATATACATGCTTGAACTAAGCAGTAGAAGTTGGTAGAAGAAAGTTAGTGTAAAAGTGGAAGAGTTATGAGAAGAGTAAGAAGATTAAGATTGTTAGCCGAAGTCGAAGAAGAATAAAGGCAAGATGTAAATCAGATTCCTGGTACCTCTTCGTGAAGCGAGCGAGTTGCTCGAACATACCCCCACAAGTTTGTGGAAAGAATTCTAGTTATGACCAATCAATGAAAGCCTCTTCAGCAGTACTGTCACATGGTACGGCTTATTTAACTCTTATTTATCATGCAGTATAACATGGGTGTACCTTATAAGTCAATGAAACCTGTTAAGCATTTTTTGTATGGCACTATTTACTATAGCTGCATAAAAGGGTCCTAAAATTGAGTTTGCTAATGAAACGGTGTGACCATTAAAATGAAGCATCTTGACGAATACTTTCACTCGTATCGTCTTACCATGAACAAGAGAGATCATTCTCTCTTGTCATGAACTACTAGTATTTGTCACGCTGCCAAACAGGTTTTAACCGTTATTAGTTTTTCAGTATTTTACCAAACGAAATCTTTCAAAATCTTTGTAAACTTATTTTTGGGCACCGGCTCTAGGGAATTAAAGGATTACCCGTCTATAAGAAGAAATCAAAACATCCTTTGTACAATTCAACGAAATTAAGCACCTGTCGAAAGGACATCCTGCGCCTGTCTCAAAGCCCAAGTTCACGCTGTTTTTAGGGAGGCAAAGATGAAAGAACTGTCCACACTTTATACCAAAGTTATTTCCGAGTTGTAAGAAGTGTTTCGCACGTTAAAGCCTTCAAAACACCTTCAGAATTTCAGAATTCAAGAAATGTCTGTTATTCAAGACATTCAAGGCTGCGTTCGGTAAAAAACGTTGCTAATTCATCAATTTTTTTAAGAACAAATCTTTGCAAAACGTGGTTGTTGTAAGTTTGGAACATCTTTGTACAAGCCGACTCCGCTTTGGTTTAATTTCCTTGCAAGATATACGGACCCAACCGCAAATGCGTGAGGTCTTCAGTATTATTTGTATCAGGTCGCTTGTGAACCTAAGATAGGGGTTTAGGCTGAAATTTGGCCCGGGGGGGGGGTACTCCCTCGTATAAGGTATGTGCCGCCCAATCGGCGTAGGGTTTTTGCGCCTTTTGGTCTTAAAACGGGCATAGCTTTTGCTTTGCCCATGTTGGTCTGGAATCGGGTATGGTTTTCGAGGGATCTACTACGGGAGTGTATGAACGTATTTATCGTTTCAATTCCAAATGAGTAAGAAACAAGGGGAAACGTGCGTATTCTAAGTGAATTTGTAGAATTTTTTTGTTTGCGCTCTAATATAAGTAATGATGACATAATTTCTGCCTACAGGCCAGGTCTGAAAACGGTTTGGATTTTAGAGGTCTGGTCTGAAAACGGGTGTGAAAATAACATTTTTTGGTCAGAAATAGGATCAGGATTTGAAGAACCGGGTGGCTCATCTCCACCAAGAATTCCCAGGAGTACCCACCCCCGGGCAATTTGGGCTATGTAGAAATTAAATTTCATGTTCACTTTCAGTTGCAATTATTGGTTTCCTAGGAAGTCTGTAAGAACATTGAAAAATCTCAAGAGTGAAAGCTTCACAATGTCACGTTCATCGGTCTTAACACTGACCCTAAAACAATCAACTTTTCGGGAAAACCCACACATTCGTTTGTCTGTCAAGGTCCGACCAACGCGCCGGGAAAAACGCCGAATAAATTTCACCGCCAGAGGAAACTGTTTGCTAATTGAAAACATGGAAATCAACGCAAAAAAAATGTGAGTATTTTGGTTTCCTGCAGATGACTTTAAAAAGTGTGTTTTTGTAACGGATCAACTGTTTTTTTCCCTTAACCTTTGACTCCTGAGTTTTTCAGTAATACTGCTCTACTTTAAAGGGAAATTACTTTACAAATGACACGTTTTGGTCTTGCATGTTGTGTTCTGTGAAAGAAATTCTACAATAAATCATGGTTTTCAATCGTGGTAACATATATATTTTCCATGATGCTGTTTATTTATTTGTTTTTCAAAACTTTAAGAAAACTATTATGAAAATTATTATTGAAAAAGAAGATAGATATCATCATCATCCTCAACACCCAGTCGTCGGTCGACTGAAGAACAGTCGACTGTAGGTCTTCTTCAACTGGCTCAGTCTAAAACACTGCGCACGATGTAATCCTCTAAGAAATGCTTGCTGGAGTCGATCCATTACTGTCCTTGGTTGGAAAAAGACCAAGCACAGGAATGAATCAACCGTAAATATACGTCTGGACTTCATCGTATTAGCTTTAGATGATTGTCTAGAACCTACCGCACCGGTTATACTTCCTGCTTAATTACTTTGACAAGCGAGAGGTTTTTAAGATGTCCCTAAGTAGTAAAGAATTTGGAACGAAAGGTCATTTTCTTTACAAAGTAGCATATTCAACAAAAACATGCCTTGCTTAACAAAAGTAATCAACTGATATATAGATAACTGATTTATTGGAGGTCTGTCTCGGTCTTTATAAATGCCATAGCATATAGTTCCAAGGTGTAAGACTTCGTGTTTATTTAAGTCATATATGTTAGAGAAACGTTCAAGCTTGGATAACAGTAATAAAAATCTTTCAATGTCACGGAAGGAAATAAACTCAAACCTATCCTTGTTCTAAATTTCGTCTCTCAAGGATGAAACTAGGCTTCAATTTTGGTTGTTTCCTGCTGCCAAAGCAATTGCGTTTTACCTCCGCAAATCTGTCTATTTTAGGAATAAACCATCGCGAACATAACCGAAGTTTAAAAATACAGAGTTTTTGTACTTACTGTATCCGGCATACTCTTGCTGTAAACTTAAGCGCATAAGCCCCAAAAGAAGGACCACGATGCCTTGTACAAACTTTTGAGACATTACTTTTCTTCGCGGTTTTCCTTCGTGTCCGTCTTAAAGACCGAATTGCCCAACTAATCCATTAACTTTGTTAAATACTCCGGCCACGATCGTGTCACCTTGCGTGTCACAGGCGAGCTGCTTAATCTTGTGGGCGCGTCTAACTCCGACGGTGGCCGAAAAGGGAGGAATTTCTTCCTTAGCTTTTCAATTTTTTCCGGGAGTGTTATATGCACAGCTCTCCGCACACCTGTCAACAACTCATACTTCAAAACAACATAGGAAGAACCATGAGCAAATGGCTAAATTATGTCGTGTCTCACTCGAAGATTAGAGTCGTAGAAAATGGCCAGAGTGGAAGGACGGGGAGGCTCTGTAACTCTTTGTGGCTAAAATGTCATAAAATTGTCGATTTTGACGCGCGATAACTAAAAATTTTCCGCCTATTTTTGTCTCTTACTTTTGAGTAAAGATTGACCAACATCGATATCATTGGTTTCAGCAAATATAGCTCAGAAACCAAAACATTTGATAAGTGGTTTAGTCATAAGAAGAGTTCCCCTTACCTCTTAGAAACTGATATCAAGCTATGATCTTTGTTATTTTTTACTGCTATTAGGATTAAAGGAATCATGTGGGCGTGACATAAGTGAAGTTACGGTACTTATTCCAAACTATCATGCAAACAAATAGCACATCCAGGTCTGAAAAGTAGTGGGGGGGGGGGGGCACAGGGGGTCCATACCTCCCGCACCCCGTTCCTTGCACCTCCAGATCTTGCCCCTTTTTTTCTTGCCTTCCTCCCTTTAGCCCTTTTCGATTGTGAAATATATAGGATTCGATTTTTGCGATATACCTCCCCCCCAGCCCCTCCTATTTCTCCCGCTTCCCACCCTTTTAGACCTTTGGAACCCCGACCTCTGCTTTCCGCCTGCTGTTCGTCCCCGCCCCTTTTCTCTTGAGCTCCCACCCCCCCCCCCCCCGTCTTGTCCCACTAAAAATGTTATCCAGTTAACTTGTTAAGGTTTACTCATCTCATGCTCAGGACCTGCGCATGTGAGAGATTTCAGCAGCTTTGCCTGAAGAGTTTGTACTTTCCTCTGATTGATTCTCAGGAGTGTGCTCAAGTATTTGTGACAGAAAAAGAACGTAAGCAACTATTAGTGCTGTTCATTCGAAGCAAATCCCTTAAAAATGGATTCCAACAAGTTTTGAACGGTGATAATAAAAAACAGAACAACTCCTGTTCAATCACCGCATGGCTTTTTTTATTATTGCGAATCAGCCGCGGATTTTCTTACACGGGACACACAGTGGTCAGCGGCGTTCCGCACCACAGACACCACAAACCTATACTCTATAGATCTCCGTCTTCTTACAACACAGAGAAGTGCCAGTATCTAATCCACCTGCTGATAGATATTGAAATATCTCGGACACGAAAAACAAGTGCCATCGTACAGCGCTGATCGTATCAAGTAATATTCAGTATTTGCCAAGTAAGTTGAAACAGTGATTTTAAACAATGGCATTGTTTTCCCACTTGGTCATAGTACACATTATGGTAGTTGATAAACGGTATTCATGTTCAGTTATTGTTGCTTTAGAATCTTCGAGATGAAACAGGTCAAGCTTTTAGTTTTACCCAGTGTTGCCAAGTCTCATCTCTAATTGAAAACCCAACAGAAGAGCCGTTTGAGTCAATGGGATTCACCCGGGGGGAGTATTCTGGGAAATTCTTGGTGGGGGTGTGTCACCCGGTTTTCAAATCCTAACCCTATTTCAGACTAAAAAAAATTTCATTTCTCACATCCGTTTGGATTCGCATATTACTCTTTCTTTCTGTATTCATTTAAAATTGAAACGACAGTTACGTTCATACACTCCCGTAGTTGGCACGAAAATCATACCTGCTTCCTGGGCAAAATGGGCAAAGTCTATACCCGTTTTCAGACCAAAAGGGTGCGAAAACTATACCCTTGTCAGGGGGTACCCCCCCCTCCACCCCACCCCTCGCCTTCAGGGGGAATCCACTTAAAGGCCTGGCTAGTAACTAAGAAAGGGAAAAGAAGGAATTCATTGATTGACCTTGGGGAGTATAGAACTGATGTCTTTTAAGCGTTGTTTAGCGGGGGGATTTGTGCGTCATGGGCGAACATTTTTCATTATTGCAGCTAAGATTTCACAAAAACTCGGAAAATTTTTCCTGACACTGTTCCTTTATTCTTGACCCAAGCAACAGTACCGACGTAGAAAAATGCGGGGACTAGCTTGTACGGTAGATAAAGTAACTTATCTCCGACATCAGTACTTACAATCTTCATTTAAACATGCCTCATAATGATTTAAGCATACAAGTGTTTGTGGTTCGTTTTCTGTCATGCTAACTACTACTTAAATTAATAAGGCATAGCCAAAGGGAAAAAAGATGGAGAAAGGGGTATACAGCATATTGCCCTTGAATGAATGAATGAATTAAATAATAAATCCTTTAATATTTGATTAATTTATTAATTGATTAATACAAGTGTTCTTCTACCAATTATCATAGTTGCATAGAGCATTAGCTATCACATTACTTATGGCGTTCTCCACTACTCCTCCACAGTCCCCCCTCTCCATCCTTTTGGCGTAGTGCGTCTGATCATGTGTAGCGCCTATGCGACTGTTGGATATCTGAAAAGCGTCTACAATCTGAACACTGCCCTGGCGCATTGCCTGGTCTGTTAGACCGTTCAATTGCGCAACACGAGTAGGAGATGGGTTTTCCAACCATTCTATCATGGCGCGATCTTCTCTCCAAGGAAGACTAACCGTATTCACCCAAAGAAATCTCTTGGGAGCTTCGCCAGAGTTGTTCATTGCTTGAATTGCTTCAACAAAAGCGCGCAGTTTTTCAGCCATAAACGTTCTCTTGGTGCTCTCCCGCAAAATCCAGTGACCAAAGTTCATGAGAAATAGTTTGCCACTGAATACAGAGGAAGGTAGTTCTTTGGAGAACATAGAGCGCCTTGTCCTCGGATGAACATATATCTCGTGTGGCATCGAAATGTTTGGGAAAGTGAGAGGCCATCGCGTTCCACGCGCGTCGAACACCCACTCAATGCGTGGGATTTTGTCAAACACCATCTTGACGTGTGTTTTAATGCAGCCGTGACATGAGCCATGCAATCTCGTGACCCAGTGATAAGTTCTATAGCGCATGTGCGAGTCTCCCGTAAAAACAATCTCCGACCAACCTTGTTTTGCGAAGCATTTCTTGATTTCATCGCTGCTGTAATGATGCAGTTGACAAAAATACGGCAGCCAGTGAAAACCGTGGATCTGATCAAAGTCGTACAAAGGATCAAGCTGCCACTGCCCGCATCTTTCAATCCCCGGAATACTGCCACATTCAACCCACCTTCCTGGGGCAGTACCACTTTCTTCTTGACTACAGTAGCGGGTATAACCCCTGGGGTAAGGACCCGGGGATACCGGGAGATCAAACGGACTGTTCCCCACGTGTTGCAGAACAGCTTTAGTGTGGTGACGATATTCGAGACTATCGTTGTTAATGTACGTCAAAATAACAAGGATTATATATTCTCCAGCAAACGTTAGCTGCAGTGTAGCGTTGTAAGTATCGTTGCCAATGTGAGTCACGCTACCTGTAACCATTTCTTGTGACCCAAAGGCTTGTATTCGAAAATTTGAATTTCCGTGCGCATTTCCACGTATTTTGCTCCTCGCAGCAAGACTGCATTTGTCCGTTGTAGTTGGCCTGATTGTGAATGAAACAACTTGCCATGCCTGGGCTTCCTGGGGAAGCTGCACTGTGTACAGGCAACCCAAGTCAACTGGTTGCTGTATTACTTTCTTTACGGGCTCGACTCGCTTCCAGAATTTTTTGAAAACGACTGCAAGAGTGACGATGAGAAGAAGCAGGAATAGGACACGCGCTTGTTTATGGCACCCCTTGAAGTATTCCCCAGGTACACCCTTCCTCATCACATGCCCCTCAGACCGGGGGGCCTGGGACAAAACTGTACAATGAATCAAATTAGGCCACATTAATAAACTAAGTCGTAGATACTTTTGTTCTTGGTTTTTTTAACTTGTTTTGCCTTTAAAATAATGTTATAGTAACTAGCCGAAAGCGAGTTTTCACGCAACTCAGAAACTCAAGCGCCATTTTGAAGCGAGAATTTTCTCCCTGCCCCAGGTGGTATTTCATCGTCCAGTCGACAAAATTTATTTGAGGACCTACGCCCGCTGCACATTTTATTGACACACATTTCCAAGTGACCAGCCGCGACTAGGGTTTTTTCTCGAAGCAAGAGAGAAAACCCTGGGAACGAGGTTGACTCATCTGCTATTGCCTAGGCATTCTCGACTCGGTCAGTCCTGGAATCTACCGTGAGCTATGACGTCACCGAGAGATACTCGCCCGCTCTTTCCTAGACTTCACGTGGGCAATGGGTCAAGAGAGAACGCCTAGGGACTAGGCTGGGTCCAGGGGGGCCCCTGGCTGGGTCGTAAAATGAAATGAGACCATTTCGAAATTTCGGCAAGAGGACGGTCGGAACTCCATTGCAAAATATGGCTGTGCGCATGCGTAAGGCACTGGCCAAGCCGGCAATGGCTCGGTATCTGAGGGCCTTTACCAAATACTTACTTGCCAGGCCGCTAATTTTCAAATGAAAGAGTGGTCCAGATTTTCTCGAAATTTTCGAAAAAACCATCAATTATCACGTAGTAATAAACTGATCTGTCAAAAAAGTAGTGATTGATAGTGGAATTCCTTATACAACTGCATCAGTCTGTTAAGTCAGTTCTGACAAATGGTAAGCCTCCTTAGGCCCGGTTCAGACGCCGAACTTTTTATGAGCCGAACCTAATTCGAATTAAGGCCGATCCAAATTATTTAGACCGGCTAAATTGATTCAGACGCCGATCTTAATTCCAGCCGAACAAAATTCAAAAGGAGAAAAATGCTCATTTCGGTTAAACTACTTACAAAATACGTTATAATAACTTACGCATTAGGTTGGGTACATGAAAAGTTTGGCGTCTGAATCAAAGCCGTTCCAAAGTCGCCCCAAAGGCGAAAAGAACGGCTGAGCCATTCTAAGTTGAAACAGGCGTTCCTAATTGATTCAGACGCCGAACTTTTCATGTACTTAATTCAATATATTAGGTTCGGCTCATGAAAAGTTCGGCGTCTGAACTAGGCCTTAGTGTCACTTGCTTCTTTAAGGCTGTGGCTTTCCATACAATCAGGCATGCAAACGACAGACTTCATAAGCCGAGTCGAAAGAAAATAGAAACATTCTGAATTTTTCAACTACAATTCCGTCGATCAAGCCTATGACTCAGCCAACGCCTTGGTTTTTTCATCTTTACTAGGTCGTAAGCACTTTTGGGACTCCGATGACGAATGACTTCGATTTCGACTCCGACTTCGATTTCGTCTTCGATTACGACCGCTCTGACTCCGATTACGACGCCTCCGTTGCTGTTGAAACTACCCTTAAAAAACTGAAATACTTGCGTCTATTACTGAATCTCGCGGTGAAAAGGTATAACAATAATTTCGTTCTCGACCATAAAACACTTACACTGCAAGCTACTCGCCGAGGCCTGCATCATAATAATACAAAATTTCTCATTTTAATCTTCTGAAAAAACAAATAGAACCTTGGAAAAGGAAAGTTATTTCAAAGCGGTTTCGTTTGAATGGACACACCAAATGATTTTGCCTGAACAATCCAAATGTTCGACGAGCATGTTGCATTAACCCAAAGAGAAAAGTGAAGTGACTGTTAATGCGGGCAGTTCAACACTGACTAGTAATCCTTTGTGTAATTAAATTGTCAGAAAATCTGTTCACTTAATAAGACTTATTGGCTTACGTAACCTAAGCCCATTCAAGCTAATTAAGCTCGGTACACAACTTTTATATTCCCATAATAACGGAGACTACACGCTAGAGAATTCGCCAAATAAAATCCCTACAAACCGTGAAATTGATAAATAAGCTAGGAAAAGCACTATAGTAGTAGTAACTATGATATTTGAACGCCGCATTTCACCAAAAAGTATGAGTTTTGAAAATTGCGGTAAAACTTAGATATCACTAGTGCGAAGAAATACATGACAGTGGTCTGGCCTCAATTAAGGCTTGTATCGCTTACCTGTACAGCTAGGAAAGGAACCTGATATCTTGGACAAAAAGCAATCCGTTTTTTGATGGCAACAACAATGGATGTTCTCGAAAACGACGTGGATGTTGTTTGGGCCCGCCGGTGAGAAATCAAAAATCTGTTTTTATTTTCGAACTGTCGTTACACGAGGTTTTTATTGTGCGCGCTTGTCGTATCGCTATATAATTCATGATAATTGAAACTAATATATGCATGCAGTCATGAATAGCGTGATGCTGGTACCTGCTTCATGGTCTGATCCAGGTTCCTTAACCTCGTTATCAGGGCTTTTCGCTTAGAAAAGGGGAAAGAAAAGCCCTGGGGACGAGGTTTCCAGGCATGGAGCGCAGGCTAATTTCCGATAATCGGACAGGTACTTCATATATGATCTTTCAGAAGTGATCAAATAAAAGTGATACGATGAGCACAAGAATGTACGATAAGCCTTCAGAGATACACTCTATTTTAAACTCACGCATCTTAGTTAATAAGATGCAAAATGAGTATATTTTTTTTTAGGACAAAACAATTTAGGTCATTGTGATTGGCTCCTGTTTAGGTAAGATTTTTATCTCGCTCAATACTTTGGAGAAATCGGGTTACGCTGTTTCTCGTTACGCCATTACGCCGTTACGAGGTTTTACTAACAACTGAGACGATGTTTGTAAGAAAATGTCTGGCTACAGTGTACGCTTCCTTCAGTTGGCTTCAAAATAGCTTTGAGAAATATCCTTATATTTTTCCTCTTAACTGTTTTTTAAAATTGTATCATGTGGAAATCATGACAACTCCTTTGTACCCTTCTTTTGAAAAACGGTTTTTCTCCAACTCGGCTCTCCTATAATTCTCATGATAAAAGTTTAAAAAATGAGATGTACATCAATAAAAACTAATTAAGAATCTAAACTCACTAAAATTATAAACATATATTTAATAACATACAAGTATGAAATAAAAGAGATACTTCCAATAATCAAAGTTCTGAAAGTTGTCTGCGTGTTCGTAGGTCATACGGCTCTGATTCGATCCTACATTTATAAAATTATGACTACCTCAAATTGTAAGCTATTGCCGAAATGCCAGTTGTTGTAGTAGTTATTCTAGGTCATAACAAATAAGCTAAGTAGGATTGGGAAAAAAAGGCAGAACAGTTTTTTTATGAGTTAAACAAGATTTAATGAACAAAGTTGGTGTACTGATGATTATTTTCATTTCAATTTCAAGATTTTAACACCTAGAAAAATCCCCCCTTATTAGTCAACAGAAATCAATTATTTTTGACAAACTTTCTTAAAATTACCGAAGGTAATACCTTAAATACGCTATACCGGTACGTTTTGCTGGATGGTGACCAAACATTGATCGTTTTCTAAAAGTATCAGCTGGCGTCAAAACGGTGCCGGATCCAGACCTTGAGATAAGGGGGGTGGGAAGGGGGGGGGGGGGGTGCTGGGGCGGTCTCCAAAGAATTTTTTCGGCCCTTCGGACCTCAGTTTAGTCTAATAATAAGGGGTGGCCCGGGCCTCCCAGGCCCTTCCCCTGGATCCGCCACTGAAACGTTTGTACACCGTGACATCACAATAGGAATTGTTGAAAAAGCGCCGACTTTTAATACTTGGGGGGTAGGGGGGGGGGTAGGAATATAATAAAGCTAACAGTAATGGTTAGATATAACCCTGGGGGCACCTACACGGGGAGGCAGGTATATGAAAGGATTGGGATTTCACTAGCTTAAGTGTATGAAAGGGTAGGGAATTCTGTCATTTTGGTCTGTAAAAAGACCCAAAATGACCCAGTTCTCTCTTGAAAGGACTTACAGATGCATTTTATTGGAGCCTGCGGGTAGACGTCTCCTATTTTTCTATATTGCATTTCATTTATGGCTGTGAAAAAGCCCGAGAACACGTTCTGGTTTAATGTCTATTCTTATATAAAGCGTGCATTTACAGCAGTTAAAAGGGATGCAAAGTTCTAAACAAGGTACGGAAAAGGGGCACCATTTGTCAATAGAAGGTATACGAAATATAATAGGTACCTTTTTTGCCAAAAATAGGATACAAAAGGGTAAAGAGTTGGACCTCAGGGTGAAGCCTCCCTAGGATGCTTCAGTCCAAATAAAACAAGAGACTCTTTTTTATCATGCGTATTTTATTTTTTAGTAGTCATGAACATTCAGAAAGTAAAGTTCCCCAATCCCCATTTCTATTAGCTAAAGATAAGTGCAGGCTTGTTTTAACCAATGATCAATCACATAACACCATCAGCTCAACCTGTGGATGCTGCAAAAGAAATGAATGAACTATTAATATACGGAGCAACATAAATAAAGTATTAAAAACATTTTAAAATCCATTTGTGCCACAGTTTTAAGGCGCTTTGAAAGAATGTGTGAAATGATACACCTTTACAGTTTGCTCAACACTCTTTTTATCTAAACACCGTTTATCGTGCATGGTTTCATGAAAGCATACTATTAAAAGGCAGACCAGAGAAATATTTATTCTCTTAAAAAACCCATGCAGTTAGGAAGAGATCTGGAAGTCCAATGATTTCTTAAACCGCGGACTAAGTTAGACTTCCTTTAAAAAACCGACACTTTTGCTTGTGTTAATTTCCCTTTTCCTAGTAAACTAACATTTTTAAGTTTCCTCAATCCCCCGACCTTAAGCCTTTATTTAAAGTCAATTTTCTTCCAAAAATGATGATTCAAACACCTTGCCACAGTTCGGTTGATAAACTGGATACCCGCGCGTGGAGCCAGTGTGACTGGTAGGAGTTATTGTCTCTTCCTCTCTCCTGCACGAACTCTTCCGAAAGTAATATTAATTAGGACGAAGAGTTGTTTAAAACTAGTGGGGCCATCCTCTGAGGCAGACTGTAGGCAAGTTAACTATGTAGTAAGTACATAACTTACACTAGTGGTGGTAAGAACAGCAAAGAAGACCAGGTGGGCAACCAGGCTGACCAGGCGGCATTCCATAAAGCGGTATAAATCCCGGAGGACAACCAAGGTCGAATGGAGTACAAAAGTGACACATTTGACGTTTTGCATCAACTCTGCGCATGCGATCTGAATAATAAAACATAACAGCAGAAAACATAAGCCGTCTTCCCTTTTAGCGTTCACCCTCTATTTAGTCGGCAACTTGTCAAATTAATTCCCGAAATTCGCTTCCCCTACTTATTGTACATTTTCCCGCTGTTGATATCAGGCCAACCCTCAGCTATTAAACGGAGCGTTTATGCCGAAGACGTTTAGTTGTTTACTACTTTGTTGTATTTTACCTGTCACCTATTTCGATAACGATAAAGCTAAAGCCATGCACATCCTGTTTCTTTTAACAGCTCATGAAACATACGCGTAGTAAACGTATGATTTTATTTTGAGTGACTTCTTTTTCTTCTTGGTAGTTAACAAGTCGGCATTTAACAATCGCACGAAGTATGTCTGCTTTTTAAAAGGTGATGTGGTTTTGCTATGGGCTTGAAAATTTTGACTCTGCTTCGTTGCCTTTTAGCTGACGGCCACTATCTTGGCTAATTTTGAATAACACCGGCTAATATTGAATCATGCTGTGCGAGAGTGTAAAGCGTGAAGCCTTAAACTCAGGCTTTTTTTTCGTTGAAATTCAGTGAAATGGTAGATATCACTGCAGAATTATAGCATAAAATTGAATACTTACCTTCCGTCACCTTCGGGTGAAAGCGACCCAAAACCACTCCACTCAACAAGACAACAAGGCAAAATTTAGCAAGAATAGACATCTTCACCAAGCGCTGAGAAACGGTCAGTAAATTCTTTGAAGTCACCTTAAAATGAACAAAAATAAATAGCTACGGCTTTTATCTGAAAAATTCCCTGTTTTTTAAATGGTCATATAGCAAACCAACTTCCAGTTTTTAAACCCCGAAAATAAAAGATATTCTGACGAAGCAAGAGTTGATAGACCAAGGGTGATAGCGTCATACAATTTTGCCGTAACTTACTTAGCTTGTGTTAGACGGCTTCAGTCCTACGATGGCTGATTCCAATGAAAAATAACCAGAGAAAGCTTCGCTTAAATAAGAAAGGCAAAGCTCAAATGTTTAATTCATTGCAGGTTATTACTCTTAGAATTCTTAGCCATTGATAGGACCCTTTCATAACAAGATGTATTATACACAATATGATCTAATTGTTGTTATTGCGTCCAGTGTTACTAATGTATAAAACAGTCAGTCCAAAAGAAAAACACTTTTCTATTTTCACATTTTATCACCTAGCTGTATAAGTTTTTAATTTTCAATATAATCAAAGCTAATTATCTCTTGAATGCTTTTTCAAAAAGAATTGCAGCGTAAGTCGAGTTTCCTGCATCCTAATGACAACCGATTTGCTGAAAGAAGCCATGGAAGGTAAATGATGATGGTGACATTTTTCAGAGGAGGAGGCCATTTTTGTCACAAAATGAGTGGCTATAGTGTACCCTTCGTGTAGTTGGCTGCAAATTAGCTTTGAGATCAAAGGCGTGAGCCATCTTTCCTGGCGCATAATAACCAAAGTAAAGCCACAGAGAATTTTAAATGTTTTCAGCGTGCTGTATGGTGGTTCCCAGCAACTATAATTCTAAATCAGTCACTACTTATCGATATAGTAACAGCTTGTTTTATGTTATAAGTTTGCAATCAATTCGGAGATCGAAATAGTCTTCTTTTCTTGCCTATATAATGACCCTGAAAGTTAAACTCCGGCAATGTTTCCACGTTAAAAAGTAAGTTGTCTGGGTGTTCTAAGGCAGTCATACAGGGCCCAATCTCGATAACACATCTTTAAGTGATGACTACCTCCAAACAAAATGTAAACCATGCATTGGAATGCAAGTTGTTGTGAGTAGCAATTATTCCTGACTGGTAAGTAATAACTTGTTTCAACTAATAAGCTAAGTAAGATTTGGAAAAAACAGAACAGATATTTTTATGGGTTAAACAAGCTTTAATGAAAGCCACTCAAGGTTCACGTTGATTCACTCAAGGTCTTAAGGTTGGTTTCAGTGATGATTATTTTATTTCAATTTCAAGATCTTAACACTTAGGGCGCCTTAATTCCATTTAACGGCAAAACTTTCGAAAATTTGGAAACAGCGACCATAGTTATTAGAGGACACTGGTTATCAAAAGCGGCAAACATCAATGATAAAAACAACAGTGCTGCAGTTTATGTTGGAAGCACCCTGAAAGTGCACAATCCTTTGTTTTCTATTGGCAAATTGTTACGGAATAAATTAATGCAACGTTTTTATTGGTCAATACAATCAAAATGATAGGAATTCTTTTGAACGTTGTGCACTTTCAGGTCCACAAAAACATATAACAAAGGAGTCTGACGGGTTTCATAACCATTCCACTCAATTAACTATGCAGCGACAAATGGTTCAGAAATTTTCCGGAAAAGTCTCCAGAGATTCCGAAAGCTGTTGAATTTCCGAAATGCGAACCATTCAACCGAATATTCTAGAAATTCCGGGAGCAAAGTTGAATGGAAAGAAAACTTTCGAGAAGAAGTTTCCGAAAAATTTGGTTATTCCTCGCGAGGAAATTTTGGAAA
This sequence comes from Porites rus, assembly GCA_964035705.1. Lineage (NCBI taxonomy): Eukaryota > Metazoa > Cnidaria > Anthozoa > Scleractinia > Poritidae > Porites > Porites rus. Next base: position 30,350,731 of record OZ037998.1, on the reverse strand, counting down.
ATGCTGTTCCATTCGCTACTGGAAGTTGCCGAAAATTCAAACCGGAAGTTTTGGTTGAATGGAAATTAAAGCGGGCCTAGAAATTTCTCCCGACTTATGATTTAATAGAGGGCAATTAGTTTTGACAAACTTAATTTTAATTATTGTTTTGAAGTGCTTGTATTGAGGCAATTACCTATTCTATAATGAGGGTATTAGCTTCAACTGGTAAAAATCGACAATGTGACAATAATTAATATTCCATTCAATCCATCGAAAGAAAAAGCATCCCTCAGAGTTTATTCAGCTTCAAAATCGCCGAATATCTCATACCACCCCCAAAACTGAAAATATCCTTTAGGCCAAGTGAAAAATGAACAATGAATGTTTTTTGTCCCCGCCTTCTTCATTTTGTTTTTTTTGGACCGTTTAGTTTTATTATTATGTTTGTTATTGGACACGTTTGAACGAACCAAAACTAACAACCTTTACTTTCAACACCAAATATTCTACGATCCTGCGTAACAAGTGTTACTTTTCATAAAACGAAGCGTTTATTAGTCCTTTATTGACGTTTTCAGTGAACCCTGCATAGGAGATATATTGTATGACTGAACCATGTATCAAAACATAGTTATTAGAGCGGTTTTCATTTGAGTGTCGAAAAGTAATTGGTTTTGCACTTTCTACACGATGCGATTGGCTTAAAAGACTTGCGCCACCTTTTCATCCAATCAGAAGTAAAACCAAAACCAATTGTGACGCGCTCGCATGCATTTTCCCGCGCTTTGCGTCAGCCACATGTAATTACTTCGAGTTTTGATTGGTTCAATGTATTGTCTGTGTCCTATGTGATTGGCCAGAGTAATTAGTTTGTTTTTGGTTTTACGACACTCAAACGAAAACCACTCTAAAGTGAAATGCATGGATATATCAGGGGCGGATCCAGGATTTTTTTTAGGAGCGGGTGCACTCGTCTCTTGCTCTACTTCAACAACAATAAACCACATAGTTATTTTTTTTGCAGAATACCAGTTGTATTAAAAAACTGCAGGTCATCTCAGGGGGGAGGGGGCGTGCGCACCCCCTGCACCCTCCCCCTAGATCCGCCCCTGTATATTGTATGACACATCACGTTGTTTACTGAAACATATATAAGTAACGCATTTGTACTGGAATATTAATTCATCGGGTCTACCCGCACCTATGAGACGCTAGAGCTTGTTCTACCTTAAAGAAGCTACCTAACCTGCCGTATTTTCTCTAGTCGTCTTTTGTCTCTGTTTTTCTTGTGTCTTCTGAATAAGAAGGAAACTTTGACTCTGAAGATGACTACCGCACAGGTTGTCGAAACGTCAGTCTCCTATTCAGGACTACGTTCACCCGGACGATCAAACTCAACCTACTTTTGAAATGACTCCTGGCATGGGTTCAAACCTTTCACAAGAAGGAAACTATTTTTCATTCGGGCGAACTTGTTGAGGGAGAATGAAACTTATACCACTGAGTCTTGAGTAAACCTTTTGTTAAGGAGCTAAAACACGCGTGTTCGCTCGCGGCCTGCTAATACTACTGTCTTTCCTCGCTCCTCGACGTTAGCTGGGGAGGGGGTGGGGAACGGAGGTTTCATGAGGGAGAATGAACGTCCCAAACGGCAAAGAGCGAGTAGAGAAGGCGGTCAAGGGTGATATGTGGGCCTTTGACTAGAACTGCATCACGCAGTCACATATTCAAATCAGGATAAGCGGACAAGCGCATATGACTCATAACTACATCACGCAGTCACATTAAGGCATATCAGAGATGCAAACATTCCTACTTTAATATTTAAATCACTTAAATCATATATGTTGTTCTCATGCTAATTAGTATTTTTAACTGAAGTGTAAATTGTTTTAGAAAACGTCACATTATTTAAAAGTGAATTCGAGCTGCCAAAAAAAACCAAGAGAGGATATATCCTCTCTTGTTCAAACTCGATGGCGCTTATTCCTGATCTCGTTCAGTTTCGTAATATATTGGCAAATTTTTCTTGAGTTAAATTCTGAAAGGCTTTATTGAAGTTCAGGAAAAGGAAAAGAAAGCCGCTTTCGTTGTCTTTGTATAAAGAACTTGTAAGTCCTCGTAATTCTATCTAAATCATTATTTTATTACGAAGTGCGACAAGTGTTATTACAAAGTGAGACATGTACAGGTATTACAAAGTTCGACAATTCTGTTACAAAGTGCGACAAAACGAACATGCCTAACAAAACTGTCAAAAACTGTCATTTCCAAAGTATACACGGTGTATACTTTGGAAATTTTATTATTGCAACGTTTTAGCTCTGATCATTATTCTATTATATCCTGAGCTGAGTACCAGAGGATTTTTTTCTCTTGCGACGAGGAGATACGACCGGCAAATACTTAAACGAAACTGGAAACAGCGCGTGAAAATCCTCTGGCACCCAGAGAAATTCCGGGAAATTACATCCTTCCCTAGTTCGCGTACAGCCCGTCTCCACGGTAACCACAGTCTGCAAAACCCTAGCTGGCCTAACTTGAATAGCAGTTGGTTGTAACTGTACTCGGCTTATGTTACAGGAAAAGATACCTTCTTTCCGCTTTTGACATCCATTTTCACTTAAATATAAACTCTGTAACCCTCGATGAACGTAATAGTCTAGTGTAGCCGAAAACCTGGGCGAGAAAAATTACCAGCGCCCTACAAACGACTTATTGACGAGATCAAGCAAAACTAACTACGAGAGAACGACTGGGGAACTGTCAACAACAACAGTCCTATTCAGGACTACGTTCACCCGGACGATCAAACTCAACCTACATTTAAAAATTACCATTTTGCATTTCTTTTTGCTCACGTGACCACCAGCTGGATGAAAAGTTTTTACAAAAGTCAAAGGTTCAACTTCCACAGGACTGTTTGGAACATCAAAATGGAGCCTTTTTTTTTTCTTTTTTATTTGGAAAGCTCGCCACCGTTGCGTGACGACACAAAGAACAGCTGTGGAGCAGACTGCCTACCAAAGATCAAAAATCATTCTAAGATCTGTCCACACTTGATGCGTTTTCAAAAGTACGCGTTTTTGCTGCCATTAAAAACGCGTCGATCGATTCGCGTCCATACTATCGTCTTGATGCGTTTTCCACTGTCAACGCTAAAACGTTCGAAAACGATAGAATTGCACGTTATGACGTAAGTTTAAATCTATGCGCATGCTTTAAGCAAACGCGCCTGCGATATTTTCGGTCAACGTGATAGGTGAGGTAACCCTCTTAGGAGGGGTTAAATATTAAACAACCCCGCCATCCCGGGGTGCACTTTCTCAAGATTATTGAAAAGTCGCTAAGCACGTAAACAAGAAAAACGCTGGAAAACCACTTGTTTTGGTGATTAATGCCCTTCTACACTCAAGTTGCTGCTCTTGCTGCAACCTTCAGTGCTGTTGCTTTCTATGGTTACCTTTAATAATAATCTAAAACCACCGCCAAAGTGAATTTTACACAAATTTGATGTATCACGAATCAGACCCTGGCTAGGCGGGTTACCTCACCTTTAACGTTTACATGGCAAAATTTGACTCAGGCTGAGAGGGTTACCCGGTCTGGCAGACCGGGCAACCCACCTTAGCGGGTCACCCCACCTATCATGTAAACGGATCAAAATAAAATGAGACTTGGGGTCTAATAAGCCATGAAGTTGTTCTCAAGGGGAATTCAAAAAATTGGAGTGGAGGTACTCCGTCAGGGCCTAGACTTCTCGCAACTTTGTCGCTCGCTCGGCCGCTTCGCGGCCTAAACAGCTCGCTCCACTCACTTGGAAACTTGTGAGGTCGACTTGTGGCAAGTATAGCCAGGGCCTTTATTCCGGCGTGGGCTGAAGTAAACACATTTTGAGTTATTGAAGCAAAATGAACTGAAAATGGGGTCAAAAAGAAAGTGAAACTAGCTCCATTGTGCTTACTTAATGCTGAGTAAACATATCTTCCAGCAAGTAATTTTCTAATGGTATTCATCCTTTGATTTAACCGAGAATTCAAATGCATTATGGATACAGTTTAACTAGTTAAATGCAATGGTATAAAAATGTCACATGTTCAATAATTTTATCTTTGAGTTTGGATATTATTACCTAACTTTGTTTACTATGAACAAGTCTTGTAAGCTCACGAATTTGAGCTGCATTTGTATCAACTGTTAGTTCTAACTCCTTGATCTGGTTCTGGAGATCAGTCAATTTTCTATTTTGATCTTCCTCTTTCTTTGCCTCCTTATTCTGTCCTCTACGGTATTCAAAATACAATGTCAATGTGGCGATTCCAAATATCAGTGATTCTCCAAGCAGCTCTGCACCAACATCAACTGCAACTTGTTCACTTAGCGGCTGAACTTTATCTGGGCCTGACAGTCCCATCAATTTCATCCTCACCCTTGTCTCAAACCAATGATAGCCTGTTTGGATCAAAGCGAATATAAGATTGAAAAAATACAAAATATATCTGAAAAACAGAGAAAATTGTTCTATACCTGAACCCGCAACACAGGGCTGTCAACACCCCTCCCCCCACCCCCATCATCAAATATTGAGAATTGATAGGAAGGGAATGACAGATAAGATGAAATCATACCGCACGACAAATGACGTCATTTGTGCCAAAAATGCTCGCTGATTCCACTCGACGTATATAGCACACAAACAGTTCATATTCAGCCACATCATTGCATAAATTTCAGTGGCATACCAGAATTTATGAGGAAACGTTCCATGTAAACAGTAGCTCAAACAACGCAAAATATTTGAATTTTATGGTCGGAAAGTCGAGTCTACAAGAAATAGCAACTTTGGTGATTATCCGGGAGATTTCAGAATCTAACCTGGAGACCGGGAGATACATTCCAAAATCTGGAATTATCCGGGAGAGTTTACAGCACTGTCAACAACAGAATGACAGATCTGGTGGAAATAATTTTCTCGGGCTTCTTTGAGAGTGTTTGGTCGTGGTGTGATCACTTAGGAGAAAAATGCTTTGGCCTTTTATCAAATTATCTCAACTAATTCTTTCAGAAAGTGAATTATGATTGGTCTGGAGAATTTGTATGTCAGTATTGGAGCTTACAGGGTTAAAAGGTTGTCTACCATTGATATGTACCTCTTTGAGGATGTTTGCGCAAAAAGTGGGTCATTTCTAAATTTCTGTGGAATATTAACTGATATAGAACAACCCTACTGTCAAGAGTGATCTAAGGAGAGGTGGGATAGACAGGTATACATGTAGGTTGTAGGTTTTTACATGGTTGTCACAGCCGGAGGTTTCTGCTTTTCCCTGACTTTTCCCAGGCTGATTTGTTTCCCTGGCAAATGTACAATTTCCTTGACCAACTGAATTAACAAATGCACGAATTAGTCCTGATAATGGACTCAACCCTCCCCTCACAGCCATCCCCTCCTCCCAGATATTTATGCTTTTGGCAAGTGCCATGCAGTATACATGTATTGATAGTTTCTTAACATAAAGGGCAAAAAGGATAGATTTTCCTGAAACCCAGTATCAGAAAACCTCACAAATACTAACTTACCCTGTTTTGGATACAGACTCAAACTCACTGCCCAACAGGGCGGGTACTTAATGGATTACTTCCCCTGTCCACCCATCCCCCACCAAAAACTGGGAGATTATCCTCCCCTCCATACTGGACCAAAGCCATGGAAAAAAAGACTGAAGAATTCTTATTTCAAATCAAAAAAGAATACTCTGCAATAAATCCAAAATAACTTTTTCCAATAAGTCTTACATTACTTTACACAGCAACATCTAGGTTACACATGTGTACATAAATATGAAAGCTTGCATCATCGTACAACTACTGATGGACGATCGCAACTTACCCTGCCCTGGCCATATACAAACATATCTCCTAAAGAACTCATTTTGCTTGGCTGCCGACTTTAAACTGTTGGCTACAGGTTTGGAGATCTGTTTGACAGCTAAACTCACCAATTTAAACAAAGGAAACGCGCCGACAACCATGGTGAAAGTGAAACATGGACAGAAATATACTACATGTACGGATCCATGAATAGTCAATACTACTTTCGATGTAAATCCCAGTCTCCACTCCATTTCTTGGAGGGTATCAAGAACCATTTTTTTAGTCCTTGCTGTAATAATCCAAAAAATTTAGAGGGGATACAACTTATGAGAGGACCGGCTTCTTTTGCAAAAAAATATTTAAATAAGTATTGGGGAAAAATGCTGTGGACCAGGAGCCGATTTTGGGCTTCCGTGTGAACAAGCAAAGGCGGTCAGTGACGGCCCGTCACGCAACGGTCGATCCTGAAATTTTTTAGCATTATTCCTTTATTTTCCGCTTCCGGTTCTGTCTCCGTCTTAAATGTTACCTGTAAGCAATTAAAGCTCTTGAATATTTCGGATCTAAAAGTTCCAGATAGAAAAACATTCCGGCGAGATCGTTGCGTGATGCGCAATATCGTAGTTACGTGCCCAAAAGACTGGGGCGAATGAGCGCCAATCCGGAAGATAAGATCGCCATTGTACAGATAATTAACCTCGCTCGTTTTGGTTCTTTACAATGCGATAAGTTGTCATCTCTCTTTATGGACGGGAGCTTAGATCCCGAGGAAGCATGTAGATTGATTGGAGAGGAGCTGGAGATCGAGCGATCATGTGTTCGACCTTGCTTTGACGAAAATGGAAGCCGCGTTTGCTGTTTGGTACGTGAGTCTGAAAATTGAAATACCTTGAAAAACTTACTTAGTATTGTTTCTTGTGATATTATAATTTCTCTATCGTGGTAAGAAATTATGCTTAGACGTTGCAGCTTAGTTACACAGAAACTGAACTCTTTTAAGTGAAACAAGTGACAGTCATGCATACAACATTTTTCAGCACTAACCAAGCTAAGTATGCTTATGAATTTAATTTATAATGTGACATAAGCTTACCCAAACCATAGAGTTGAATGGATTTAAATCTATTCGTGGTTAAACTGACGTGTTTCTTATATTTATATTTTTTTTGCTCGAGAACTTTAAGCCTGTTTCATTGAATTGCTTGCTTAACAATGACACGCACTGTATATGCTGTACTAACTTTACCTTTGGACTGCGTGAGTTCAAGTTCCAGCAAATCCTTAGTCGTACTGGCTTTCACTTTCTTTAGTTTACTTAAGCTTAATAAAGTTTCATTTCTTTCACAATATGGTTTCCATACTAAGTACAAAACCTTCTACACATATTGTGCTGTATTGTATATAAACTATAGATGGAGAAAAATACTCATCTGGCTAATTTTTATGGATCTTTAAAAAAATATAGCATTCAAAGGTTGTTAATCTTGACATGCTTTTGACAAAACTGCAAATGATTTTTTTTTTTTTTTTTTTATTTATTTATTCAATCAACAATCAACAATCAAAAATACTTACAAACACTACGATACTTACACTACTTACAATACAATATTTAGAATACAATAGACTAAGGTACTTACTCTGTTTACAATGTAAAGACTTACAATACTCAGTACTTACAACACTACCTACTCACTACTCACACTACAATGCACTATTTACAAGCAGTTCTAATTAGTAATTGTACTTCAAAACCAACATTTACAAAACCAAACATTCACGGTAAACACACTTATATCTTAAGTGTATTAAAGGGGCAGCGATTGTGAAGCAAAAGATACACCAGGTTAATGCTGGAGAAAATGAGCAGAGGATCGAGATATACAAATGTATACAAAATCAAAGGCTTACTGAAATAAGGAGCTCACATTTTCCCATTTTTTTGGTAAAATGGGACCTGCAGTGGTCTCTATGTGGTAGAATGATTTGAGGTATTGCAGGAAGCCTGCTATCTTTGGCGAAGTTTCCCTTCTTTTGCTAATCCAGATGTAATTTCTGGCTAGAAGGAAAAGGAAATTAATTTGCTGGCAGTTTTTTGAAGAATCCGGCTTTAGACCAAGTGCAACAAATATATCTAATGTGTAATGTTCCGGTGTAATGTGGAGCAAAGTCAGCTTAAGAGATAAACTATGCCAGAAAAAGGCCACTTTAGGACAAGACCAAAAAAGATGAAGAAGTTTCTCCGGTTCATTATTACAAAAAGAACAATTTGGGTTGTCTTTTACGCCAATTTTTGTTAAGAGGTCGTTCGTTGATATTCGTCTATGTAAAAATTTATATTGGAATTCAATAATTCTTGTACTGTTAGTATATTTAGCGGCCAACTGGTAGGCTTCCCGCCAATTAATCGCCTCCACATCATTTTCGTTGCAGTCTTTTAGCCATTTCTGTTGATTATGAGATGGTAACTTGCATTTTGTAGAAAGCAACTTGGTGTATACAAGTTTGCTCGCACTTTGGCATTCTGTTAATCTTACTACAAAGGTTTCATAATTGTTGCAGTTTTTGATACAGTTTGTTTTACATGTAGTCCAAAGAGATTTTAGAGCAGACACTAGTCCGAAATACTTTAAAAGACAAACTTTGAGGCTGTATTTTTGCTGCAGCTCAGCTAGTGATAAAAATTTGTTAAAACTGCAAATGATTGGTATGAAAGGCAGTTTTAGCTCTAGAGTAAATAACATCTAAAAGATTGACGATGGTCAATCTTAACAGGTTGCTAAAAAATAATAATAATAATAATACGATCTTCATGTGGGTTGTCTCAAGGCTTGCTTATTGGACCTTTGTTGTTATTCTCACTATACATATTAAATGACAACCATGAAACTTTCTTTTTTTGCTGAATATATAATCCTAGTCTTTGCAGATAATAACTCTGAATGTTTTTGAATCAACAGACTAAATCTAAACGCCCTCCCCAGACGACTATACCTTTTGTTCCTGGGATTAAGATCTTAAAACCAACTACATAAATCAAGCAACACTAGAGATTATGGACTTAATTATCTGGGTACCATTATAATTGACTTATATCTTCAGTGGAAACACCTCACTAAATTTATTTGCCAAAAATTTAAAAAATTGACTGGAGTTACTTTTGTAGATTAAGTACATAGTTATAAATCATACATGTAAACAAAATGTCCTGCAAGGAAATGAAGGCATAGCAATTTTTAAGTTTAGAGTGGGATATTGTGAAATATTAGAGGTTTTGTTGGGAAAAGGATATCATGTATAAAGGAACTGATACATGATATTGAGTATATAAACTATAATAGAAAGTAAAACTAAAGCTCACATACAAATTTAGGATTTGGTTACCAGTCTAAAGATAGTTACAGTAAGGCCTAGTGTTAATATGTGGGGTTTTACGATGCAGGTGATTGTATACTGTAGGCACTATTTTTTTGTTGGCACGAATAATTAAAATGCAAAAAAAATTATTGTTCACTAGAATAAATTTCTTTAGTCCTATTAATCTAAGCATCATTTGAGTTATGGGTGGACATCCTCATTCACACTTGGTTCTTCTATTTTTAAGGTCCATGAGAACTGGGTTCAAAGATATATAGCAGGGGACCCATCTCATGATGGGCCCCCTCAGGTCTCCCTGTGGAGCCCCTATGAACATCAGCTCATCTTACAGCCCTCACACCCTGAGCCAGACGCACCATGGACTAGAATAAGCATTGTTATTATCAAGAAGCCAATCAGAAAATCACCTTTGAGGAAGAGGTTGGTGTGAAGCAATTGTTAGAGAGCTTAAGCAACAACACCAGTGACGGCTATGAAAATGTCACTTAAAAGTGAATTTACACTACTTCAAACTTTATTGCACTTATTCCAACTATTTGAATTCATCAAATGTTGGCAAATTTTTCTGGAGTTGAATTCTAAAAGACTGTATCAAAGTTCAGGAAAAGAAAAGAAAGTTATTGTGACAGCAAAGAAATGTACAAAAAAGCATGATGCGCGTGCAGAATTGTTTTTTCGCTAATCTAAACCTATTGCGTTTTTGCCATTCTCGCTGCCGTCGCCATCGTCGTTGGTTAAGCTGCCTATTATTGGGTAGGGTTGTCTCTTGAAAGTAAAATTTTTAACTCAATGTTGAAATTATGAAACCTGACTTGGCATCCAAGAAGATATATGTTGTAGTTAATTTTTTATCTCAGGTAATTTTTGTTGTTCTTTTGTTTTTGGGTATGGTAATGTATGCTAATGAAGTTGAAACAAAAGAAAAATAAAAATTACCTGACGTAAAAAAATTAACTACAAGATATATATAATTAAAGCTTCTAAATTATCTTTTTTTGTTGGTCGAACTTCCATACTTAGGGCTGGCTAAAAGAATATGCTTCGGAGAGGTGTCCAGGTCTTTGAAACAAGAGGAGCAGGCCCATAGGCAGGTTTTTTTACAGGAAGGTGCAATCTAATAAGGAGACAGGCCAAACGAGGCAGTGGAGGCATAAGTCTCTGGGGAGGGGGGGGGGGGCATGCTAGGTTGTCTAAGACTGCATCACAACTGCTTTAAAAACATGGCTATTTTTGATCTCTTGGCATTGCTCAATCTTATAAACTTCAAAAGTGATTTTTTTTTTCAAAGAGAGTACAGTCAACTCCCTTTATAGCAGACACTGTCTGGACCTCGAGTTAGTGTCCTCTTTATCTTCAGTCAAACGTCTGTACTTTGTCTTTTCCGGGGATTTAGCTACTGTCTGTTTTATCAGGGTGTTCACAAGGCAAGTTGACTGTACTTCTTATTTTACAATTTCGGAGAAAGACGACGTCAATTTCACTATTTAAAAACAAAATAGAAAGTTCAAAATCTGTATTATTTGCTAGGTTTGCTGCATGATCTTTGCATCATCATAATCTTTCAATAGTGTGCCAAGCTCAAGTCTCCTTTGGTGCTTCTTAGAAATAGATCAACAACTTCTTTCAGATCAATGCATTTTAGATAGTGCATGTGTAAGAGCCAGTTATGAGAGTCTCATTTGTGCTCTGTCTATCCTACTTTTTGGTTAGTAAAACAGAGGATATTTTAAACTATCGTCAAAGACAAAAGGCTACACAAAAAAGGAAAAATGTACACCTTCTGGGTCCTTCAAGCACAAGAGGATCCGACATCCACCCCTTGTAATTGGCTGTGAAGCAGCCAATTGGAAAAAGGAGAACTTCTGATCCTTCATATGGCCTGATAATTACATAAGGTTATAAAGCCACTTTTGAAAATAAGAAAGGAAGATACTAACACCTTCGGCTAGCAATCAGAGGTCAATTTCTGATAGAGAAAAGATAAGAAACACTATGCAGCCAATGTACAGTAAAAGACCACGTGACCCCCTGGTGAAAGAAAAGGGGAAAGAAAACATTTGCTTATCCACACTACAAATCCTCCAAGACAGACTTTTCCACAGTTCAACATATGATTCATTTCATATATTTAAATTCATGACATTTCAGCTTTGTTGGTCATTTTGCAAGAGATGTTGGTGATGGAAACAAGTTTGTGGTCTTGTCCTATGCTGAGCTGATGCAATGCGTTGGTGTCCAGAATTTTCTTCACAGCTGGGACGATGCATTGGACACTTTTCCCCTTGCCGCACACTGTGGTCTCCCTGACCCACCAGCAAAAGAATCCGATAAGGTATGGTAAGAAAAAGAGGATAATAAAAACGTTGATGAGATGTGCAAATACATTGTTGATGTGAAGAACATTTTCCGGAATATTTTTTGTTAATAAAAAATCCTATATGTTTTCAATAACAAACTAAATTGTACATTCACAAGACTATCTGTTACCACTGCTTCTCTGAATTCTCTTGAGGGAGTAGGGGGAGAAGGAGGGTGGAGGGGTTCAGTTGAGTTGTATTTGTAGCTGTGCAATAATTTGTTGAGACCATCAACTCTGATAGGCCATTTCTGAGTTTCAAAATCTGTTTTTTTCTGAAACAAGGCTAAGTGCGAACCTTTCTTATGAAAATAAGTTCTATTTGCATGAGAATAAAAAAATCATTTTTATATCAAACACTTAGCTTCGCTTTGAAACAGAGGCTTGGAGCAACTCGGAAGTGGCCTATTTTGAATGTTGGACAAGCATGGAGAAATATTGTCCCCAGTTTAGCCTTATTTGAGCAAAAAATAGTTTTAAAGGGTGTTGTACATTTAGCCAGTACAGCGTGCAAAGAAAGTGGTGTCCAATAGCCCGAGGCTAGTGGATTTTGCTATCGGGCTAGTGAATTCTGTTTTTAACTTGCCCGATGGGCAAGTGATGTTTTTTGAGAAAGTCGAATAACAGAAGAACTGTGAAATCAATTCTGCAAGTCAAAAAGTTTTTGGGGCTAGTTGAAATGTAGTCTGGGCTAGTAAATGCTAGCTTCAGCTTGCCCAAATGGCAAGCGGTAAAAATGATTTTCTTTGCACCCTGCAGTATCACGGAATAATTTTAACTTAACCTGGAAGCAAGTTAGAAAACTGGGCTGGGTTGTTCAGAGCTGGGTTAAAGATGACCCATGGTTAGTGTGAAATTTGAATTCAGATATAAAAGCTAAAAACTTAAATTCAGTTTAATTCTTTTTGTCAGCAAGTTGATGATTGGATGCTCTTAAAAATAACAGAGAAAATTATCTGAGAAAAGGCTTTTGAACAAAAGAAAAAGAAGCCCGGGTTAAAATTAACCCTGGATTAAGCGCTAATCGGCCTTCGAACAACTGGGCGCTGTTCTACTCCAAGGAAACTCTAAGATTTCGACAAAGAACGAGCACTTAATGCAAAGTAGGAATTTTGCAATCTCTGTACATTTTATTTGCATGCATTGTGATTGACTTTATTGCAGAACATGATGGAAGAAATACTATTGAGTGCATATGGTCTGTCACCAATGAATCTGGACAATTCAAAGCAAAGTAATTTCGAATCGTCAGCTGAACGTGATGCATTTGACGATTTCAAAGAGGAGTCAGAAGGATCATTTATGTCTCTGATCATGAAGCAGAATGTCGTTCCTTTCGTTTGTGCGTTAGAAGGAAAATCCGCGTACTTTCTTGTTGAGCCCTATTTTCAACACAGTCTTCATAACATGGTAACATTTAGTCCGTCCGTGCTCTCAGCTTCCCATATGCGACCGCTGTTTTTGATATATCAGCTTCTTCACGCACTCCACTGGTATCACAGCCGTAGATTATCTCACGGAGCATTGACTCTCGACAGTGTTAAGATTAGTAAAGGATTGTGGATTTACCTCGAGTCGCCAGACTTCCTACGGACTCTTCATCACAATTCAGACATCGCATCATGCGAGCTTGAAAGTATGCGGGATAATAAAGCAGGTTTACTATCACAATTAGAGACAAATGAATCTGTGTGTAAGTGGACTAAGGAGGATTTGCCTAAGCTTGTCGAGTTATGGGTACACGGCAAGATTAACAACTTTGACTACTTGATGGCTTTGAATACGTTAGTGGGTCGACGTCTCGGTGATCCCAATTATCATCCAGTTTTTCCTTGGGTGACGGACTTTTCCTGCCGCGATGGAGGATACAGAGACTTGAAAAAGTCCAAATTTCGCTTGAACAAAGGGGACAGACAGCTCGATGTGACATACAAAGCCGCGTTGCTGGACAGCCAAGATGGAGCCCCGCCTCACCACGTTTCAGACGTTCTATCAGATATCACGTACCACGTTTACTTAGCACGGAGAACGCCCAAATCAGTTCTTTGTGATCACGTGAGAACTACCTGGGTTGCCAATGAGTACCCGTCTAACATGGAGAGACTGTATCACTGGACACCAGACGAATGCATCCCTCAGTTCTTTTCAGACACTAGTATTTTTGAATCGATTCATTCGGATCTTCCTGACTTGGGGCTGCCGTCTTGGACGCCTTCTGCAGAAGAGTTTATCGACTGGCACAGAACAGTGCTAGAAAGCGAGGAGGTGTCGCGTAATTTGCACCACTGGATTGACCTTACGTTTGGGTACAAGTTGGCCGGTAAAGCAGCAGTGAAGGCTAAGAATGTCTACCTTCATCTCATCGACAAACACCAATCGCTCAGTAATCACGGAGTTGTGCAGCTCTTTACAGAGCCTCACCCAGGCAGGGTAAAAGCCCTGTCTTATACAAACAATTTGCTCCACGGCGGAGCTGGTTTTGATCTCACAGACGAGAGAACGTTCCGCACAGTTCTGTGTTTGGACAGTGAGCGCACGGTAGAGAGTTTTTGTTTAGATGATTCTGTTCATGAAAGCGGCGATTTTCTCATTGGTAACCATCTGGCGTTGGCTGAAGGTGGAGTAGAAACCAACAGCAAACTCGTAGCGGGGAAAGAAACAGTCAGCGAAGATGAGGGATTGAAGGGGGTGCAGTACGAACCCATCTCTCTTCCCTCTGATTACAACCCTCTGGACTCCTTGCAGAAGTTTGAAGCTCTGGAGAAATTCAAGAACCAGTTTGGCGTCAGAAGTGTTGAAAGTCTTGGCAACCGTGAAAGAAAGGTTAGTTTCAACATGAAAATAACACATGGTTTGACAATTCAATTAACTCCTCATTGCTCTCCCTTGACTGCTTAATGCATTTCAATGCAATTTAAAAGAATTAACAACCAAGAGCGTCTTCAGTGCAACAAGTCCGCGGTCTTTCGGCATGTGCATGCCCAGTTGTTTGCTACATCCTTCACATGATTTTCCTTCGTACTGCGTTGTCTATGCCACGAGCCATTTCGTTGCAGTTGTCAGTGTCGGATCCAGGGGAGCCCCCCCCCCCCTTATTTTTTGACCAAACTGAGGCCCGAACGGCCGAAAAAAATTGTTTTTGAGACCGGTTCCTCCCCCCACCCCCTTATCTCACGGTCTGGATCCGGCACTGGTTGTTAACCCTGTTCAAGTCCAAGGAAATGCCCCAAATCTTTCATATGTCCACGCATGCGCTTTGTACGCAACAGTCTCTTGTCTTAGTAACATGATAAACTTGTCACCGGTGAAACCCAGTTTGGGGTGAAACCTTAGTATGTTGTTAGCCCATCTAAGACAAAGAATAGAGTTGAGCGGGGTGGGGAGTCATGTTAGAGGTCGGTGGCTTTATGCTACAGTAAGGCATCAACTAAATTGGAACGTTATTTTTTTGGGCTTATTTTCTGCCTGGCAGGTTGATGAAGAGACCCATTTTGGCAAACTGGTGCGAGAAGATGTAATAAGCCTTGGATGTGCGATAGTGGAGATGCTGATACCAGCTAAAGTACAGTTGTCCACCTGTGGTCTGACAGGGAAACAGAGAGAAAGAGCTATTATAAAGCTGTGGGAAACAAATCAAAAATTACTTCCCAGGTTTGTTAAGAGTGGTAAATTTGTATTATAAATGTTATAGGTCAAAATTGATTTTTTCTTTTGTAACGTAGGTTGATTCTCGATTTTCTTTATCTTCTAGCATTACACGTACATATTTTTGAACTGGGGCTAGGAGACAAGAGGGAATTTCCAATCAACCCACGATTTTGGCCTACAATATAGAATACTAGATGAACTGTACCCTCTTCCTTTCGTTGGGATTTTATATGATTCTGTACAAGATGGTTCAAACTTTGTAGTCTGAAGACTGTCATTAGGGGGTTTAAGCAGCGACTTTTTTGAGCGACGCATGTCAACCGGAAGTTAGCTTTTTCTCTCTTTATATGCTTTGACGCCACCATTCAGTATTACTAAGCGTATTTATTCTTAGATAGACGATCTGCCCAAAAATTTGTTCAAAATCACAGCCCAAGATTGCAAAACGTTCACTTCCGGTTGACGTGCGCAGCTCAAAAACATCGTTGCTTATTATAGGCTCTGGGGTGTGATAGTGAATGGACAGAACACCAAAGCAAATTTGCTCCAAGCCCTGGATTTCAGACGGACTAGAATACAAGGCTAGTATTCCCATCCCATTAAAACTATGTAAACCTAAAATCCAACTTAAAATGGTGTGTAGGTGCTGACAGATCCTTGTGGCTTTAACATCTACTTTGTTTTCATCAGGTATGCTCGAGCTGGCGTGCAGGCATTTTTCAAAGGAGCGTCACCATCTGTTACCAGTGGCGTAGCTTCCCATGACGCATGGCTGCCTCCTCTCACTGCTGATTTGCTGCTTCAACCTCATTTGGGTTTATTTCCCTTTCCACCGTACTTCAGTGCATTGCACGAATTTCTGGCAACATTTTATCATTCAGGTACTATACAGTGAAAGCTTCATCAAGCGAGCGTGCAATCACCCTTTATCGGTTACCTGCCAATGTCCCACAGAGATAATTACAACGAAAATATGTCGTTCTTTGATGATCAGTTCTCAATTCCGTGGCTTAACAGTTTTTTTGGACATATTCCTTTAGGTTATACTCGCAGAATTTTGGAACACGATAGGTGTCTTGGAACGAGTTTTTATTTGGTGACGTTGAACCAAAATGTTAGTAGATTCTTCACCCAATTACAGTACTTGTGGATCTACTCCGACTAACAGCTAGGGCTTGAAGAAGAGTGAATTGACTTCAACTTAATTGATAAAACCAAAGTTTTGCACAGTACGTGTATACATTCCTGTGAACCAATAATACATGTCTCTATGGAAAACAGCGTTTTGCAATGTTCTATAGTTATCAGGGGACTTCCCTCGAAACTCAATTATGTCCATTTAAAACCTTGTGCATTATGTCAATAGATAAAAGAAAAATCTAATCGGCATCCTGCGCGTTAATATTTAATTTGGTACTCTTTATTTTTAGTACCTCAAATGTATGGATAACTTTGAACGTTTACCTTACTATTTTGAAACTTCACTTTGTTTCATTCTATATTATACATTTTTTTATTTATCCTAGGGCGAAAGGAAGACTTAGACAGTCAGAAAAGCCAGCCACCAGAAATCTTGGTATTAAGAAACAAATTGAACTACAGTGTGGAGCAAGTAGACATCGCCGCAAAATTCCTTCCAGACCTACTTCCCGAAGTGGATGATGAAGGAATCAAACTACTGATGTATCATTTGGAGCCGTTGTTTAAGTGCTTGGAGACCCGACTCCATGCTTGCACGCAGTTATTTGATATGCTGGCACAGGCTTTGGGTCCGAAACATACACTCAAGACCTTCTTGAAATGTCTGGTGAATTTGTTCGATTCACACGCTTTGGAGAATTACGAAGTTATCATACGTCAGACTTTTCTCTCCCAGCTTATAGTGCGTTTCGGACTGGATGGGTTTTTGAAGCATTTTATCAGTTTTGTCGTCGATGCAGTCGCTTTTAAATCCAAGGTGAGCTCGGTAACTGATAAAGGGGACAGAATTTCTGTCCATAGCACCGAGGGTACCATGCAGGGAATCTCTGCTGTAGAACTGGAATTCACCGCCAAAGATGTGCCACTGGATATCGACGATGATTTGGATCTACCAGGGAACTTCCTTCGGGAAGGCTCAGATGTCAAACTTGCAAGTTTCTCCATGGGCATCGAAGAACTTGACACTGAAATTGTGGCTAATCATGGAAGAGATGATCGCTTGAAGGATGACGAGATCTCGGAGCAAGTAACCTTAATGCCAAGGGAGATTTCCGAGGAAGACGTTGATGGACGATTGTTTCAGGGAAATATCTCAGACGATGATGATCCTGTCGTAGATGAAGAGGACGGGGGACGATCTGCTAAGTTGGTTAGCTTTCACAAGATTTACGAGGGCATCGAAATTGGTGGTGAAGCTTCTGTTGTTATTCCTGAAACTGAGGATTCTGCAAGAGGTGGAAATGATGCCGAGGGGATAGTTCTTAAGCCTCAGAAAGGAGCTGTCTCTGAAAGCAGACAGGAGACGGCGGAAGCAGCTACTGTGTTTGAACACCGAGAAAGAGATGTTAGTGTGACTGGTTTGGAAGATTGTCAAGGTGACATTAAAGGACATGAGGCCGATCAGAAAAACGCAGCAGTGCAGAAATCCAACGCACCTTCCAGAAATACTGGTCTTATCTCTGATGAAGAACCTGTAACAGCCGAAGCCGAAGGTTTTGACACTTTAGATAGAGAAAGTAATTTCACAATAAGCGCAGACTTGTCTGCAAAAACAGAATCAGGCTGTAGGAAAACTTTTGATAAAAATGACAATCCATTGGAGGATACTGAAGAGGAAAATGGAGAGCTTGGAGAGCAAGAAGAAATTGATGATAGCCTGGAAGAAGCTAATCGTGTGTCTGAAGACGACGTGGAAGAAGGGGAGCCGCTTAGTGAAGATGAAGCACCAGAGAACGGATTATTGCAGGCAGACGATGACGAAGCTATTAAAGATGAGCAATTACGCAAAGACAATGGCAAACCGGTGGTGCCATTCTACAACGGTACCAAGTCAAAATCCATGGTGCGGGAAAAGAAAACCCTAAAGCAGCAGGATGAGCTAACACCAGGTACAATATCTGGTATAGCGGCAGAGAGCATTGTCTGGGTGGCCCCTCGCCTGGGTCCCGTTCTCACCTCTAAGTACATCGCAAGTCAACTACTCACCATGTTACCGCATTGCTACTTGGGAAAGGTCGTTTTGGAGGATGATGATGACGAAGAGAAAATGGTGAATGACAGGGATGCCAAGTGGCTGCTGTTTTGTCTGGCAAACTTCTGCACTTTGTACGGCGAGGCATTTATGCTAAATCAATACCTGCCTTACATAAAAAAGACGGTGAGTTTGCGCACATTTCAGGTTGTGTGGCGCATAGTTCCCACCCGTCCAAACTTTCGCCATTAGGGTTCTTTTTAGTTTTCTGTAACAATAATAATTATTGTCATGTAGCTGGAATTTTTTTCCCAACAGCGCGCGCTCTCATTGGTTACTTTGAGGTCACATGACTTCTAACAATGAAACTGTTTCCCGCCAAAATATCTGAGCAGGCAACATTATAAAAAATCTATGACGTCAGGGGGTAACACTGCACTGTTACCCTCAAACATTGACCGACGACCGCCGTTACAGAAGGTTTAATGAATTTCCGGCTATGTAACAAAACACTTAAAGACTGGTCTCTCGGCAAACAGTTAATTTTGTTTCCCCCGGGACCAGTCATTAATTGTTTATTATGTTTTTTTTTTAAATCCCAGTTGCGAGTGAGAATAAGTTGGAGTCCAATTGGAAAAGTGCAGGTTAAGATAAATTACTAAACAGTGAGATGAAAAGTAAGAGTGCTTGGGATTTGATGCGCCAAAATAGGGCTATGCTTTTTTTATGTTGCTGTTGTGACCAAGCTAGCGACCGAAGAGAATATGGGACGTCTAGTAAAGTAATCGCTTTAAAAGAGACATCAAAACGTATAACAGAGTTTCTCCCGCCAAAAAAGGAGGCGGAGGTAGGGGGGAGGAAGGAAAGTCCTCGCACAGGAAAGTATTGGTTCGAAGAAGTTGGAGCGTAATGGTTTAATCAGATTGCGGTGCTTATATTACCATCGTTAAACAGTTATTGAATGCCTGTCTTTCCAATAGATCCGGGGTGTGCAAAGCAAAGTAACGCAAAGAGGTGAAGCCGCTTTGGCTGGTGTCCTGTCACTTCTAAAGTACTGCATTCCCTACCTATCACGTGATACGCTAAGTAGATATTCTGAACCTGACCTCATGACGGGAGTGTTTCAACCTGTCATACGCATCTTGTCTTCATACAACCTAACCTTTCCAGGTGGAGTTGCGGCCCGCCAAGCCATTTGTCGTAGTTATATTGACGTTCTTACGGTAGTGTGTTTAAAACTGGAAAGAGAACTTGCGCGGGAGAATATGACGGCTCCGCTGCAGCAATTTTTCTCGTGTTTCGAGCTGGAACGCATGAGACAGCTCAAGGAGAATGAAAAAGAAGAAAACGCGTCGCCCAACGAGTATGTTGACGTGGACATTGAAGATGCTCTGGAGAGGAGGGACGAAGACAAATCAGGTTTGTGTATTTAGAGTGGTTCAAGTCATATATTCCTCCAATCGCCAACATTCCAATCCTGTCAGTATGCAGGAGGTTAATTGCTCATAGACCTACAATCGGCGAAAAAATTGTTGAGACAGTGTACTGAAATTAAATAGGGTAACTTCAGAGAACAAAAGAATCCACACCCCATCCCTGTCCCCTCCATTCAAAGTTGGGGTGTTTGTTGTTTTTTGTAGGTAGCTCGAACAGTGGCACAACATAGCATGGAGGGGATGGGGAAAAAGCAATATTTCCCCCTTTTGCAGTTATTAAAACGTAAAAAAGCCCAGTTCAGGGCGAAGTGTCTCAACTCATTTTGTCGCCGATTGTAGCGTCTTGGCCCTTGCTCCCACGAGTTTCTTGTAGCTCAGTGGTAGAGCATCTGGATTCTGGACTTGTAAGCAGGAGGTCATAGAGTTCTTCCGTGCCGCCTGTGTCACTGACAGAAGGAAAAAAGTTCATATGAACTGTTCAGCCAAGGCCAAAAGCGAGGCTGAGGGATCTTGTAAGAAATGCCTTTCTCAAGTACTTCACCTTTTGCCGTGACCTGAAAGCAAACTGAATTCCACCTTTAAAAAACAGACTTGAGCCCGCGTTCAATTGAAAACCGTAAACTGGTCAGCGAATAACTTTTAAAACATACGTTACCTCAGTGAGTTGTATACCTGAGCCTGCGATACAGTCATGTGATACTAGTCAGCGGATACCTTCTTTGACAGCTGGTAATTGACCATAACATGGATATCCAATACCAAGTTAAATCAGGGAGCCTGGTTAGACACAGATAGGATATGCCTTGGACTCCTGGCTAGTTTGCCATTTCACATCCGCTAACATGAATGGGTGGAACGGACGATTTTGTAGGAACCAAAATTTCCTGGATGCATAGATAACCAATTTTTTTTTATTCACGGTGCTCCGCTGCGCGCGCGCAAGAGCTCCCCTAAAATTCACCATCACATTTCTGTCATGTAGAATCACGTTTACGGCAAGCGTCAGATTCAAGTTGTCAATTTCTCGAATTTTGAAATGAGAAGGTAAAAACAGTTCAAAACTGATGAAGTTGGCGTGAAACTACTTATGTTTGTGTAGATACAATCAACAATTAACGGCAGGTAAAGGGGAAACTTGGTCACGTCGTACTAATTGACGTTTACCGCAAAACTGATTCTTAATCTCTTAATCGACGTCAGCAAAGATTTGCCGACTGAACCTGCCACATCGCGCTCTCTAGACACACCCTTTCCCTTCTGAGATAGTCCTACTCTTTTGTTTTTCAGGGATCGACGAGAAAGACAATTTCCCAGAGAAAGCTGAAGACCTGTATAACACTCCAGCTTATAACGAATTGTATGAGACCTTCAACGCGGCAATAGCCCACCACGCGTTTGTGCCCTTGTGTGGCATCATGGGAAGCAAGTATATGGAAACGACGCTTCATAATCACGACCTCATTTGGAATCTGTGCTGCAGTCATGATATACAGCTGTCTCACCCCACTTGCCAAGATGTGAGGGCGTCCGAGGAGGAGGAAAATGGCGAGGAGACTGTTGACAACATGGGTGGAGATGGAACGTTGGAAGTTGATTCTGGGATTAGTGGCAATCGTGGCGTGGATGGCGAAGCTGATGAACGAGTTCGTGGAAAGAAGAAATTCGGGAAAAGGCCTAAGCCTCCTATGTGGCGCATCGGAAGGAAATTGTCGGCGAAAACGAAAGATGTACCCGCAGCAAATATGTGAGTGGAAAGAAAAATTACAACACCGAATTTGCGTCAATAATACCTGCCTAAAGATTTTTACAATTTTCAATCCAGTTAGGTTCCTTGAACTCTCACTCTGCCAAAAACAGAAAGACAGGATTGAGCAAGGGGTTAACATTTTTTATTTGAGGCGCACGTATCTGGTTTGAAAACTTATCAATCTTGTACCCATGGTCCAAACCAAGCGGGTTTTCATGAAGTGGAAATATCAGCAAGGATGCCAGAAATTTAGATATCATTAATGAGCGTTTTTTTAATTGTCCAGTATATAATGACGAGTTTTTTTCGTGGAGAACTTCTCGCGCCCGATTAATATTATGTCTGGAAAATGGCATCATAAATTTCGCATTTTAGATTTACTGAAACGCTTACAACTGTTTTAGTAAGCTTTTTAATAGACCATTTCCGAGTTCCAAAAACTCTCAGTTTCAAAACGACGCTGAGTGCAAAACTCTTCTTGTGAAAATGACTTTTATTTGCATGAGAATAATAACGTCATTTTCATGTCAATAACTTCGAACTCAGCCTCGCTTTGAAACAGAGGCTTGGGGCTACTCGGAAATTGCCTATTGACAGTGTGCTGCTGCTGTATTAAACTTTAAAGTGCTTTGAAGTTTGACAAACCGCGGTCAAAACTTCTCGATACGTCCTTTGATAAGGGAAGACAATAAATAATTTGAGTAAGTTAGAGAATTGTCAAAGAAACGTGGCCCGAACCAAAAAAACCAATAAGCACCCGTCGGAGTGAAATTTGGGAAGGGTTCAAGCAACGGCCTTGCCCTGTCATTGGCTAGATTGTGTCCTCGCTGGACTCACAATCCGGCGGTCCCGGGTTCGAGTCCCGCTCTGGTCATCTCGGTTGTCCCGAGATCAAATCAGCGGCCTCTCTTTTAAGTAGCCAACTGGTTCCCTCCTTGACCAGATAGGGTTTTAAATCGGCCTGTTATGTTATATTTGAATTATTTGTTTCAAATATTTAAGTGGAGTGCCGGTATACTAGCTGGATAAGCTAAGCGAACTTTCCACCTTAAGAAAACCTTTAACCTATTATATTCGTTGTTCTTTTCTTATAATTTCACGAAATCGCTGATAGATATGCTCTTTATTTCTAATTGTAGCATTGGCTTTCCCTTATCCATTAACGTATTCATCATCAGTTGGTCTTTTTTCTTGTTTTGTATCATTTGACAGATCACCGTCTTCTTCCGATCAGTATCTTCGTGGTAGTTGGCTGACTCACTGGGAAAATCAACTCAGTATGTAACTTTGTATATAGCTGTTTCGAGATAGATTTTCATGGAGACGAGACCAGGCTAGGAAACAGTGCCGAAATGTGATCTGAGATATTACGAATAAATCTGAATAAAGATGCCTCAACCATACAGTCAGGAGATTAAGTTTCGTTCATAATAATTTTCTCTCTTTTTTTCCTGAAGCGCTCAGTAAACTTTGAAGTGACCACTCTGTTTTCGGTTTGAGTTGCGAGGAAAAGGTCGCATAAGGGCATCATCATCACCATGTTGCGACATCATCGTCACAATCATCATCATCATCATCATCATCATCATCATCATCATCATTAGCATCATCAGTCTTTGTCACGCCATGTGTCGCACAGTGCGATTATTAAGGAAAGAAAGATATGAACCATTCTTTGTAATGTATGTATTAACTCGTGCTCGTTGTTAATCTGTTAGGTGACTTATTTCTTTCAGATGTAAAGGGCAAAATTGGACATAAGTTTAATCTGCAGCAAGTCAAACTCCAGACCTTTACAGGTAAGACACTAACAGGGAATAGCACATGTGAAATAAGGAATAGCACGTGCAAAATAAGGAATAGCACGTGCGAAATGAGGAATAGCACGTGCAAAATATGGAATAGCACGTGTAAAATACGGAATAGCACGTGCGAAATAAGAAGTAGCACGCGCAAAATAAGGAATAGCACGTTAAATGAGGAATAGCACGTGCAAAAGTAGATAGCGTGCTTAACATTTAACATATGGAGCTTAACTAATCTGACGGCGGCTTCTTCCCTACTGATGAAAATTCGTTTTTTGTTAGGCCACAGTGGACCGGTCCGTTCTGTGTATGTACAAGATAGTGAGCACTGCTTCCTCTCGGCGAGTAAAGACAAAACTGTCAAGCTGTGGTCGCTCAGCAACCATGGTGATGGCACGGCTCAGTCAGCTAGCTCGTGGACATATTACCGACACACGCGGCCGGTCTTTCACGTGGGAATGGTGGAGTCTGTGCGGCAGGCTGTGTCATGTGATGGGAGTCTTCATGTAAGCTGTTAGAGAGCTTAGACGAGTACGACAACGAGTTCGAGATTTTCTCAATACTAAGTAGTGTACGCGCGTGAGCCAGCGTGATTTTGGCGGGAAAACGTGGTAGCCATCGTCACTCTACTAGGAATTCTAGCGAGAATGTCGAAGTGGCGGAAAAAAGTTATCAAATGTTAGAAGTTTTATCATTTTTGCGATCGGGAGAGGGTGTAACCTCCTTCACTAAAGGTAACAGTGCTTACTTTTCTGGTGAAAAATGGTAAAATGAAGCTTTCCAGGGAGTCTCTATTATTAGCATACGCGAAAAAACGTAAAGTCAAATCTCGTACTCGTAGTCGTTCTTGAATCTAAAGGTCTCTATTTTTGGTTGTATTGAAAGCACTTCTAATACAATTACAGTATCCTCACAACATTTGTTGACAAGTGATATTGATTCTTTTCCTTTTTCCAGTTGTGGGACCCAGTCTCCACGCGCTCTCTGGGAACCTTTGACCAGCCGCGGAACAATCCGATCGTTGCCATGACGGCACTTCCAGCACCCAGCCAATGCGTAGTGGCTGCCATGGCAGAAGGAACGGCCAGGTGAAAACTCGAAATGGAGTGCACAACAGCTATATGTATTTCGTATTTGTCACAATCGCTTGACTGTTGAGTCGTGTCTATCAAGTTTCACAAACAACTACTTTTTGTGTAATCACACAACTCTCGGGGAGTGTTGCGTGACAGCCCAAAGGATGGCTGCGTAGGGGACAAGTGTGTTACCGTTAGCAAGTTATAATCTGCGATGGCTCACCATTCTCCACTTTAGGAACGACAAGGGGACTGGAGCCGAAATGCGTGCCGCAATTTTTGCTGGAAACGTTAACTATTGGCCATTTTTTACCTTGTCCCCATGAACGATCGAGCATTCATAGCTGCCACTCCAGCGCTTTGAAACTTTTACTGCCAAAGCACTCAAGACCTTGTTCTTTACTAAAACCTCTAAATAATAAAATTATTAAGTTTGTTACAATTTTAATAGTTAGTTACCGTTTATTGTAGGTTTAACTTTAGCTATGTATTTTTAGGTTTTATATTCAATACTTTGTGGTTGCTGGGGACCCTTTGATGAGTGTTGTAACTATTAATACTAGGTTTTAGTTATTGATTTGTATTTGCAAATGAGCAGTGCAAATGTTGATTGAAATTGTTATTGTTATTATTATTATTATTATTATTATTATTATTATTATTGTTATTATCATTATTATTATTATTATTATTATTATTATTATTATTATTATTATTATTACTTTCTTTTTTTAAGCAGCAAATCACCTCTCCCATCGTTTTTTTTTTTTAGGTTTCTTGATGTTCGACAGCAAAGTTTTGTCACGGAGTGGAAAGTTACCACCAGTAGTATTGCGGGTGAGGCATTTTTTATTGCACGTCTTGCACAGTTTTCTCGCAAATTGACCCATAAGCGTCTTCCGTTGGCCGGATGAGTAGTCGGAAGAGGTAAACAATACATAAAGATAAAGCAAAAACATAATGACCTTCCATGAGTTCTCGAAAGCGAGCGGAGAGGACTGAACCCAACTTTTAGTTCTCATTTCTTCTCCTCTGCCGAGCTACCTTTCGCAAAGACTTCTGGGATCGTTACTAGGGACGCGCCGATCAACTATTGGTCAATTTTTCCCCAATCTCCAGGAACCTTCCCAGAAGTCTTTGCGAAAGGTAATTCGGCCCAGTTTCCTCGTTCCTAAAGTGGCGAATTTGCGGTACTGCCGTTGTTCAAATCGCTTTGTGCTCGCCATTGTCACACAACTTCAACCTGAACCCGTTGATGCCCATTTTTAATTACCGAATTTTGTTTCGCATGATGCAGTGCGTTTATTTTTGACAACACGACAACGCTTTCAGAGCCACCTCAAATATTGGACAATTAAAGCTGGCTCTGAACTAGCCTGCGTAACAAGCGTTTCCGCTCTAGTTAAAGAGACCTTTAGATTTCGAGGACGAGAAAAACTACGAGTACGAGATTTGATTTTAGTTGCTTTCGCGTAGACACCCCGGAATGCTTCGTTGTACTTTTTTTTTTTTATTGGAGGAGGTTAAGCCCTCTCCCGATCGCAAAATGATAATACTTCTAACATTTGATAACTTGTTTCCACCGCTACGACATTTATTAATTTATTTATTTTTATTTATTCTCGCTCATACTTCTAGTAAAATGACAACAGCTATCACGTTTTCCCGCCAAAATGACGCTGGCTCATGCGCGAGCACTACTTAGTATTGAGAAAATCTCGTACTCTTTATCGTACTCGTCGTAGGATCTACAGGTCAAAAAAATAAAAGAATGGGGAGGGGTACGGGAGAGAAGGAATTGTGTGGTTTGCAGGCAAGCGTTTCCTTCTTCTCCATTCCTCCTACCCTTGCCTCCCTTTTTTTGGCTCTCGTTCCAAGTTTTCGTGCAATAACTGGATCGGAATCGCTTGCTACGCACGCTAGGTCTGAACAACTGGCCTTCACTGTTCTACCTACAGCAGTGGACTTTGGCCCAGTAAAAGATTTGTTCCCTTTGGGCCTCTCAGGTACTGTCCGTGATATATGCTGCAGCCCTGACGGACGGTGGATCGCCCTTGGTTTCTCGTCCGGTCTCACGTCTGTGTTGGATACAAGAGGGGGACTTCTCCGGAGCCACCGACGGGCGCACACGTCAGAAATATATCAGGTATAGCTGTGGTGAACGTGCACTGAAAAGTTGATGTTATTTATAAGCGCTGGAAACTAGGAGTACTTACTATTTACGTGGAAAAACCGGAAAATTCGGTTGGAAAGTCAAATGTTTCGCGCCATTTTGTTGGGGAAACGTCAGAAAACGCCGCCTTTGGTTTTAGGCGAAACAATTTTTCTACTCTTTTCAGTCTGGCTAATTTGGATACTCTTTGTAGCGGATCGTTCTCCCACCACATGAAATTTTATAATTTTATGTTTATATAGCGGGGATCGTTGGTGATTGGTAAATCACGATCCTCGCTTTGTTGGTGGCTGTGGATCCAAAGCATTGTTGGCAACCACGGTCTTACAAATAATCCTACTCAGTAAATCGAAACAATCGCCTGATGAAGACCTGTAGTACGCGGCCGAAACGTCGCTATTTTTCCTTCTTCCCTTCCCATGAGACCCCGCGCGCACCTCAACCTAATCCCTAATCTTCTCTCATCCCAAAAAACACTTAAATAGCGACTGGGTATGAGTCTGTATCTAAGTAGCAATCGTGAGACAAACGATAAACGAAACCCTTTATACACGTTAACCAGTATAAACAGTATCTTTCCTGACATTTTCATGTTTCCACGTCACTGCTCATTTAGCTTCCGCTATCTTTCAGGTCAAAGCTTTCTCCAACTCTTCGTTTGTCACGTCATCCGTAGATTCTGGTTTGTCACTGTGGAAAGACGACGGATTGCGTCTTAAGACTCTCAAAGGTAACAAGATCGAGTAACGTAGTGTTTAGACAAGTAGTGCATCCGAGCCCACGATACAGTCATGATACTGGTCAGGGGATGCTAATTTTTGACAGCAGTTAATCGTCTTTGATATGGGTGGCGTTTATCATTGTAAAGCAAGGATAGCAATGCATTTTTATTTCATTATGGCCGCCTGGTATGTCTAGGTAAGTGTGACATTTCACACTGGTTTACATGGTAGGCCGTACGGTCACTTGACAGCCTAGGGTACGAAAGAATGGACACCAGATAACCATGCATGGTATACTGCGGACGAAGTTTTTCCGCTGCCAAAGGTGACTTGGCATTTTATTTAGATCATGGTGTACGTATGTTACGACTCTTTGTTTCTTAAACCGATCTAAAGTAAGTTACAGGACTACAGGCTCCTACACAACCCTATTCTTTCAAACGATTACCTTGATTTCTATTTTTCAGGCCCCAGCGATCCTCTTCCTTCCATACTGGTATGGCGAGACCAAGTGATTTCAGCCAATATGAACGGAAGAATAGGTGTTTACAATTTACAGGAAGACACGTCAGAGGTGAGATAAAGGTTGCGTTCACACTTTGTGCCCGAGCACTTTGTTTTGGGGGCACCCGCACAGGATAGTGCTATGTTTGCCATCTGGATGCTTGGGCGATATTTTGTTACTTAAGTGCACATTTGTACCATTTCGCATCGTTGAGTATCAGCGCCAAATATCGTTAAAAACAGTGAGGAATTGAAAGTACTATCCAATGCAGCAAATTGAAAAAAAGCAAGTATATTTTTTGAGTACGCAAGGATAGAATAAAAATTAGAATTCCCATCATTGTTATTCGAGGAGTTTTTCAAAACTGAAGGTTTATTATGAAAACTTTGTATTTCAAAGTTTAGTTGCAGGCCCTTTTAAGGTGAAAGTTATGTGTGTTTCTCGTCTGACTTAAACTCCTTCATTTCGCGTATTAAGTTGTGTTTTTTGTTTGTGTTTTATTTTACTGTTGTGTTTGCGCTTGTCTTTTTCGCCATTTCACCTTCAATCCACCTCGCTG
The DNA here is from genome assembly GCA_964035705.1 of Porites rus. NCBI lineage: Eukaryota > Metazoa > Cnidaria > Anthozoa > Scleractinia > Poritidae > Porites > Porites rus. The sequence continues at coordinate 30,322,301 of OZ037998.1, read as the reverse complement.
TCTTTTGTCACCATTTCGTCTCTCTCGCTGTTTTTAACGCCATGTTTTTTGTTGGAATTTACCCCAAAAGGGTCACAGTTTAGCGTAGGTCATTTCGTATCGTTATTGATACATCGAAGCCTGTGCTGTTTTATGCTTATCAATAGCGCACACGGTGAAGGCTTGGCCTGAATCTCTCCAAACCTGTTTTTTATTGTTTTTTTTTTTCGTACAGCTCCCTTACTTCAGCTACAAGCTCAGCAGTGACGTATTCCGTGGGAGTATCACGTGTCTTGGTTACCTACCACTCAACCGACTGTTGTTGATAGGCAGCGACACAGGGAATATTGTTCTCTGTTCCTAAGTAACGGTTACCTAGACAACAAATCTGTTCAAATGTACTACTTTACTTTTGTTACCAAGAACAAGAATTATTTTTGCACTTTTGTGAAAGATTATGTATCATCCAGTCGATGGTTAATCCTGATAAACGTAAATAGAAAATACATGGAAATTCTTTCTAAGTTCTCAAATCCCAGATTTAAACCTTAACTCCAAATGGTTTGAAATTGACTTGATAAAAACCTCGCGTGTTGGCCAAGCGCGGTTTTCCTTGATAAGAGGAAAAATTTTTTGGCACCCAGACTATACGTTTTTCGAGCCCTCTGATACCTCGCCCAGTTTCCTTCTCCCAGGGGGTTGGAATTCCACGGTTCTTTCTTGGGAATCAGAACACGGCTGTATATATTAATGGGGAGCCAGGAGATTTTAAGGAGAGGAAGAAATGCAACTGGGTCATACTACACTTAAAAATCGTTTAGAATTATTGCGCAATTCCACAGACATTTTAGGTATAAACCTTTTCGTACCTTCCTTACGTTTATCCTTTTGTAACTTCTTATGAATGGTTAGAACCAAGGCTCCACGTCACGAAGCTGTCAGAACGAGTTCTGTTGGTAGCGAAACAATAGCATCGCGCTAAAGCTCTGTTAGATAAGTTTACACACCACTTGAATTGATTCACAGACTCGAAAGGTAGAGCTACGTACTAAATAACTAGTATCATCTGAAAGTATTGTTGAAGAGGTTTCATTTTAATGGTAACGCCATAAGATTTCATCCACCCACTCAAATCTTGAGTTAGAACTACACTCTAAATAAATAGTACCATGTCAAAGTACTGCTGAAGAGGTTTCACTTGAATGGTCACACCATAGGATTTGGTCCGCAGACTCAAACGTTCGATTAACATACTAAGTAAATAGTACCATGTTAAAGTAATACTGGATAGGTTTCATTTGAATTATAACAACATACGATTTCATCCACGTGCTCAAAAGTTAAAACCTGTTTATGTGATATAAGATAATTGAAAGACGAAAGAGTACTGCATGCTAAACAAGAGGTTATATTTTAATGGTAAAACACCATAGATTCAATTATGATGGCTGCATTTCCTGCTTCTATAGTTACTGTATTTTCCGATATGAAAACACTGGTTGTGTAGGGCTATTTTAATACACATTCAATAAATTACAATTTTTTATTGCTGCAATTGTTTAATTCAACCGATTCAAAGAAAAAAATATGTATGTATTAGGAACGTACAAGTTATTATTAAATTGATATATTTTTTGGGACAATATTTATTACCTTTGTTAGCTTTTGAACTCTTTTGTAAACTTCGCGTAACGTATTTGTATGCATTGTTTTCGTAGACTTTCTTTTTAGTACAGAAACTCGAGGAATTACTACAGTCCATTGTCAGCCCCAATTTCAAAAGTTCTTGTATATTTTGATGATTATTATTCCTTATAGTTGAAATACAAGTATAATGAACTTTGGAGTAATTATAGAATAAACTGTTGAACCTAAGAAAAATTAGTGCTTAAAAATGGGCTTTTAACATTTTGATGCGGGATGAAAAAGTTTTTAAAAAACATTTTGCCATCGGTCATAACTAAAAAAAGTCACGGAAATATTCCTTGACTCGTGCTATGACTTTGCCTCCCTGAACTGGCTTTAAAATAGGAAATGGTAATATTTATAAACAGGAAGTGAATGTTTTCTTGGAAACAATCTAAATCTATTAATACGCCTTTAATACCCACTCGAATGGAACAACGGTCTTTATAACTCGTATGAAGGCCTGGCTGATAACCAACGGGTAGATTAAGCGCGAAATAGGCTTGGTTTATTAGGACTTAGAGTCAAAGGAATACGGACGTTTGTGTAATTACTGCCATTTGAATCATGTTCTCCATGCCATCTGAAAACGGGCGCGGATACTCTAAAAATAAAAAGAGCAAAACAAAACCAAAAATTATCCGTGACTTTTTTCTCAACGCTAGGCTAGAGCTGCAAGGCATTTCCCTGGCTTTTGAAAAAGGAAACTGCGTTTGAAAACGGGTAAAGATCAGCGATGAATCGAATAGGCGAATTTTTTGAATCGATGACATCGATTTCCTCTTCTAATTGAAATTTCTGTTAGTTCCTGTTTTGGCCGCTCCCCTCGAGATCATCCCGGCCTTCAGCAAATTTCGTTTCAGACGAAAAGAAAAATAAACAAGGGAACAAAAGGGTTCTTTTCTTATAAAATGATCATTCTTTGAACCAGAGATCAGACGACATTGAGGCGTAAGCCCTAACGACTTGTATACTTTTGAGGTAAGTAGTGAGATCGAATTCTCGAGAGCAAATAATTAGAAATCAGGAATCCAGGGAGAAAATTCTCTATTTCTTGGCAAGATATATACCGGTAACTTGCACAGACTGCCCTTTGGCGAACTACTTACTTCCGCCTTACCTATTGGAAGCCAAGGTTACCATGCTCTGTCAATTCACTAACTGTTTTAGACGTTTACGAAGGAAATCTCAGTCTTTCAAACTAAAACTGTGGCCTTCTCGGCGGAATTTCAAAAACATAAAATAACTCTTAATTAAAAAAAACCTTGCCGCATTTGAATCTCCATTAAGTGGCCAACTATTAAGCGGCGATCCTAGCTAGTAATCAAAGTCCTGAAATAATTGTTAAAAAGAGTTGAATATCAAACCTCTCCAAAGCTGCGGCGCCATCTTTTGGTCATCCCGATACACCGATACACAGGTTGGTTTTATCAAAAATATGGTGAAGGAATGATACAGTCCGATGCCAATGCCGCTCCCGTGACGCTTCTCGCCACTTGGGACGTTTCGCCTGGAGGGACATCTATTGCTGAGGCGCAAACGTCCCCGCCTGACTAAACGTTCCTATTGTGACCACCTCTTTCAAGCGGCTGCCGTCGCCTTTTGGTCATCCCGACTAGAGTCCTCCCATTGTTCCTCTATTGTGCGGCCACCAATTAAGCGCAGGAACCTTAGTTTGGTTATTGAAAATATGATGAGGGAAAATTAATACAGTCCGAGATAGAAGGGTGTGACGGCCGATTGTGGACCAGTAATGCCGCTCCCGAGACGCTAGCCTGCGAAAACAGCCCCTCTCTCTTCGTTCCTCGCCGCTGGGGACGTTTCGCCTAGAGAGACGTATGTCGCTGAGGCGCAAACGTCCCCACCTGGCGAAACGTCCCAACAAGGTGTGAATTAAGTGAGCCTTCTCGCAGGCTCCGTGGGCGTGTTTGTTTGGTCTTCACGCTCAGCTGGGAATCACGGTTGTTGACCGGCGGTAATTCAGACGCCAAACTTCACATGAGCCGAACTTTTATAATGTATTTCACCGAAATGCGCATAATTTTTCACTTTTGGATTTTAAATTAAATGGGCTGGAATATAGCTTCCCTAGAAGGCGTTTTTAGTGGAGCTCGTATTTCGTCCCTCCTGTTTGTGGGGAGGGACGAATTACAAGCTCCCCTAAAAACGCTAGCGAGGGAGGCTATCTGGAAAAAAGATCGGCGTCTGAATCAGTTCATCCGCCTGAATTAATTTGTGTCGGCCTAAATTATGGCTCATGTGAAGTTCGGCGCCTTCCCTTTTCTCTCCCTCCCTCCCTCCCCCCCCCCCCCCCTTCAGAATCTCAACCGGGCCTAGAAGCACTGGCTTGAGGAGGTTTCCGCAAAGGTTACATCTCATAGGGCCACATTTCGAATTCTACTAAGAACAGCATCCCCTGCTTGGGAACAATTATCCAAAGGAGTTTTCTGATCCTATTTCTCTTTAACCCCGGACAAAACTGCTTTGAATTCATCACAATTGAAACCACGGTAAGTCTCGCAGAAACATTGCGATGCGTGAACAGTCTGAACAAGAGTGGAGTTTCTTATTTCTATGTACGTCAAGAAATTTAGGTTATGAAATTTAAAGTTAATCGAATTAATTAATTACGTTCTCGCCAAGAATGGAATCTTTCGTGCATACTGAAGCCAAACTCTTTTACATGTACAAGCAATTCTAAACAACCTCACTTTGCAAAAGTCCGTAACCGTTTTTTCATTGTCGCATGGGAAATAAGACTCAGTTTAAATCAAATATCTTGTGTTGAACCCGCCTTGTTGTATAAGGATCTATGAGATACACAGGATATTGAATAACGGTGAGCATTTTCTCACGGACTAGGACTTAAGATTATATCATATCGTTGTGTCATCGAACAGTTCCTTTATGGTTTTGACGTCACTACACGAGTGACGTCAGAAGTTGTGAAATCAAATGGCGCCGTGATAAGGTTGCTTTGTAACGGTATGAGGACTCTGTTTGCTGTATCCCTTCTTTTTTGAAAAAAAAAAACAAACATTTCCATCATTCAAGACACGAAGTGCTTTAACTAGAATTTAATTTTTGCTTTTTCACTTTTTTTATCTCACAGAGTTCCACACACACTCAAAAATATTTTGATACGCGGTTAAGAAATTAAAAACCATGTCGAAGCACCATTAAAAGCTAAATCAACATCAGAAAACATTACGGGAGTCATTTTTTTCCGTAAACAATTTAAAGATGGATTTCTCAGAAACCTAATGTGATTCTGTTGATTTAACCAAAGAATAATAATATACTGAATAGTTTAAAAACGCATTGCCTCGGCTTTTTTGATCATCCCTGGTTACGATTGTGACCTTTAATACGCCTAGTTCAACATATCTGGGAGGTAACTTCCCTGGTTTCGCAATTCTTGACCAATATTATGTCTGTTAGTTCGAGAAATTTATTTTAAAATACCCCGCATTTCTATAATAACTTCACACACATCCGGCATAACTGATTCCCCTCAGGGGTACAGACGGGAAGTAAAGACTTGGAGCATTCTGGGAAATAGGTTTATAGTTGAGGAGACCGAGAGAAATATCATCACATTTTCCTGGTAAAGTTGGATGTGAGAACGGTCGAAGAAGACCTATTTTAATCCTCCACAACTTCCTATCCTCGTTTCTCTGTCCTCGTCAGCCTTTGTTGAGATAAGTTTATACGGCAGGGTGTGACAACTGAGATTTTCGTCAGAGTCTACAAGCTGATGACCTTTTAGGTCAACTGGAGAGTTCGCCAATTTAAAAGATCATCGTCGAGCTAAGACCCAGCACCTAATCGTGCTACTTGTGTGTTTTTGACGAAGAAACTGCTTAATTCTTCAGCCAAGTTGCTCTTGAAGAATTCGTTCTCAAGGTGAGCTTTATTCGTGGTGTTTACTTGAAATCAGTCTGTTCAATGCAATGAACGACATAAAATTTGAATTCGAAGATAGACGACATGACGATCAAATGATTTCGGTATAAAGTTGACTTTAATTTCGTCGATACTTTTGAGCGGGATTTCAGGATATGACTAGACTATCCATAGAGAGAAACAAACAGTGAAGGAATGGAAAGCGAGTGAAACCGCTCTCGTTCTTTACTTTGCAAATAATATTAGAATTTTTTAATAGACTTTCACAAGCTTTAGCTTATCTTACGTAAGCTAAAAAATCCAAAGTTTCTTGTCCTTTCTTGATTCGATTACTCAAGAAAGGACAAGGTTGCATGTTTGAATGAATAACCGGCGCATTTTGCTCAGTGATTTACCTACGTATACCATTACTATCATCTATAGTTTCAATATAAACATTGTGTGCGTGCAAACTTCTGTAGCACTTTGCTAATGGTTAACGATATTGATTCGACATCAACCCTTTTATATATTTGGATTTCTATGCTACATTTGCACGTAATGAACGGGTTCCGGTTCAGTTATGGTTAAATTTAGGCATGTACACGTTTTAGCTGTCGTGTAAGGTAGTTGGGGCGAGGACATTAGTTAAATTTTTCGGTTGATCGCTAACAAGGAAAAAACAGGAGACCGTTATAAAGGTAAGCTGGCTAGTCGTCGTAGATCAAGGGAAGATTGAATAGTAAGCCTGTAGCATTTAATAATTTTGGAGCAAAATCTCTCATTATCCCATTGCGATCTCAGGCAAATTCTGCGATTGTTATTTTAGCGCATTTGATACTTCCTTGAAAAGCTTGTCAGGAATAATTAATTCTCGACCGACTAAGTGGTATTTTTCTTTCTAATCATCTTTCTTAAAATAAAATTTTAAGGTTGATTTTTTGTATTTGTGCCAATTTTATTTTGAAGACAAAGTCAAGGCTTATTGCATTATATTTATATGTCTTTAGTAGTTCTGCAGAGTTTTTGTCATAATGTCAAAATGATACTTATCAACTGCCATTTTCAAAGCCCATTCTAGCCGCCCCTCTGTGATAGAGAAACATATTAATGACGAGGTGAAATAGAGTCAAAATTACAGCTCAAATTATCATGGAAAAACTAGTGGAGAAATGTTATGTAGTCAACGTTTGGGGATGAAATCCTATGGTGTGACCATTCGAATGAAAGCTTTCACATGGGGTACATGTACCAACTTTTACAGTTTTTACAAACATACTTTATTGAAACGTCAATAGTAGGTAGCCAAGGGCTGATGTGGACCTTGACAGTGCTGTGTAAACAGGTTCCAGCTTTTAGATCTGTATTCGCCATTTTTCAGCACAAGAGAGGAGTTGACTCACGTTATCCATGATACAGTATCTATTTTATATTGTAACACACAACAACTTCCTCAAGATGTCATCACTCAAACCCTTAGGACTTGAAGAAGGTGATGCACATTCACAGACGTTTTTTTTTTGTTATTGGGCTCTGAATCCTTGAGAGTGAGAGACTTTTGAGGTCAGACATACTCAGTATTTAATTACGTCAAGTCAGCCTTGAAGTCTTTGTGAAAAAAGAAAGACTCCTTGCTCTGTATAGGAATGAGGTCTACCTCACCGTCTGTCTTAAAGAGGTCACTGGAATCATTATTATTATTTTCAAGATTCTTTACAGCTGAATGTAGGATTGTAAATGATCACTTTATTATAGCCTATTGAATAGTTCCAGAAAATATGCATACTGCCCCCCTCTGAGGGAATATGAATTTCTAGAACTACACATTATTGGTTTTAAGCTGGTGTCATTCATTATTAGAGTAATCGTGGCTGTATTTTAACAATACAATACTGCTGGCAAAATTTTGTGCCCTTTGCCCTAAAACAAACAGGTAAAACACAGATTACTGAATATAGCATGAATTTTTTCACTATCTCTTTTTTGTTGTTGTAACTGAGTTAATTTGGTAACAGATTCTTTTTCTAAGTAAAGAGTAATCCACACATGGTTTCCTGTTAATTACATGGGGTGGAATAACCATATTGATCTAGGTGACAAAAATATAACAACTTTCCTTTAAATAACTAAGCAAGGTTTAATTTGTAACACACAATCTCCTATTAGGTTTCTGGAAAGAGCTTATTATAAATATAGCTCATTTTTTGTGTACTTAAATTAATTATATTGGGTTTTTGTCTTTGTGAACAGATTTTCCTCTATAACTTATGCTTTAAGTGTTACATTCAGTACAAAATTGAGTCATTGTCATTTTTTCTTCAGACCATGATGGCATCTGAGGCATTAGAGCTTTCTTCAGCAGGAAGGGATATCCCAGGGCATCCAGATTATAGACGACTTCATTCAGAGGAAAACACGGCAGCCACAAAAAGGCCTGGAATAAAGAAATCTATATCATGGGGAAACCGATCAGATGCGATGAGAACATTGTCTTTTCAACGTAAGTTTATCTTGTGTTGAATGTTAGAGAAACACAGCACAATTCCTTTGTAAAAAAAAATGTTTTGTTATGGACTAACATCAATAAATTGTAGTTAACTTATTAGTGTCATCAGACATCCCTAATTCAAATACTGTTCACTCCTTAAAACCTCAATAGATGTTAATATTATTGCTTGATGGTACATGTACTGCAATATGAAGTTGGCCCTTAAAATCAGTTACCTATTATAAGCAAGAGTTTTCTCTGGCACAATACCATTATTTTTTTTCCTTAGCTTATTTAATTGAGTCTCAGTAATAATTTATATTCCATAGTAATTACTCAGCCCTTTGCTCCTGATCTAAGCACCAACACAACTCACAAAACAATTAGTTAGTCTGGTGACAAAATTTAAGAAAGATTTTTATATTAGAATAATTTTATCATATTACGAAGACTAGAGTTTGATGAGTCTAATAATATTCTACATGTTACCAGCCAGAGTTTCTTGTACCTTGGGGACAATTTTGGGTGGCAGTGAATAGAATCAACAGTCAACTTTCATGATTGATGGCATCCTCAATAGCACTTGAGGCAGATACGTAGTAAGGGGAACTACATGTATGATCTCGAACAACTTTCCCAGAAAACATTTGTGTTCAAGGAATGACTTTTAGCAACAATTCTGATTGATGCGCATTAGAAGGACGGTAAATCCAAACAAAAAGATGAAAATGAAGATCAATTATAAGAAAGTATGACATATTGTCTGAATGTTGAAAGATACTGCTCGGTGCCGGCTAAATGCTGAAATTGTGCTGTTGGGACCAAAAAAGCATCTGTGTGTCTGTAATGGCGAGACTCTGTGATAATGGAAGTTTGTTTTACGGTGAAACATTTAAAAGTTTTACACAACTAGTTTCAGTTATAGTGAGCTGTCTGTAAGGCAAGACTTTCAGTTTAAGATACATTGACAGCAGATCCAGGGCTCAAGAAAAGTCCCTTCCAGTAGTGCCAATGGTGACCAACGTCAATTTTCTCCTAATGATATCCAGAGATTGTCAAGAGCAAAGTCTACAAGAACTCATAAAATGATCGCAAACAGAAAAATGTTTGATCTTTTATCAAATTCTTCCAACTGGTTCTTAGAGTAAATGTGTAGAGATCAGTGAGAAGAATTTGTATGTTGATATTGGGACTTAAAGGGTAAACTAAGCAAGCAAGAAGTGGCCCTGGATAAGGAAAATGTGAGGTCTGCATACCCAAAGGACAATCTTGAATCCAATTTTTTTCAAGCCCTGAGACCAGCAAATAACATAGTTGAAATTTGCTCCCATTTGCTGAACTCCTGCACAAATTGAACACAAAAGACTATAGGCGAATCTTTGCTGATGTCATTGGTTACATTTTTACTCATTAGCATATGAACCCATAGAAGGCATCACCGTATGCACAAATTAAATTCAAAAGTTGAAAGAGTTGGTTAATTTGGGCAATTTTCAGCTCTCTGCAAGCAGAAACAAAGGAAATAGCAGCCACCAAAGACTGCAAAATTGCTTGGTGGCAAAAGTGTTAATGAGCCCATACATTCTTTGTAAAGTTTCGACTTTTTCAAAGATAATTTATCTGAAAATATTCTATATTCTGAGGCTCAAATTTTCACAGATAACCAAAATTGTTATGCTCTTTCGATATTCAGAGAGTTTATTTTAATAGCTTGATCAGAGAATGAAAGGCACATGCTAATGAGGCAAAAAATGTAAACCAAGATTCGCCTATTCCTCTGAAGTGAAGACATAATTATAGTATTTAAGGAAGTATATGTATTAAAATTCAACATTACAGCAACATTACAGCTTGTGCTTTGTTCGACTTAAATGGTCTCCTCACTGGCTGGCCGTAGGTCATACTATAACCCTTTAAGCCCCAATATCCACACACAAATTCTCCAATCTGATCTCCATACATTTGCTTTAAGAATTAGTTGAGAGAATTTGATAAAAGATCAAAGCATTTTCTCTTTGGTGATCGTTTTATTAATTCTCATAACCATTTCTCTTGACAATCTATGGATATCCTCAGGAGAAAATTGACAATCTATGGATATCCTTAGGAGAAAATTGATGTTGATCACTATTGGGACTTAAAGGGATAAAAGAAATTATTTGCAGCCATGATCTGGTGTAAATGCTAATACATGTAGTTGTACATGTTGTAAAACTTCTATGTCTGTTTTTTTTAATTTTTTTTATGTGTAGCATTGACAGTCGCCGTGTTCTTAGTGGAGAAGTCAGGTCGTCTGCTTAATCTTGAAGAAGGAAGAAATACCATAGCTGGAACAATAAACACAATCATGGCAGAGAATCTTTCACTTCCACCTGTCGCTTCACAAGTGTTCTGTGTCTGGCTTATTTCTCCTCTGCTGCGTAAGTAGGAAATTTTGCATATTTCTAAAAACAGTTTATGTTATAATTCAGTTGGGGTCTTCATTGCTCTGTTCCCCACTGAATTAAAGAACTTTCCTCTCTGTTAATTATTGCAGTTTCTTCGAGCGCATGCATGCATACTTGAAAAGTTGCAGCTGCAGAGCAACCTGTTACCTTTGGAGCTTTCAGAGCACATTTAACAACTAACTCACACTTTTCCTCATTTATGTTTCTTATAAATACACGTACATGAAAAAAATTGCCAACTTTGCACTGTATTTTCCCATTTCTCTAAAAAAAGATGTAAGTAATGTCAATCTGAGTTATATATTGCAGTCAGTTCTTGTACTGACTTCTTTTACATAGTGTTCAATGTCAGTGGTTTTTATTATTATTATTTTCTCTTTCCCCTTTTTAGAGCTACAATTAAAAGATCACCACCGCCCATTCAGATTACGGAAAGTGTGGGCAGAATTACTGAAAAAGTTCACTGTTGTTACTGATGAAGTTGCTGAGAAAGGTGAACTGCCTTTAAAATGGCCAAGTTGCACGCGTATCATAAGGATTACAATAGAAATTTTTTGTTTTTGTTTTTTCAGTGATGACTAATGTGAATATTTTTGGCAGTTTACTTAAATAAATTATATGCCATTGAGACTAGGAAGCAAATTAAACTGTACAGCATTAATTTCCCCCTCTTAAAAAAATCCTCAATATACTGGTTATGATACACTATTAAACTGGTAAATCTAATTTATCTCTTAATTTCAATCCACCCCTAAGGATGAGAATTGATTCCAAAACACAACATCAAGTACCAAGAGAAATATTTATTATATTATTGTTATTTTTGTTTTTGTTAATCATGCAGATGAACCAATTCTATGCTATCAGAGAAATTCATTTTTCCCACTTTCAGAGGAAAAGAGAGTAAGTAACAGTTATTTTATTTTTATCATAGTGAACTGTGTGGAACTGTAAAGTACTTTAAAATGTTATCCTATTTTTTGACATTCTGTTTCTATTTTTGCACAGATAAAGGATGATAGAATTATCAAAAGGCTCTTTGAAGAGGTGAGTAACATACCACCGTAGAAATTGTGTGGAACATTAATCTTATCCTTAAATTGATGGGTTTAATATATAATAAATGTCAAGCAAGGAATGGAATAGTTAATAAAGCTGCTTTATAGCCCCTTGTGTTACTGTTAATGTAATGCTTTGAACAGTTTGGAAATAGTCCTTCTCAAATTACTTCATCTGCAGAAACTTGAAGCCTGCATGACTTTTACTAACATTTATTGTTGCAAGTTGGTACTAGAAGTACTGGATTTAAGCAAAATGGGTTCTTTCAGTGTTAAAACGCTACCATGAAGTAATAATGAATTATTTCTAGATCCCTGTCAATATTCAACAACGTTTCTGTTATTTCTCAAGTTGTTCAACATTTTTTGTGTTTTGTGTTTGCCTTATAGGCCAAATATAACATCCTGAGTGGCAATTACCCAATAACTGAGGAGGATGCTCTTATTCTCGGAGGAATTCTTGCCTTTATTGAAAATGGACCATTTGATCCTAAAGAACACACTTCTGGTGTTTTCAAGTAAGTTTAAATGATATTTAACGCCATTAACAACAAGGAGCAAGGTCACTTGTTGTTGGTCAGTGGTCAGTGTAGTGGCTAAAGCGCTGTCAGCCTTGTTTGCATCATGACTTCATGTGCCTACTACAGGGTTTCTTGGCAGCCTCTCTCTTCGTTTAGCCTTTGGATCATTCTTTTAGCCCCATCCTCCTCCCCCCCCCTTTTTTTTCCAGTGATAAATCATTGTGACAGGTGTCTGGTTCCATTGGCATGGTAGCTCATGGCTGGAAAGGGGCAGGTTTACCAGCCATGGGGCATAACTCTGTCTATAGGCTGGCTTTGCCATATTAAAGTGGAAGCCCCTGGAGATGCCGGCACCCACCTCCACAAAGCAACGCAAATGTTAATGTTTAATTTAGGTCACTGTTTTCTTAATACTTTGATGACTGTGAAGTCCATGAGGAAGGAGGGTGAAGTGTCTAGACAGAAATACTCTGTCATCATTATCATTTTGCTTTGAGCCTAAAGTCACTTTGAATTATACTGCTTAGGAGACATGCAGCTGTACTTTTGTTCAGTAATAATTATTTGCTGACTTTAACTTTCAAAGTGTGCAATGAGTTCTGATGAACAAAGTTGGCTAAACTTCTGTGTAATGATCACTTAAACATAACTTTTCCATTTTAGAAACAAGTTAACAGATTATCTACCAGGATGGCTTTGCAAATCAAGCTGGTCTATCCGTGCTAAATCACCTCGATTGTCTCTGGAAAACAAGCTTTTGCAGCAGTACGCAGATGTTTCTGAGAAAGCATCAGATGTTAAAGCTTGCTACAAAATGTTTCTGGCATACTGCTGGGATTTTCCATTCTATGGGTATGTTGCAGTGATTTTATTACAAATAGTTATGGTGGGTCCTGGGACTCATCTTGTGAAAAATCATGAGTTTCAGTCCAGACCCATTGAGTCCCAATTCAAAAACACAAGTCCCTGGGTCTTTATGTAACCACACAGTTAATCTAAGACAAACTCCAAAACTCTGTATTACAGTTTAGTGAAATAAAAATATACTCCTTAATTGTCAATCACAACAAAGACTAAAAGGAATATGCACCATTAAACAACAGTCACAAGAATGGCCACAGAAATCACACAAACAGGATATTCCACAAAAACATCTTCAGTTCGATCAACTGATCTTTGCGTCCCACTGGATGCATATGCATGAGGGATGCAGGACACAGAGGTAACAAAATCACAGATGTTGCAGCTTGTTTAGTGCTAAGAGTGATCAACATCCAACGTCTCCCTGGGGGCTATTAAGGGTTCCCTGGATGACAATTATTTTTGCAGATCTCCTTCTTTTCCCATCGCTTAACTTATTTTTTGTTTCAACAGGAGTGTCTTTTTCCGAGGTCAGATTGAACGTCCTTCTACTTCTCTGTTCTCTAACATTTGGGGAAGTTCAGATTTGCCAGTAAGAGTTGCCATTAACAGGGAACGTCTTCATGTAATCGATGACAACAAAAATGTATGTGGTGACTCTTATACATTATTTCTTTTATAATCTTAGGCCCAGTGCCAATGCCATACGTCACATGAGCTGAGTCAAATTCAATGAATTAAGTTCATGGGAAGTACAGTGCTGAGTCAATACAAAGCGGCTAATTGTATTTGGCTAAGTTCAGCCATTCTTCTTGCCTTGCTCAGCATGGAATAACAGTTGTGGACCGCCAGTATTTATTCAGCTGCCAACCTTCACACAGGGTTGTTAAAAGTAGCCCTGGCCAAAATCACTGCCTAGTTGGTTAGTATCGGCCTGCTACTCTGCTTAGCATTTCTTTATGGATGGCATTTTTAAAATAAAATATCCCTGGACTTACTTTGACAACTCAGCCATCTACTTCAAACCTTTCTGACAACCCTGCTTCACTTGAGACAAACCAAATGCATTAATTTTTATGCATATTTATTTAATTTTTTTTTATCTTGATAGTAAGCTTGGGGAGTACTTACACCTGTACATGTTTGTGCCCTGTGATAATCCGGTATTAAATTGTAAACTTTTCCTAAAACATTCTGCTTTTGTCACAGTTTAGTAAAGTAATTATTATTATTATACTAAATTAATTTTGACAAAAGCAGAATTTTTTATGTTTTTCTAAGACTCATTTTTATTTTGGGATTACTTGGGTGATACCCATGAATGGCACTACTCATTTTTTGGCTACTTCTTTAAAAAATTGTCGGCAGCCCTTGACTTAGTTCCCAAGTTGTGCCATAACTTTATTTATTTATGTTATTTTATTTTATACTATCGTTGCCTTAAAGGACATTCTTTTGAGCCTGGCATTTGATGAGCTGTCATGGGACTACACTCCTGCCCCAGCTATGGAGCCAGGCTGTTTGGATACTTTCTGGTTAGAGTTTGACATACCGGGCAATAATGGTCAGTCATTAGAGGTACAACGCCTGCAGGTCTTTTCAAAACAGGTGAGCCTAGCTCCCTTCAGTTTGAAATTTGAAGAACATTGGTATATTTTAAGAAGAAGAACGTTACATACTTTGGAATGGATTTAAAGTTTACTTCATTGTTGCGTTTTTTTCAATTTCCAGGCTGAAATGATGGATGCCATGGTCCAGTCATGTGTTTTTTGTGATGACCCAGCAGGGTAAGTAAACCAGTCCTTTATGTGCTAAGAATGGCCAACATCAATTAAATTGATGTTGAACAATAGCATTACTCGTCTGATCCATGTCATTTGACAGAAAAATAATAGTTCAGGTCTTTCGAAGGGATGCAATAATACGCCCTGTTGTCTTCAAGGAATGGCTGACCGAGTCGTTCAGACGGTGTGATGTCTTCAACGAACGGGTGATCAAGTCGTTTGAATGGGTTGATGTTTCTAACAAACAAGTGACCAAGTCATTCCAACGGGTTGATGCTTCTAACGAACGGGTGACAAAGCCGTTCGATCGAGCCAATGTTTCTAGCGAATGTGTGACTAAGCCATTCCAAGAGCTGACAAACGGCTTGTAAATGGGAAGCTATTTGAAAACAAATGAAAATGAATTTGAAATGCCCTTAGTATACATTTTCACATGGAACATCGCATTTCCTCTTAAAACAATATCAATACATAATCAAAAGAAAGGTTTTGAGAATTAATGAAATCATCACCAAAGAAATTAAAAATGGTTTGATCTTTCACTACATTATTTTCTCTCAACTACTTCTTTAAGAAATGTATGGATATCAGTCTAGAGAATTATATTGTAGCTTTTGTTGTTTGAGGGGTAATGGGTTTTCATAATTAGTTAGTGTCATGATACATAGCCTTAATGTTGAAGTCAGCTAAATGTATTTCAAAATCCAGAGTGTTTAATACTTTATATTGTTTTATCTAAGGGTTCCCTTGTAACTAATCTTTTATTTACCCATGCCGGTCATCACTTACAATCAATTTTCTTTTCTCTTCTTTTCTTGTTGTTTTATGGAAACAGGGATGGTCGCAGACAAGGTACGTGTCAGTTTTGCTGTACGTGTATGTTCTGTGTGGTCTATGAATATTAATTGGCTTTTCTCCTAATCCTTAATTAAAATTTTCTTTTTCGTTGTTTTTGGTCGTGTTAATTATAATGTATGATAATAGTTTAAAGGTTTGCAAAGGAAAAGAAAATTTGAGCTAAGGTTAAAATTGAACCGTAACTACAGCATGCAAAGAAAGTGGTGTCCTATAGCCGGGCTGGTAGATTTTAATATTGGACCAGTGAATTCTGTTCTTAACTTGCCGGACGGGCGGGGCAAGTGAAATTTTGTAAGGAATTATAATCACAAAAGAACTGTTACGTTTGTATCAACCCTGCTCATAATCGGGCTAGTAAAAATAACTTTTGGGTTAGTACGTGCTAACTGCAGTTTGCCCAAATGGGAAGCTGTAAAACTGACTTTCTTTGCACCCTGAACTAAATGTAATGATAATTGTGCAATTATTTTGTGTGAGCTACCAATCCAATCATGGCCCCCTTTTCAAGGCTTATTCTCCTACATGAAGTTCGCTGTCATGTTTTTATTGACGTATTTGTAGTACAGTTACATGTCACAATTTAATTTATTACAAACAAATGTTATTGACACCATCAACACTTAAATTTAATGGAATACAAATCTTTTAGGCTAAGTTCATCTGAATGATAAGGAATACTTCTTTTTTGAACAGGTGGAATGAGTTGCAGAATGGAGCGCCTCAGTCTCTCCACTCTTGAAGGTTTGTGATTCAATTGAGTTAGCTTTTGACGAACTTGGGTTGTTAATAACTGATCATTGATGATGATGATGATTAAAAAATTAAACTTGTAATTGTAACTTTTTTTTATAGGAGCCTTGAGCCGAAAGAAGAGGAACAATGCGTCCTTCACCTTGAGCAACCCCTTTAGGAAGAGGCAAGGCTCAGATCAATGACAATGTCCACAACCTTACACGAAAAACTGAAAAACTGTTCAGAAAAACCGTTGTTAGCAATCAATGCCTTGGCAGTATATATAAAGAAGTTGTAAAATAGTTCTTCAAGAAGTAATTACTGTTGATATTTTTTTTTTAAATAGTTTTTTATTGTTGATATTTTATGAGGTCTTTTGTTTGGTAGAACCAGAGAGGGCTTGTATAATAGCATTTTAGAGAAAGAGGAAGAGTGTGAGATGCTAAAAAACGGAGCAGGAAGAACGGCACAGGAACACTGGTGTGTGACTTGTAGACTGCAGACATGCAGATGGACAGGGATGAGAAGACTCAAAATTTGGGGTGAGAAATAGTTTTCAGGTCTTGTTGACTTTGTTTTACCTTCAAGTCTGTGTGTCTGCAGTCTGCAACTGTTACGCAGTGTAAGTTACTTTTACCTTTCCTGGGCTTTGTCGATTGTGGAACAGGTGTGTCTTAGCTGCGTCAACAAATATTGTGCCAGTGTTGGCATACAGGTTTTTCATGTACTATTGATTTTAAGAGTGGTCAATGTGTCTACAGCATCAACCAATATAATGCCAGTGTTGTTGGTACCATGTGCCCTTTTAGTCTTGTTAGTGTTCAATGTTGACAGTGTGTCTATAGTGTTGATCAATGTAGTGCCAGTGTTGGTATACAGTTTTTAGTCTTCCTAGTAGTGGTCAATGTTGACAGTGTGTCTACAACATTGACCAATGTAGTGCCAGTGTTGGCATACAGTCGTACCATGCACTCTTTTAGTCTCAAAAGTGGTCAATGGTGATGTTTCATGTACTTTTGAGTTACAAAACTGGCAAATGTTTGCGTATTACGTACCTATAGCCTGGTAGGACTCAACACTGGTCAGTGATTGGGTATCATTATTAGATAGTCATTCAGTCTCAATAGCAGGGCTGTCATTAAAAGCCGGGGGCTGGGGGTTTCCCCCAACCAATGATAAATTATAAATGTGGTCCCCAGCTACTTTCGTTGGAAAATGGAAGAAAAATAGAACCAAACGAAATCCCTAGCAGTTTGATTCCCCACCTACTTATTGTATTTACCCAGCAACTTGAAGTCTTAGTGACAACCCTGCAATAGTGGCCAGTGTTAGCAATTTGTTTCCCTCAGCCCTCAATAATGACCAGTATTGGTATATCAAGTACCCCTCTAGTCCCAATAGTGGTGGCCAGAGTTAATCTGTTGTTCAATTCCTATTCATTTTCGTTCATTTCATTTCGCATTGTAACTACACAAACCAATCATTGTGGCATTAGTCGTTCCTACTCGCTCGTTTTTTACTGATTACATCCAAAAATTGTCAAAAACAAGAAAAAGTATCAATTTCAATGTCACTTTGATACTTTAACAACAAAAAGGTTGATTAGTACTCCTTTGTTTTGAACTTTACAAGTAACTTTACGTGTAAGTAAAACAGTGGGCAAATTCGAAATTATTGTTGGCACTGTTTCTCCGAGCAGTTTGGATTGGTCCAAAGAGTCTATAAAACAACACAAAGCTAAACTCGTTCATTTCACAGAAAAAAAAAATAAGAAAAATTTCGCGCTTTATTTATCATTATGTTTTTACGTCTTAATATTTCCTCTTGAGTACAAAATTAAAAAAGTTGCTCAACAAGTTGTCGCAATATGGACCAGATATATCACCCCAAGTAAGGGATTCCAGAAGACATTAAATCCCACTGACTATTGGAATCCAAATTCAAGACTGAAATCCAGTACCTGGAATCCTGAATTTGTAGTGTGGAATCCAGAATCCAAGACTTGCTTGATTCCCTTACATCGGGCAAAGATATGGCTAAATATCCCTTATTTCGTTTCCTACAGAGAACGGTCTATAGTTCTCTATGGATTTATCTCATTCTCACTACTTGTCACTAGAAAATGCAAGGTCAAATACAGCTGTAAGTGATAGTCTTCCACGCAAGAGCCGTGAAGTACATTATTTAACCATTCCTCACGAAGCAGTTTATTAACTCGCTTCTATGGGTCGCTTCATGCACCTTCTTATTTTAAATTAAGTTCAGAATCTCCGATTACTTACTTCAAAAGTAAAGTAAAGGAACGAATATGTCATTAATATAGTTTATTTAAGTATTGAATCTTGCTTGTTATTCACTTGTTTTGGTTAAAATAAGATAGCCCTGAAAAGAATTAAGAACAAATGGTAGACAAAAGCCATGTGTACCAATAAAGCTTTTTAATCAAAATGGATGGATTTACCTGGCAATAAGAGATAGAAAAATACCTGTGTTGAGAAAATGCTTCAAATCCCACAGAGAAATCCAATATGGGAACCACCCAACATTTTGCATTTAGAAAAATTATTATTATCAGACCTTCTACTTTGTATTTCAATATCTATCTGTATTGAGAAATCCCACAGGAGC
This sequence comes from Porites rus, assembly GCA_964035705.1. Classification (NCBI taxonomy): domain Eukaryota; kingdom Metazoa; phylum Cnidaria; class Anthozoa; order Scleractinia; family Poritidae; genus Porites; species Porites rus. The sequence goes on along the minus strand of OZ037998.1, from coordinate 30,303,374 downwards.
TTATTTCTTGTCACATTCCACTGCTCTTTGTGGTTCATGTTCCTACCATTAATCAATAAAAGAAAACTTAATTCTGACCCAAAATCATGGGTTAACCCCTTTAGAAGAATCCAATATGGCCACCCCAAAATCAAACGTTTTTCAAACGCTTGGCCTTTTTAGCAGTATAAAACATCATCAAACATCTTTGCTTACTTTATTTAAAAACAAAATCATTACAAAACAAAATTTTAACTTTGACCCAAATTCTTGGCTTAACCTTTTTGGAAAAATCTAGTAAGCCACCCCAAAATCAAATTTTTTATAAACGGTGTTTTCGGCCCTTTTAGAGGTGTGAAAAATCATCACATATCTATTCCCCTTTATTTATCTTAATTTTTCACCAAAACCATGGGTTAACCCCTTTGGAAAAATCCTAATTTTTGGACTTTTTGAACTTCTTGTTTTTATAGCCTAAAAAGGCGTTTTATTCGTTCTAGAATATAATAAAACACCTTTTCCTGGCCTATATTGCCTAAAAAAAAAAAAGATGGAAAATAGCCGTTTTTGGACCAAACCCATGGGTTAACCGTTTAGAAAAATCTTAATTTTTCCACTTTTTGAACTTGTTGTTTTTATACCCTAAAAAGGCGTTTTTTCCTTCTAGAATATCGTAAAAGACATTTTCCTGGCCTATATTGCTAAAAAAAACATGGATAAAATGGCCATTTCTGCACTAACAAAATGGCTTAAACCCTTTGAAAAAATCTCAATTTTTCGATTTTTTGAACGTCTTGTTTTAATAGCCTCGAAAGGCGTTTATTCATTCTAGAATATCGCAAAACACATTTTCCTAGCCAATATTGCCTAAAAAAAGCATGGAAAAATGGCCATTTTTAGATCAAAACTATGGGTTAAACCCTTTGAAAAAATCTCAGATTTTCGACTTTTTAAACTTCTTGTTTTCTTGGCTAGGAAGACGTTTTTTCGTTCTAGAATATCCTAAAACACATTTTCCAGGCCTCTATTGCGAAAAAAAAAAACATGGCAAAATGGCCATCTCTGAACCAAAACAATGGGTTAACCCCTTTGGTAAAATCACAATTTTTAGACTTTTTGATCTTCTTGCTTTTACAGCCAAGAAAGCCGCTTTTTCGTTCTAGAATATCGTACAACACATTTTCCTGGCCTATATAAAAAAAAGGATACAAAAATGGCCATTTTTGGACCTAAACCATGGGCTAACCCCTTTGAAAAAATCTCAATTTTTCGACTTTTTTGGCTTCTTGTTTATATAGCTTAGAAAGGCGTTTTTTCGTTCTAGAATATCGTAAAACACATTTTCCTGGCGCATATTGCCTAAAAAAAAAGAATAGAACAATCGCCATTTTTGGACCAAAACCATGGGTTAACCCCTTTGGAAAGATGTCAATTTTTGGACTTTTTAGACTTCTTGTTTTTATAGCCTAGAAAGGCGTTTTTTTGTTTTTGAATATCGTAAAACACATTTTCGTGGCCTATATTGCCTAAAAAAAAAAGTTGGAAAAATGGCCATTTTTGGACCAAAACCATGGGTTAACCCCTTTGGAAAAATGTCAATTTTTGGACTTTTTGAACTTCTTCTTTATATAGCCTAGAAAGGCGTTTTATCGTTCTAGAAGATCGTAAATGACATTTTCCTGCCCTATATTGCCTAAAAAATAAACTTAGAAAAATGGCCATTTTTGGATCCAAACCATGGGTTAACCCCTTTGGAAAAATGTCAATTTTTGGACTTTTTGAAGTTCTTGTTTTTCCAACCCAGAAAGGCGTTTTTTCGTTCTAGAATATCGTAAACGACATTTTCCTGGCCTATATTGCCTTAAAAAAAAAGTTGGAAGAATGGCCATTTTTGGAGCAAAACCGTGGGTTAACCCCTTTGAAAAAATGTCAATTTTTGGACTTTTTGAAGCTCTTGTTTTTATAGCATAGAAAGGTGTTTTTGCGTTCTAGAATATCGCAAAAGACATTTTCCTGGCCTATATTGCCGAGAAAAAAAAATTGAAAAAATGGCCGTTTTTGGACCAAAACCATGGGTTAACCACTTTGGAAAAATGTCAATTTTTAGACTTTTTGGACTTCTTGTTTTTATAGCCTAGAAAGGCGTTTTATCGTTCTAGAATATCATAAAAGACATTTTCCTCGCCGATATTGCCTAAACAAAAAAAGTTGGAAAAATGTCAATTTTTGGACTGTTTGAACTTCTTGTTTTTATAGCCTAGAAAGGTGTTTTTTCGTTATACAATATCATAAAAGACATTTTCCTGGCCTATATTGCCTAAAAAAAAAAGTTGGAAAAATAGCCATTTTTGGACCAAAACTATGGGTTAACCCGTTTGGAAAAATGTCAGTTTTACGACTTTTGGACTTCTTGTTTTTAAAGCCTAGAAAGGCGTTTTATCGTTCTAGAATATCATAAAAAACATTTTCCTGGCCTAAATTGCGGAAAAAAAAAGTTTAAAAAATGGCCGTTTTTGGACCAAAACCATGGGTTAACCACTTTGGAAAAATGTCAATTTTTAGACTTTTTGGACTTCTTGTTTTTATAGCCTACAAAGGCGTTTTATCGTTCTAGAATATCATAAAAGACATTTTCCTCGCCGATATTGCCTAAACAAAAAAAGTTGGAAAAATGTCAATTTTTGGACTGTTTGAACTTCTTGTTTTCGTAGCCTAGAAAGGTGTTTTTTCGTTATAGAATATCATAAAACACATTTTCCTGGCCTATATTGCCGAAAAAAAAAAAACGTAAAAAAATGGCCATTTTTGGAACAAAACCATGGGTTAACCCCTTTGGAAAAATGTCATTTTTTGGACTTTTTGGACTTCTTGTTTTTATTGCCTAGAAAGACGTTTTATCGTTCTAGAATATCATAAAAGACATTTTCCTCGCCTATATTGCGGAAAAAAAAAAAGTTTTAAAAATGGCCGTTTTTGGACCAAAACCATGGGTTAACCACTTTGGAAAAATGTCAATTTTTAGACTTTTTGGACTTCTTGTTTTTATAGCCTAGAAAGGCGTTTTATCGTTCTAGAATATCATAAAAGACATTTTCCTGGCCCATATTGCCTAAAAAAAAAAAGTTGGAAAAATGGCCATTTTTGGACCAAAACTATGGGTTAACCCGTTTGGAAAAATGTCAGTTTTTCGACTTTTGGACTTCTTTTTTTAAAGCCTAGAAAGGCGTTTTATCGTTCTAGAACATCATAAAACACATTTTCCAAGCCTAAATTGCCTAAAAAAAAAAAGTTGGAAAAATGGCCATTTTTCGCCCAAAACCATAGGTTAACCCCTTTGGGAAAACGTCAATTTTTGGACTTTTTCGACTTCTTGTTTTTATAGCCTAGAAACGCGTTTTATCGTTTTAGAATATCATAAAAGACATTTTCCTGGTCTATATTGCCTAAAAAAAAAAGCTTAAAAAAATGGCCATTTTTGGAACAAAACCATGGGTTAACCCCTTTGGAAAAATGTCATTTTTTGGACTTTTTGGACTTCTTGTTTTTATAGCCTAGAAAGACGTTTTACCGTTTTAGAATATCATAAAAGACATTTTCCTGGGCTATATTGCCGAAAAAAAAAAAATCTAAAAAATGGCCGTTGTTGGACCAAAACTATGGGTTAAACCCCTTTGGAAAAATGTCAATTTTTAGACTTTTTGGACTTCTTGTTTTTATAGCCTAGAAAGGCGTTTTATCGTTCTAGAATATCATAAAAGACATTTTCCTGGCCTATATTGGCTAAAAAATAAAACTTGGAAAAATGGCCATTTTTGCCCCAAAACCATGGGTTAACCGCTTTGGAATAATGTCAGTTTCTGGACTTTTTGGACTTCTTGTTTTTATAGCCTAGAAAGGCGTTTTATCGTTCTAGAATATCATAAAAGATATTTTCCTGGCCTTTATTGCCTAAAAAAAAAAAGTTGGAAAAATTGCCATTTATGGACCAAAACCATGGGTTAACCCCTTTGGAAAAATGTCAATTTTTGGACTTTTTGGAATTCGTGTTTTTATAGCCTAGAAAGGCGTTTTTTTCTTCTTGAATATCGTAAAAGACATTTTCCTGGCCGATATTGCCTAAAAAAAAAACTTGAAAAAATGGCCATTTTTGGAACAAAACCATGGGTTAACCCCTTTGGAAAAATGTCATTATTTGGACTTTTTGGACTTGTTGTGTTTATAGCCTAGAAAGACGTTTTATCGTTCTAGAATATCATAAAAGACATTTTCCTGGCCTATATTGCCGAAAAAAAAAAACTTGAAAAAATGGCCATTTTTGAAAGAAAACCATGGGTTAACCCCTTTGGAACAAATGTCATTTTTTGGACTTTTTGGACTTCTTGTTTTTATAGCCTAGAAAGACGTTTTATCGTTTTAGAATATCATAAAAGACATTTTCCTGGCCTATATCGCCGAAAAAAAAAAGTTGAAAAAATGGCCGTTTTTGGACCAAAACCATGGGTTAACCCCTTTGGAAAAATATCAAGTTTTGGACTTTTTGGACTTCTTGTTTTTATAGCCTAGAAAGGCGTTTTATCGTTCTAGAAGATCGTAAATGACATTTTCCTTCCCTATATTGCCTAAAAAATAAAGTTAGAAAAATGGCCATGTTTGGATCCAAACCATGGGTTAACCCCTTTGGAAAAATGTCAATGGTTGGACTTTTTGAAGTTCTTGTTTTTCCAGCCCAGAAAGGCGTTTTTTCGCTTTAGAATATCGTAAACGACATTTTCCTGGCCTATATTGCCTTAAAAAAAATGTTGGAAGAATGGCCATTTTTGGAGCAAAACCGTGGGTTAACCCCTTTGAAAAAATGTCTATTTTTGGACTTTTTGCAGCTCTTGTTTTTATAGCATAGAAAGGTGTTTTTTCGTTCTAGAATAGCATAAAAGAAATTTTCCTGGCCGATATTGCCTAAAAAATTAAGTTGGAAAAATGGTCATTTTTGGACCAAGACCATGGGTTCACCCCTTTGGAAAAGTGTCATTTTTTGGACTTTTTGGACTTCTTGTTTTTATAGCCTAGAAAGACGTTTTATCGTTCTAGAATATCATAAAAGACATTTCCCGGGCCGATATCGCCTAAAAAAAAAAAGTTGGAAAAATGGCCATTTTTGGACCAAAACCATGGGTTAACCCCTTTGGAAAAATATCAATTTTTGCTTTTTTTGGACTTCTTCTTTTTATAGCCTAGAAAGGCGTTTTTTGAGTTCTAGAATATCATAAAAAAATTCTCCTGGCCTAAAAAAAAAAAATTTGGAACAATGGCCATTTTTGTACTAAAAGCATGGGTTAACCCCTTTGGAAAAATGTCAATGTTTGGACTTTTTGAACTTCTTGTTTTTATAGCCTAGAAAGACGTTTTATCGTTCTAGAATATTATAAAAGACATTTTCCAGGCCGATATTGCCTTAAAAAAAAAAAAGTTGGAAACATGGCCATTTTTGGACCAAAACCATGGGTTAACCCCTTTGCAAAAATGTCAATTTTTGGTTTTATTGCACTTCTTGTTTTTATACCCTAGAACGGCGTTTTATCGTCCTAGAATATTATAAAAGACATTTTCCTGGCCGATATTGCCTAAAAAGAAAAATTTGGAAAAATGGCTATTTCTGGACCGAAACCATGGGTTAACCCCTTTCGAAAAATATCAAGTTTTGGACTTTTTGAACTTCTTGTTTTTATAGCGTAGGAAGGCGTTTTATCGTTCTACAATATCATTAAACACATTTTCCTGGCCGATACTGGCTAAAAAAACAAGTTGGAAAAATGTCAATTTTTGGACTTTTTGGACTTCTTGTTTTTATAGCCTAGAAAGGCGTTTTATCGCTCTAGAATATCATAAAAGACATTTTCCTGGCCGATATTGCCTAAAAAAAAAATTGGAAAAATGGCCAATTTTTGAAACAAAACCATGGGTTAACCACTTTGTAAAAATTCCAATTTTTGGACTTTTTGGACTTCTTGTTTTTATAGCCTAGAAAGACGTTTTATCGTTCTTGAATATCATAAAAGACATTTTCCTGGCCGATATTGCCTAAAAAAAAGGTTGGAAAAATGGCCATTTTTGGACCGAAACCATTGGTTAACCCCTTTGGAAAAATGTCAATTTTGGAACTGTTTGAACTTCTTGTTTTTATAGCTTAGGAAGGAGTTTTATTGTTCTAGAATATCATAAAAAAACATTTTCCTGGCCTATATTGGCTAAAAAAAAAAAATTGAAAAAATGGCCATTTTTGCACCAAAACCATGGGTTAACCCCTTTGGAAAAATGTCAATTTTTGGACTTTTTGGACTTCTTGTTTTTAAAGCCTAGAAAGGCGTTTTATCGTTCTAGAATATCATAAAAGACATTTTCCTGGCCGATATTTTTTAAAAAAAAAAGTTTGAAAAATGGCCATTTTTGGACCAAAACCATGGGTTAACCACTTTGGAAAAATGTCATTTTTTGGACTTTTTGGACTTCTTGTTTTATAGCCTAGAAAGACGTTTTATCGTTCTAGAATATCATAAAAGATATTTTCCTGGCCTATATTTCCTGAAAAAAAAATTGGAAAAATGGCCATTTATGGACCAAAACTATGAATTAACCCGTGTGAAAAAATGTCAGTTTTTCGACTTTTTGTACTTCTTGTTTTTATAGACTAGAAAAGCGTTTTATTGTTGTAGAATATCATAAACGACATTTTCCTGGCCGATATTGCCAAAAAAAGAACTTGGAAAAATGGCGAATTTTAGGACCAAAACCATAGCTTAACCACTTTGAAAAAATGTTAATTTTTGGACTTTTTGAACTTCTTGTTTTTATAGCCTAGGAAGACGTTTTATCCTTCTAGAATGTCATAAAGACATTTTCCTCGCTTATATTGCCTAAAAAAAAAAACTTGGAAAAATGGCCATTTATGGACCAAAACCATGGGTTAACCCCTTTGGAAAAATGACAATTTTTTGACCTTTTGGACTTCTTGTTTTTAAAGCCTAGAAAGGCGTTTTATCGTTGTAGAATATCATAAAAGACATTTTCCTGGCCGATATTGCCTAAAAAAAAAAGTTCGAAAAATGGCCATTTTTGGACCAAAACCATGGGTTAACCACTTGGGAAAAATGTCAATTTTTAGACTTTTTGGACTTCTTGTTTTTATAGCCTAGAAAGGCGTTTTATCGTTCTAGAATATCATAAAAGACATTTTCCTGCCCGATATTGCCTAAAAAAAAAAGGTGGAAAAATGGCCATTTTTGGACCAAAACCATGGGATAACCCCTTTGGAAAAATGTCAAGTTTTGGACTGTTTGGACTTCCGGTTTTTATAGCCTAGAAAGGCGTTTTATCCTTCTGGAATATCATAAAAGACATTTTCTTGGCCCATATTTCCTAAAAAGAAAAGTTGGAAAAATGGCCTTTTTTGGACCAAAACCATGGGTTAACCCCTTTGGAAAAATGTCAACTTTTAGACTTTTTGGACTTCTTTTTTTTTATAGCCTAGAAAGGCGTTTTATCGTTCTAGAATATCATAAAAGACATTTTCCCGGCCCATATCGAGAAAAAAAAAAAAAGTTGGAAAAATGGCCATTTTTGGACAATAACCATGGGTTAACCACTTTGGAAAAATGTCAATTTTTGGAATTATTGGACTTCTTGTTTTTATAGCCTAGAAAGACGTTTTATCGTTCTAGAATATCATAAAAGACATTTTCCTGGCCGATATTGCCTACAAAAGAAATGTTGGAGAAATGGCCATTTTTAGACCAAAACCATGGGTTAACCCCTTTGGAAAAATGTCAATTTTTGGACTTTTTCGACTTCTTTTTTTATAGCCTAGAAAAGCGTGTTTTTGGTTCTAGAATATCATAAGAACATTTTCCTGGCTTGTATTGCCTAAAAAAAAAAAGTTGGAACAATGGCCATTTTTGGACCAAAACCATGGGTTAACCGCTTTGGAAAAATGTCAATTTTCGGCCATTTCGGACTTCTTGTTTTTATAGCCTAGAAAGGCGTTTTATCGTTCTAGAATATCATAAAAGACATTTCCCGGGCCGATATCGCCTAAAAAAAAAAATTGGAAAAATGGCCATTTTTGGACCAAAACCATGGGTTAACCCCTTTGGTAAAATATCAATTTTTCCTTTTTTTGGACTTCTTCTTTTTATAGCCTAGAAAGGCGTTTTTTTGGTTCTAGAATATCATAAAAACATTTTCCTGGCCTGTATTGCCTAAAAAAAAAAAATTTGGAACAATGGCCATTTTTGCACCAAAAGCATGGGTTAACCCCATTGGAAAAATGTCAATTTTCCGACTTTTTGGAGTTGTTGTTTTTATAGCCTAGAAAGACGTTTTATCGTTCTAGAATATCATAAAGGACATTTTCCGGGCCTTTATTGCCTAAAATAAAAAGTTTGAAAAATGGCCATTTTTAGACCAAAACCATAGGTTAACCTCTTTGGAAAAATGTCAATTTTTGGACTTTTTGAACTTCTTGTTTTTATAGCCTAAGAAGGCGTTTTATCGTTCTAGAATATCATAAAAGACATTTTCCTGGCCTAAATTGCGTAAAAAAAAAGTTTGAAGAATGGCCATTTTGGACCAAAACCATGGCTTAACCCCTTACGAAAAATGTCAATTTTTGGACTTCTTGGACTTCTTGTTTTTATAGCCTAGAAAGGCGTTTTATCGTTCTACAATATCATAAAAGACATTTTCCTGGCCGATATTGCCTAAAAAAAAGTTGGAAAAATGGCCATCTTTGAACCAATACCATGGGTTAACCTGTTTGGAAAAATGTTAATTTTTCGACTTTTTGGACTTCTTGTTTTTATAGCCTAGAAACGCGCTTTATCGTTCTATAATATCATAAAAGACATTTTCCTGGCCTATATTCCTTAAAAAAAAAAGTTGGAAAAACGGCCATCTTTGGACCAAAACCATGGGTTAACCCCTTTGGAAAAATGTCAACTTTGGTACTTTTTGAACTTCTTGTTTAAATAGCCTAGAAAGGCGTTTTATCGTTCTAGAATATCATAAAAGACATTTTCTTGGCCTATTTTGCCTAAAAAAAAAAGTTGAAAAAATGAGCATTTTTTGGAAAAATGTCAATTTTTGGACTTTTTGGACTTCTTGTTTTTATAGCCTAGAAAGATGTTTATACGTTCTAGAATATCATGAAAGACATTTTCCTACCCTAAATTGCTTAAAAAAAAAAAAAGTTCGAAAAATGTCCATTTTTGGACCAAAACCATGGGTTAACCCCTTTGGAAAAATGTCAATTTTTGGACTTCTTTGACTTCTTGTCTTTATAGCCTAGAAAGGCGTTTTATCGTTCTAGAATATTAGAAAAGACATTTTCCTGGCCTATTTTGCCTAAAAAAAAAAGTTGAAAAAATGAGCAGTTTTGGACCAAAACGATGAGTTAACCCCTTTGGAAAAATGTCAATTTTTGGACTTTTTGAACTTCTTGTTTTTATAGCCTAGAAAGATGTTTATTCGTTCTAGAATATCATAAAAGACATTTTCCTGGCCTATATTGCCTAAAAAAAAAAAGTTGGAACAATGGCCATTTTTGGACCAAAACCATGGGTTAACCCCTTTGGAAAAAGGCAACTTTTGGACTTTTTGAACTTCTTGTTTTTATCGCCTAGGAAGGGGTTTTATCGTTCTAGAATATCATAAAAGACATTTTCCTGGCCGATATTGCCTAAAAAAAAAATGTTAGAAAAATGGCGATTTTTGGATCAAAACCATGGGTTAACCCCTTTGGACAAAATGTCAATTTTTGGACTTTTTGGACTTCATGTTTCTATAGTTTAGAAAGGCGTTTTATTGTTCTAGAATATCATAAATGACATTTTTCTTGCCGATATTGCCTAAAAAAAGATGGAAAAATGGCTATTTTTGGACCAAAACTATGGGTTAACCCGTTTGGAAAAATGTCAATTTTTGGACTTTTTGAACTTCTTGTTTTTATAGCCTAGGAAGGCGTTTTATCGTTCTAAAGTATCATATAAGAGATTTTCTTTGCCTATATTGCCTAAAAAAAAACCTTAAAAAATGGCGATTTTTGGACCAAAACCATGGGTTAACCCCTTTGGTAAAATGTCAATCTTTGGACTTTTTGGACTTCTTGTTTTTATAGCCTAGAAAGACGTTTTATCGTTCTAGAATATTATGAAAGACATTTTCCTGGCCGATATTGCTCAAAAAAAAAAGATGGAAAAATGGCAATTTTTGGATCAAAAGCATGGGTTAACCCCTTTGGAAAAATGTCAATTTTTGGACTTTTTGGACTTCTTGTTTTTATAGCCTAGAAAGGCGTTTTATTTTTCTAGAATATCATAAAAGACATTTTCCTGGCCTAAATTGCCTAAAAAAAAAACTTGGAAAAATGGCCATTTTTGGACCAAAACCATGAGTTAACCCCTTTGGAAAAATGTCACTTTTTCCGCCTTTTTGGACTTGTTGTGTTTATAGCATAGAAAGACGTTTTACCGTTCTAGAATATCATAAAAGACATTTTCCTGGCCTAAATTGGCTAAAAAAAAAAAAGTTGGATAGATGGCCATTTTTTGACTAAAACCATGGGTTAACCCCTTTGGAAAAATGTCAATTTTTGGACCTTTTGGACTTCTTGCTTTTATAGCCTAGAAAGGCGTTTTATTGTTCTAGAATATCATAAAAGACGTTTTCCTGGCCTAAATTGCCTAAAAAAAAAGTTGGAAAAATGTCAATTTTCCGACTTTTTGGAGTTGTTGTTTTTATAGCCTAGAAAGACGTTTTATCGTTCTAGAATATCATAAAAGACATTTTCCTGGCCTTTATTGCCTAAAAAAAAAAGTTTGAAAAATGGCCATTTTTGGACCAAAACCATAGGGTAACCTCTTTGGAAAAATGTCAATTTTTGGAATTTTTGAACTTCTTGTTTTTATAGCCTAGGAAGGCGTTTTATCGTTCTAGAATATCATAAAAGACATTTTCCTGGCCGATATTGCCTACAAAAGAAAAGTTGGAGAAATGGCCATTTTTAGACCAAAACCATGGGTTAACCCCTTTGGAAAAATGTCAATTTTTGGACTTTTTCGACTTCTTTTTTTATAGCCTAGAAAAGCGTGTTTTTGGTTCTAGAATATCATAAGAACATTTTCCTGGCTTGTATTGCCTAAAAAAAAAAAGTTGGAACAATGGCCATTTTTGGACCAAAACCATGGGTTAACCGCTTTGGAAAAATGTCAATTTTCGGCCATTTCGGACTTCTTGTTTTTATAGCCTAGAAAGGCGTTTTATCGTTCTAGAATATCATAAAAGACATTTCCCGGGCCGATATCGCCTAAAAAAAAAAATTGGAAAAATGGCCATTTTTGGACCAAAACCATGGGTTAACCCCTTTGGTAAAATATCAATTTTTCCTTTTTTTGGACTTCTTCTTTTTATAGCCTAGAAAGGCGTTTTTTTGGTTCTAGAATATCATAAAAACATTTTCCTGGCCTGTATTGCCTAAAAAAAAAAAATTTGGAACAATGGCCATTTTTGCACCAAAAGCATGGGTTAACCCCTTTGGAAAAATGTCAATTTTCCGACTTTTTGGAGTTGTTGTTTTTATAGCCTAGAAAGACGTTTTATCGTTCTAGAATATCATAAAGGACATTTTCCGGGCCTTTATTGCCTAAAATAAAAAGTTTGAAAAATGGCCATTTTTAGACCAAAACCACAGGTTAACCTCTTTGGAAAAATGTCAATTTTTGGACTTTTTGAACTTCTTGTTTTTATAGCCTAAGAAGGCGTTTTATCGTTCTAGAATATCATAAAAGACATTTTCCTGGCCGATATTGCCTACAAAAGAAAAGTTGGAAAAATGGCCATTTTTGGACCAAAACCATGGGTTAACCCCTTTGGAAAAATGTCAATTTTTGGACTTTTTGGACTTCTTATTTTATAGCCTAGAAAGGCGTTTTTTGGTTCTAGAATATCATAAGAACATTTTCCTGGCTTGTATTGCCTAAAAAAAAAAAGTTGGAACAATGGCCATTTTTAGACCAAAACCATGGGTTAACCCCTTTGGAAAAATGTCAATTTTTGGCCATTTCGGACTTCTTGTTTTTATAGCCTAGAAAGGCGTTTTATCGTTCTAGAATATCATAAAAGACATTTCCTGGGCAGATATCGCCTAAAAAAAAAAAAGTTGGAAGATTGGCCATTTTTGGACCAAAACCATGGGTTAACCCCTTTGGAAAAATGTCAATTTTCCGACTTTTTGGAGTTGTTGTTTTTATAGCCTAGAAAGACGTTTTATCGTTCTAGAATATCATAAAAGACATTTTCCTGGCCTTTATTGCCTAAAAAAAAAAGTTTGAAAAATGGCCATTTTTAGACCAAAACCATAGGTTAACCTCTTTGGAAAAATGTCAATTTTCGGACTTTCTGAACTTCTTGTTTTTATAGCCTAGGAAGGCGTTTTATCGTTCTAGAATATCATAAAAGATATTTTCCTGGCCGATATTACCTACAAAAGAAAAGTTGGAAAAATGGCCATTTTTGGACCAAAACCATGGGTTAACCCCTATGGAAAAATGTCAATTTTTGGACTTTTTGGACTTCTTTTTTTTTAGCCTAGAAAAGCGTGTTTTTGGTTCTAGAATATCATAAGAACATTTTCCTGGCTTGTATTGCCTAAAAAAAAAAATTGGAGCAATGGCCATTTTAGGACCAAAACCATGGGTTAACCCATTTTGAAAAATATCAATTTTTGCTTTTTTGGGACTTCTTCTTTTTATAGCGTAGAAAGGCGTTTTTTGGGTTCTAGAATATCATAAAAACATTTTCCTGGCCTGTGTTGCCTAAAAAAAAAAGTTGGAAACATGGCCATTTTTGGACCAAAACCATGGGTTAACCCCTCTGCAAACATTTTAATTTCTCGACTTTTTGAATTGCTTGTTTTTATAGCCTAGAAAGGCGTTTTATCGTTCTAGAATATCATAAAAGACATTTTCCTGGCCGATATTGCCTTAAAAAAAAAAGTTGGAAAAATGGCCATTTTTGGACCAAAACCATAGGTTAACCCCTTTGGAAAAATGTCAGTTTTTCCACCTTTTTGGACTTGTTGTGTTTATAGCATAGAAAGACGTTTTACCGTTCTAGAATATGATAAAAGACATTTTCCTGGCCTAAATTGGCTAAAAAAAAAAAAGTTGGAAAGATGGCCATTTTTTGACTAAAACCATGGGTTAACCCCTTTGGAAAAATGTCAATTTTTGGACTTTTTGGACTTCTTGTTTTTATAGCCTAGAAAGGCGTTTTATTTTTCTAGAATATCATAAAAGACATTTTCCTGGCCTAAATTGCCTAAAAAAAAAAAGTTGGAAAAATGGCTATTTTTAGACCAAAACCATGGGTTAACCCCTTTGGAAAAATGTCAATTTTCCGACTTTTTGGACTTGTTGTTTTTATAGCCTAGAAAGACGTTTTATCGTTCTAGAATATCATAAAAGACATTTTCCGGGCCTTTATTGCCTAAAAAAAAAAGTTTGAAAAATGGCCATTTTTAGACCAAAACCATAGGGTAACCTCTTTGGAAAAATGTCAATTTTTGAACTTCTCGTTTTTATAGCCTAGGAAGGCGTTTTATCGTTCTAGAATATCATAAAAGACATTTTCCTGGCCGATATTGCCTACAAAAGAAATGTTGGAAAAATGGCCATTTTTGGACCAAAACCATGGGTTAACCCCTATGGAAAAATGTCAATTTTTGGACTTTTTGGACTTCTTTTTTTATAGCCTAGAAAAGCGCGTTTTTGGTTCTAGAATATCATATGAACATTCTCCTGGCTTGTATTGCCTAAAAAAAAAAAGTTGGAAAAATGGCCATTTTTGGACCAAAACCATGGGTTAACCCCTTTGGAAAAACATCAATTTTTGCTTTTTTTGGACTTCTTCTTTTTATAGCCTAGAAAGGCGTTTTTTGGGTTTTAGAATATCATAAAAACATTTTCCTGGCCTGTATTGCCAAAAAAAAATTTCTAAAAATGACCATTTTTGGACCAAAACCATGGGTTAACCCGTTTGGAAAAATGTCAATTTTTGGACTTGTTGGACTTGTTGTTTTTATAACCTAGAAAGGCATTTTAATCTTCTAGAATATGATAAAAGACATTTTCCTGGCCGAAATTGCCTAAAAAAAAAAAGTTGGAAAAATGGCCATTTTTTGGATCAAATACATGGGTTAACCCCTTTGGAAAAATGTCAATTTTTGGACTTTTTGGACTTCTTGTTTTTATAGCCTAGAAAGGCGTTTTAGCGTTCTAGAATATCATAACAGACATTTTCCTGGCCGATATTGTCTTAAAGATAAAAGTTGGAAAAATGGCCCTTTTTGGACCAAAATCATGGGTTAACCCTATTGGAAAAATGTCAATTTTCCGACTTTTTGGACTTGTTATTTTTATAGCCTACAAAGACGTTTTATCGTTCTAGAATATCATAAAAGACATTTTCCTGCCCTAAATTGCCGAAAAAACAAACAGTTGAAAAAATGGCCATTTTTTGACCAAAACCATGAGTTAACCCCTTTTGAAAAATGTCAATTTTTGGACTTTTCGGACATCTTGCTTTTATAGCCTAGAAAGGCGTTTTATCGTTCTAGAATATCATAAAAGACATTTTCCTGGCCGATATTGCCTTAAAAAAAAAAGTTGGAAAAATGGCCATGTTTGGACCAAAACCATGGGTTAACCCCTTTGGACAAAATGTCAATTTTTGGACTTTTTGGACTTCTTGTTTTTATAGCTTAGAAAGGCGTTTTATCGTTCTAGAATATCATAAAAGACATTTTCCTTGCCGATATTGGCTAAAAAAAAAAGTTGGAAAAATGGCCAATTTTTGGTACAAAACCATGGGTTAACCCCTTTGGAAAAATGTCAATTTTGTGACGTTTTGGACTTCTTGTTTTTATAGCCTAGAAAGGCGTTTTATGGTTCTAGAATATCATAAAAGACATTTTCCTTGCCGATATTGGCTAAAAAAAAAAGTTGGAAAAATGGCCACTTTTTGGAACAAAACCATGGGTTAACCCGTTTGGAAAAATGTCAATTTTTTGACGTTTTGGACTTCTTGTTTTTATAGCCTAGAAAGGCGTTTTATCGTTCTAGAATATCATAAAAGACATTTTCCTGGCCGATATTGCCTAAAAACAAAAGTTGGAAAAATGGCGAATTTTTGGACCAAAACCATGGGTTAACCCCTTTGGAAAAATGTCAATTTTTGGACTTTTTGGACTTCTTGTTTTTATAGCCTAGAAAGGCGTTTTCTCGTTCTAGAATATCATAAAAGACATTTTCCTGGCCGATATTGCCTAAAAAAGAAAGTTGGAAAAATGGGGAATTTTTGGACCAAAACCATGGGTTAACCCCTTTGGAAAATGTCAATTTTTGGACTTTTTGGACTTCTTGTTTTTATAGCCTAGAAAGGCGTTTTATCGCGCTAGAATATCATAAAAGACATTTTCCTGGCCGATATTGCCTAAAAAAAGAACTTGGAAAAATGGCCATTTTTGGACCAAAACCATGGGTTAACCCTTTTACAAAAATTTTAATTTCTCGACTTTTTGAATTGCTTGTTTTTATAGCCTAGAAAGGCGTTTTATCGTTCTAGAATATCATAAAAGACATTTTCCTGGCCGATATTGCCTTAAAAAAAAAAGTTGGAAAAATGGCCATTTTTGGACCAAAACCATGGGTTAACCCCTTTGGAAAAATGTCAGTTTTTCCGCCTTTTTGGACTTGTTGTGTTTATAGCCTAGAAAGACGTTTTACCGTTCTAGAATATCATAAAAGACATTTTCCTGGCCTAAATTGGCTAAAAAAAAAAAAGTTGGAAAGATGGCTATTTTTTGACTAAAACCATGGGTTAACCCCTTTGGAAAAATGTCAATTTTTGGACTTTTTGGACTTCTTGTTTTTATAGCCTAGAAAGGCGTTTTATCGTTCTAGAATATCATAAAAGACATTTTCCTGGCCGATATTGTCTTAAAGATAAAAGTTGGAATAATAGCCATTTTTGGACCAAAACCATGGGTTAACCCCTTTGGAAAAATGTCAATTTTCCGACTTTTTGGACTTGTTGTTTTTATAGCCTACAAAGACGTTTTATCGTTCTAGAATATCATAAAAGACATTTTCCTGGCCGATATTGCCTACAAAAGAAAAGTTGGAAAAATGGCCATTTTTGGACCAAAACCATGGGTTAACCCCTTTGGAAAAATGTCAATTTTTGGACTTTTTGGACTTCTTTTTTTATAGCCTAGAAAAGCCTGTTTTTGGTTCTAGAATATCATAAGAACATTCTCCTGGCTTGTATTGCCTAAAAAAAAAACTTCTTGTTTTTAAAGCTTTGAAAGGCGTTTTATCGTTCTAGAATATCATAACAGACATTTTCCTGGCCGATATTGTCTTAAAGATAAAAGTTGGAATAATGGCCATTTTTGGACCAAAACCATGGGTTAACCCCTTTGGAAAAATGTCAATTTTCCGACTTTTTGGACTTGTTGTTTTTATAGCCTACAAAGACGTTTTATCGTTCTAGAATATCATAAAAGACATTTTGCTGCCCTAAATTGCCTAAAAAAAAAACAGTTGAAAAAATGGCCATTTTTTGACCAAAACCATGGGTTAACCCCTTTGGAAAAATGTCAATTTTTGGACTTTTAGGACTTCTAGTTTTTATAGCCTAGAAAGGCGTTTTATCTTTTTAAAATATCATAAAAGACATTTTCCTGGCCAATATTGCTTTAAAAAAAAAAGTTCAATAATGGCCATTTTTGGATCAAATCCATGGGTTAACCCCTTTGGAAAAATGTCAATATTTGGACTGTTTGGACTTCCTGTTTTTATAGCCTAGAAAGGCGTTTTATCGTTCTAGAATATGATAAAAGTCATTTTCCTGGCCGATGATGCCTGAAAAAAAAGGTTGAAAAATGGCCATTTTTGGATCAAAAGCATGGGTTAACCCCTTTGGAAAAATGTCAATTTTTGGACTTCTTGGACTTCTTGTTTTTATAGCCTAGAAAGGCGTTTTATCGTTCTAGAATATCATAAAAGACATTTTCCTGGCCTAAATTGCCTAAAAAAAAAAAGTTGGAAAAATGGCCATTTTTGGACGAAAACCATGGGTTAACCCCTTTGGAAAAATGTCAATTTTTAGACTTTTCGGACTTCTTGTTTTTATAGCCTAGAAAGGCGTTTTATCTTTTTAGAATATGATAAAAGACATTTTCCTGGCCGATATTGGCTTAAAAAAAACAGTTGAAAAATGGCCATTTTTGGACCAAAACCATGGGTTAACCCCTTTGGAAAAATGTCAATATTTGGACTGTTTGGACTTCCTGTTGTTATACCCTAGAAAGGCGTTTTATCGTTCTAGAATATGATAAAAGACATTTTCCTGGCCGATAATGCCGGAAAAGAAAGTTGAAAAATGGCCATTTTTGGATCAAAACCATGGGTTAACCCCTTTGGAAAAATGTCAATTTTTGGACTTCTTGGACTTCTTGTTTTTATAGCCTAGAAAGGCGTTTTATCGTTTAGAATATCATAAAAAACATTTCCTGGCCTAAATTGCCTAAAAAAAAAAAGTTGGAAAAATGGCCATTTTTGGACCAAAACCATGGGTTAACCCCTTTGGAAAAATGTCAATTTTCCGACTTTTTGGACTTCTTGTTTTTATAGCCTAGAAAGACGTTTTATCGTTCTAGAATATCATAAAAGACATTTTCCTGGCCTAAATTGGGTTAAAAAAAAGTTGGAAAAATGGCCATTTTTGATCAAAACCATGGGTTAACCCCTTTGGAAAAATGTCAATTTCTGGACTGTTTGGACTTCCTGTTTTTATAGCCTAGAAAGGCGTTTTATCGTTCTAGAATATCATAAAAGATATTTTCCTGGCCGATAATGCTTAAAAAAAAAGTTGAGAAATGGCCATTTTTGGATCAAAAGCATGGGTTAACCCCTTTGGAAAAATGTCAATTTTTGGACTTCTTGGACTTTTTGTTTTTATAGTCTAGAAAGGCGTTTTATCGTTCTAGTATATCGTGAAACACATTTTCCTGGCGTATATTGCCTTAAAAAAAGGATAGAAAAATGGCCATTTTTGGACCAAACCCATGGGTTAACCCCCTTGGAAAAATCTCAATTTTTCGACTGTTTGAAATTCTTGTTTTTATAGCTTAGAAACGTGTTTTTTTGTTCTAGAATATCGTGAAACACATTTTCCTGGCCTATATTGCCTAAAAAAAGAACATGGTAAAATTTTAACCATGGGTTAACCCCTTTGGAAAAATTTCAGTTTTTCGATTTTTTAAATTTTTAGTTTTTATAACTTAGAAAGGGGTTTTTTCGTTCTACAATATCGTAAAACACTTGTTCCTGGCCAGTGTTGCCTAAAAAATGGGTTTGACGATATTCTAGGCTATAAAAACAAGCATTTAAAAAAGTCAAAAGGTTGGGGTTTTTCCAAAGATGTTAGTTTATGGTTTTGGTGAAAAATTTGAATTTTCCATCTTTTTCGACATTTTAAAAACCCTCTTATTTTTAGTCTAGAAGAGCTTTTTTTTTTCGAGAATATAGTCAAACACATTTTCCTCGTTTTTTTTGCGTAACAGAAAAAGATACAGAATTTTCCATTTTTTGACCAAAACCATGGACTAACGGCTTTGTAAGATTACAGGTCTCAAATGTATAGTTGACTTGTGGTAAGGTCCATTGAACGTAAACCTGACTTTTGCGAACGATCGCAATATCACTGAAGATTGCTCTCGCTCGAGGACGTGTGCATAAGTATTACACAAAAAAAGTATGTTGTGGTTCAAATTTATCCTTGGTTTTACTCATTATCATACACGACCACTGATACCTAACAACACAGAAAAATAGAGTTTAAACCAAGGATAAAATTGAACCAAAACATGAACACCGAAAAAACAAAACACTTTTATTTCCATTTTGTAAAGTAATGTAAAAAGTTCTAACTATCAAACAACGGTTATTTTAAATTTTCACCATACTACTCAACAACAGATTAAGTGTAAAAGCCGTGGACGGCTTTGACAAAACCATTTCTGCGAAGTACATACAGCAACTATTAATCTGCGACAAACTATTTAAAAGTCAAGTATTAAAAAACATAACAGTGACTGGAGGTGTACAACATTGAAATTCTAAAAGTAATCTTGGGTAAGCTAAAAAATCCAGCAAGACTCAGGGAAATCAAAAAATTTAAATTAAAAAAGTGAGGGTAAAACAGTAATAGTGGAACAGTAAGAGTGAACCTGTCGAAAAAATTAGGTGGAGCATTGATGGAACTGACCATCAGTGAACAGTAATGGTGGAACAGTAATGGTGGAACAGTCATTATGGAACAGTGATGGTGGGACAGTAATGGTGGAACAGTAAGTATGGATCAGTAATAGTGGGACAGTAATTATAAAACAGTAATGGTGAATTAGTAATGGTGGAACAGTGATGATGGAATAGTAATGGTTAAACAGTAATGGTGGAACAGTGATGGTGGAACAGTAATGGTAGAACAGTGATGGTGGAACAGTGATGGTGGAAAAGTAATAGTGGAACAGTTATGGTGGAACCGTAATTATGGAACAGTGATGGTGGAAAAGTGATAGTGGAACAGTAATTATGGAACAGTGATGGTGGAACAGTAATAGAGGAACAGTAATGGTAGAACAGTAATGGTGGAACAGTGATGGTGGAACAGTGATGGTGTAACAGTGATACTGGAATAGTAATTATGGAACAGTGATGGTGGAACAGTAATGGAGGAACAGTCATTATGGAACAGTGATGGTGGAACAGTAATGGTGGAACGGTAATTATGGAACAATGATGGTGGAACAGTAATGGACAGCGTTGGTGGAAAAGTAATAGTGGAACAGTGACAGTGGAACAGTGATGGTGGAACAGTGATTGTGGAACATCGATGGTGGAACCGTGATGGTGGAATAGTGATGGTGGAATAGTAATGGTGGAACAGTAATGGTGAAACAGTGATTGTGGAACAGTGTTGGTAGAACAGTAACGGTGGAACAGTGATGGTGGAACAGTAATTATGGAACAGCGATGGTGGAACAGTGATAGTGGAACAGTAATTATGGAACAGTGATGGTGGAATAGTAATGGAGGAACAGTGATGGTGGAACAGAAATAGTGGAACAGTGATGGTAGAACAGTAATGGTGGAACAGTGATGGTGGAACAGTAATTATGGAACAGTGATGGTGGAATAGTAATGGAGGAACAGTAATGGTGGAACAGTGACGGTGGAACAGTGATGGTGGAACAGTGATGGTGGAAAAGTGATGGTGGAATACTAATGGTTAAACAGTAATGGTGGAACAGGAAGGGTGGAACAGTGATGGTGGAATAGTAATTATGGAAAAGTGATGGTGGAACAGTGATAGTGGAACAGTAATTATGGAACAGTGATGGTGGAACTGTAATGGAGGAACAGTGTTGGTGGAACAGTAATGGTGGAACAGTGACGGTTGAACAGTGATGGTAGAACAGTGATGGTGGAATACTAATGGTTTTAAAAACAGTGATGGTGGAACAGGAATGGTGGAACAGTGATGGTGGAACAGTAATTTATGGAACAGTGATGGTGGATCAGTGATAGTGGAATAGTAATTATGGAACAGTGATGGTGGAACAGTAATGGGGAACAGTCATTATGGAGCAGTGATGGTGGAATGGTATTTATGGAACAGTGATGGCGGAACACTGATGGTGGAACAGTGATGGTGGAACAGTGATGGTGTAACGGTAATGGTGGAACAGTGATGGTGGAACAGTGTTGGTGAAACAGTAATAGTGGAACAGTGATGGTGGAACACTGATGGAGGAAGAGTAATGGTTGAACAGTGATGGTGGAACAGTGATGGTGGAATAGTAATGGTGAAACACAAATGGTGGAAGAATAATGGTGGAAACGTGATAGTGGAACAGTAATGGTGGAACAGCGATGGTGGAACAGTGATAATGGAATAGTGATGGTGGAACAGTAAGAGTGGAACAGTGATGGTGGAAAAGTAATGGTGGAACAGTGACGGTGGAATAGTGATGGTGAAACAGTGATGGTGGAATACTAATTGTTAAACAGTGATGGTGGAACAGGAATTGTGGAACAGTGATGGTGGAACAGTAATTTATGGAACAGTGATGGTGGATCAGTGATAGTGGAATAGTAATTATGGAACAGTGATGGTGGAACAGTAATGGGGAACAGTCATTATGGAGCAGTGATGGTGGAACGGTAATTATGGAACAGTGATGGCGGAACACTGATAGTGGAACAGTGATGGTGGAACAGTGGTGGAACAAAAATGGTGGAACAGTGATGGTGGAACAGTGATGTTAGAACAGTAATGGTGGAACAGTGATGGTAGAATAGTAATTACGGAACAGTGATGGTGGAACAGTGATAGTGGAACAGTAATTATGGAACAGTGATGGTGGAACAGTAATGGAGGAACAGTGACGGTGGAACAGTGATGGTGGAACAGTGATGGTGGAATACTAATGGTTAAACAGTGATGGTGGAACAGGAATGGTGGAACAGTGATGGTGGAACAGTAATTATGGAACAGTGATGGTGGATCAGTGATAGTGGAACAGTAATTATGGAACAGTGATGGTGGAACAGTAATGGAGGAACAGTCATTATGGAACAGTGAAAGTGGTACAGTGATGGTGGAACAGTGATGGAAACTTGAACTGTATTTTTATTTAAACACGGTAAATCTATCAGATAAAATAATAATAATAAAAAAATTACAATCCACTTTAATCTATATAAACATGATCTAATAATTTAAAAAATAGAGAAAATAAAGAAATTCTGCTTTACATAGATGCCGTGTGCGTTTTATCGATTCAGTCAAAGAAATCGCGACAACCATTTCGAAAAGATTTAAGTGATTTTGCTTGCCGCAATTCAAGGGACAAGCTGTTCCAGATAACCGCACCATTATAGCTAAAGCTATTTTTCAAGAAATTGGTACGAGGCAATGAACAGCTAGTTTGTTTTCAGAGTTCCTTAAATTATAAGGTGGAACAGTGATGGTGGAACAGTGTTGGTAGAACAGTAATGGTGGAACAGTGATGGTGGAACAGTAATTATGGAACAGTGATGGTGGAACAGTAATGGAGGAACAGTGATGGTGGAACAGTAATGGTGGAATAGTAATTATGGAACAGTGATGGTGGAACAGTTATGGTAAAACAGTGATGGTGGAACAGTAATGGTGGAACAGTGATGGTGGTACAGTGATGCTGGAACAGTGATGCTGGAACAGTGATGGTGGAATAGTGATGGTGGAATAGTAATGGTGGAACAGTAATGGTGGAACAGTGTTGGTAGAACAGTAATGGTGGAACAGTGATGGTGGAACAGTAATTATGGAACAGTGATGGTGGAACAGTAATTATGGAACAGTGATGGTGGAACAGTAATGGTGGAAGAGTAATTATGGAACAGTGATTGTGGAACAGTGATGGTGGAATAGTAATAGTGGAATAGTAATGGTGGAACAGTGATGGTGGAACAGTAATTATGGAACACAGATGGTGGAACATTAATTATGGAACAGTGATGGTGAAACAGGAATAGTGGGACAGTGATGGTGGAACAGTGATGGTGGAATAGTAATGGTGGAACAGTAATGGTGGAACAGTGATGGTGGAACAGTGATGTTAGAACAGTAACGGTGGAACAGTGATGGTAGAACAGTAATTACGGAACAGTGATGGTGGAACAGTGATGGTGGAACAGTAATTATGGAACAGTGATGGTGGAACAGTAATGGAGGAACAGTGATGGTGGAACAGTAATGGTGGAACAGTGATGGTGGTACAGTGATGGTGGAACAGTGATGGTAGAACAGTAATGGTGGAACAGTGATGTTAGAACAGTAATGGTGGGACAGTGATGTTAGAACAGTAATGGAGGAACAGTGATGGTGGAACAGTAATGGTGGAATAGTAATTATGGAACAGTGATGGTGGAACAGTTATAGTGAAACAGTGATGGTGGAACAGTAATGGTGGAACAGTGATGGTGGTACAGTGATGGTGGAACAGTGATGGTGGAACAGTGATGCTGGAACAGTGATGGTGGAATAGTGATGGTGGAATAGTAATGGTGGAACAGGA
Source organism: Porites rus (assembly GCA_964035705.1). Lineage (NCBI taxonomy): Eukaryota > Metazoa > Cnidaria > Anthozoa > Scleractinia > Poritidae > Porites > Porites rus. The sequence continues at coordinate 30,280,162 of OZ037998.1, read as the reverse complement.
ATGGTGGAACAGTGATGGTGGGACAGTGTTGGTAGAACAGTAATGGTGGAACAGTGATGGTGGAACAGTAATTATGGAACAGTGATGGTGGAACAGTAATGGAGGAACAGTGATGGTGGAACAGTAATGGTGGAACAGTGATGGTGGAACAGTGATGGTGGAATACTAATGGTTAAACAGTGATGGTGGAACAGGAATTGTGGAACAGTGACGGTGAAACAGTAATTATGGAACAGTGATGGTGGAACAGTAATGGTGGAACAGTAATTATGGATAAGTGATTGTGGAACAGTGATGGTGGAATAGTAATAGTGGAACAGTTATGGTGGAACAGTGATGGTGGAACAGTGAGGGTGGAACAAAAATGGTGGAACAGTGATGGTGGAACAGTGATGTTAGAACAGTAATGGTGGAACAGTGATGGTAGAACAGTAATTACGGAACAGTGATGGTGGAACAGTGATAGTGGAACAGTAATTATGGAACAGTGATGGTGGAACAGTAATGGAGGAACAGTGGTGGTGGAACAGTAATGGTGGAACAGTGACGGTGGAACAGTGATGGTGGAACTGATGGTGGAATACTAATGGTTAAACAGTGATGGTGGAACAGGAATGGTGGAACAGTGATGGTGGAACAGTAATTATGGAACAGTGATGGTGGATCAGTGATAGTGGAACAGTAATTATGGAACAGTGATGGTGGAACAGTAATGGAGGAACAGTCATTATGGAACAGTGAAAGTGGTACAGTGATGGTGGAACAGTGATGGAAACTTGAACTGTATTTTTATTTAAACACGGTAAATCTATCAGATAAAATAATAATAATAAAAAAATTACGATCCACTTTAATCTATATAAACATGATCTAATAATTTAAAAAATAGAGAAAATAAAGAAATTCTGCTTTACATAGATGCCGTGTGCGTTTTATCAATTCAGTCAAAGAAATCGCGACAACCATTTCGAAAAGATTTAAGTGATTTTGCTTGCCGCAATTCAAGGGACAAGCTGTTCCAGATAACCGCACCATTATAGCTAAAGCTATTTTTTAAGAAATTGGTGCGGGGCAATGGAACAGCTAGTTTGTTTTCAGAGTTCCTTAAATTATAAGGTGTATTAGTGATGGAACAGTGATGCTGGAACAGTGATGGTGGAATAGTGATGGTGGAATAGTAATGGTGGAACAGTAATGGTGGTACAGTGATGGTGGAACAGTGTTGGTAGAACAGTAATGGTGGAACAGTGATGGTGGAACAGTAATTATGGAACAGTGATGGTGGAACAGTAATGGAGGAACAGTGATGGTGGAACAGTAATGGTGGAATAGTAATTATGGAACAGTGATGGTGGAACAGTTTTGGTGAAACAGTGATGGTGGAACAGTAATGGTGGAACAGTGATGGTGGTACAGTGATGGTGGAACAGTGATGGTGGAACAGTGATGCTGGAACAGTGATGGTGGAATAGTGATGGTGGAATAGTAATCGTGGAACAGTAATGGTGGAACAGTGATGGTGGAACAGTGTTGGTAGAACAGTAATGGTGGAACAGTGATGGTGGAACAGTAATTATGGAACAGTGATGGTGGAACAGTAATGGAGGAACAGTGATGGTGGAACAGTAATGGTGGAACAGTGATGGTGAAACAGTGATGGTGGAATACTAATGGTTAAACAGTGATGGTGGAACAGGAATGGTGGAACAGTGACGGTGGAACAGTAATTATGGAACAGTGATGGTGGAACAGTAATGGTGGAAGAGTAATTATGGAACAGTGATTGTGGAACAGTGATGGTGGAATATTAATAGTGGAACAGTAATGGTGGAACAGTGATGGTGGAACAGTGATGGTGGAACAGTAATTATGGAACACAGATGGTGGAACATGAATTATGGAACAGTGATGGTGGAACAGGAATAGTGGGACAGTGATGGTGGAACAGTGATGGCGGAATAGTAATGGTGGAACAGTAATGGTGGAACAGTGATGGTGGAACAGTAATGGTGGAACAGTGATGGTGGAACAGTGATGGTGGAACAATAATGGTGGAACAGTGATAGTGGAACAGTAATGGTGGAACAGTGATTGTTGAACAGTAATGGTGGAACAGTAATGGTGGAACAGTAATGGTGGAACAGTGATGGTGGAACAGTGATGGTGGAACAGTGATGGTAGAACAGTAATGGTGGAACAGTGATGGTGCGTACACATCGAGAAAACATTAAACCTGAGGAGATTTTCCAAACCAAACTTTTTTTAATTTATTAAGGTTGAGGCCGTACGACTACAATTGTTTTTTTTACCAGAGTATATGTTATGAAAGATCGTAGCTGAAATGTGAGGCTGACAGTTTCAACAGGATTGTTTACTTTTTGTGTTGAAAATGTGTTAATAGAATACAATTTTTTAAAACTTATCTGATATAATTAACCCTGTCTCTAAACAAAAACGCAAAGGAACCAAACTTAAAAAAACTGCACGGTTAACAAAGTCAAATGTTCAGTGCTAATAACAGTTCGATTAAAGGTACATTGATACCCCAATACATCATGAACCGGAAATGACGTAAGCTTCAATTTAAGAGTAATTTAGTTATTCAGATAAATGATGGATAAGAATCAGTTGAAAGTCAACAATCACGAAAGAACGATGGCTTTGCTTTGCTTGAAGTCAAAAAAACATTTCAATGAGATATAGGCTCTTATAAAAAGCCAGCCGTTGCAAAGGGAAATCGTGATAATGTATATATTTATCAAAGACCTTTCTAAAAAGAAATTCATTACGTAATATACTCATACCAGCCAAACTATAAAACTTGACGATACAACAGTTCACTGAACCAAAAGCAGCCGTCTGTGGTCAGTCAGGATTCAGGATTCCAAATCTCCACCTAATAATTTTAGCTCCAATTATGCACATCTTCACTTTGACCTGGAAAGACTGAATAAAAGTCAGCCTACAAAGCCCAGTTTTATGGCCGACCTAAAACAACAACACTAGAGACAATGAAAGAAAAAGGTTAGAAATCTGGGAATAAAATGTGCTCAACCATTACCTGTGGAAATAAAGAGAAACTCTCAATGAGAGGGGTATCTTCTGGTTATTATATCTCCAGTACGAGTTTCCAATTTGAAAAGTACCCGAATTAGAGTGGTATCCCTACGTTTCGCTGTTCCCTGATTTACTGTGTAATATCGGTTTGTGTCAGCGGTTTACGCAAAATATGTTTCAACGCCTATGCACCCCGTCAAATTTCCACAAAAAATCAGTTCCTAAACAAACCAGGATTCCCATTGTCCGCGTTGATAATCTTAGATTGGTATCCCTACGTTTCTTTGTTCCCTGAGTTATTGTGTAATATCGGTTTGAGTGTCAGCGGTTTACGCAAAATACGTTTCAACGCCTATAAACCCCGTCGAATTTCCACAAAAAATCAGTTTCTAAACAAACCAGGATTCCCATTGTCCGCGTTGATAATTTTAGATTGGTATCCTTACGTTTCTTTGTTCCCTGATTTATTGTGTAATATCGGTTGGAGTGTCAGCGGTTTACGCAAAATACATTTCAACGCCTATACACCCCATCAAATTTCCACCAAAAAATCAGTTCCCAAAGAAACCAGGATTCCCATTGTCCACGTTAATAATTTAAGATTGGTATCCCTACGTTTCTTTTTATAAAAGTCAGCCTACAAAGCCCAGTTTTATGGCCGATCTAAAACAACAACACTAGAGAGAATGAAGGAAAAAGGTAGAAATCTGGGAATAAAATGTGCTCAACCATTACCTGTAGAAATACAAAGAAACTAGAAAGTTAGAATAAGTTTTTGCAATGGAAAGAATCTCAATGAGAGGGGTATCTTATGGTTATTAGATCTCCAGTATGACTTTCCAATTTGAAAAGTACCCAAATTAGAGTGGTATCCCTACGTTTCTCTGTTCCCTCGGTTTGAGTGTCAGCAGTTTACACAAAATACATTTCAACGCCTATACATCCCGTCGAATTTCCACACAAAATCAGTTCCTAAACAAACCAGGATTCCCATTGTCCTCATTGATAGTTTTAGATTGGGGTAACCTTGATCTTCTCTATAATAAAAAGAGATTAAAGTTAAAAAAGGGCAGAAATCTAGGAAGCTGAAGACTTGCAAACTCAAAGCACTCACTTGTTGATGCGGAGAGTAAATTCCTGCTGAGAACTCCTAGGAAGAGAAGCTTTTACATCAATTTCCGCAGTTAGGTAGCGACAGGAACTCTGAAATAATAACGAAAAGTTGAAATACACATTGCGCATGTAGTAGTGTTTTTTATCAAAATAAACACTAATGGGGGTTTAAAGGATTTTTTGTAGAAGTCGATGAATTTTCACCCCAGAGATAATTGAGCATTGCATCATTTGCTATACAGTACTAACAATGTCATGGCAGATATGTACATTTACTTAATTACACATTCTACGCTCTACGCGATCTGCCACACAAATTATCCATGACTTGCTCGATGCAAGGTTCAAAGCATAACCAGTACAGCAACAGCATATCTAACTTGGAGGTCGTGCGTGGGTGCGAATCATGCCAAGATCAATACACTTTTTCTTTGCCTCATGTGGTCCCCAAATTCCATTTACTTGGCATAACGCTTATTGGGGTTTATGGGTTGAACCTACCAGAAGTTGGAAAGGTATTAGTTCCTTCCATCCCTGTCAAGTTTTCTCATACGGACATCTCGGTTGAAATCTGATACAACTTTCAACTGGACATGTATCATTTCCCTTCCGCAGCATTTTACTGCTACAAAAAAAGACAGTATAACATGAACGTTATCCTGGAGAGATAATGGTTACAAAAATCAGTAGTACTGTTTACTGAATCAGTAGCCAATGAGAACTCTGTTTGGCTTTTTTATAACAAGGTTGCTTTGCTTGCAGAATTTTAAAACTCTTTTTTCACTCTACGGCCTCCCTTTGGTAACTGTAGTGTGTAGTTGCAGAAAATATCCATAACCCCCCACGGAGGGCAACGGAAATTCCGAAGGATCGGGAGGTGGGGATGTCGAAAAGGAGGCAATTACAGAGGGAGTCGGGGGTTGCTTACAGAGGTCTTTTTCTAGGGGGTCTGAGTAAGATTGGTGAGTTGTTAATAAATAGCAGCTTCTCTCTTGAGAAAGCTTACATCAGTTATTTTGCTGTCACCGGTGCCGGTGTTTCAAAGCAAGCGTTATTGTTTGCATTGATCACCTTTTTTCTAGGGTCGGCTAAATGCTTTTTTCAATAGTTTTCTTTAATACAATACAGTCGCATCTCCCAAAGGGACAGAGCAAAGTCTCCGTATTAGATAGGTCAATATGATGACGTCACCAAAGGAATGTGAAGAATCTGGCAGAAAGTACATATGAAATTGGTAACTGCGCCTTGAAGAATAGGTTGCGTTCTTCTTCGTCGAACGTAATTAGCTAAGGACATTTTATTAACATGAATGGTATTTTCTTTTCTCATTTTCTCGCAGAAAAAAATTATCTTTTGCATAATAATATAGTGCAACAAATACAATATTTTTGACACAAATATACTTTCCAGAGGGTACTCAACCAAATTCCAGGAGGTGGGGGGCTATGACATGAATCCCCTACAGTGTAAAATGGGAGGTCTAACTTAAAAGTTTCCTCCGTGGGGGTATGGATATTTTCTGGAACTTTGTAATATTATAGATGTGTTCAGTATTTTACTGACTGCTTCAGTGCATACATGCCAACTCTCCCGGATAAAATAGAGTTATGAGCTTTAATGTGATTTCATCTTAGGTTTTTCCTATTTTTTCTCAAAATTCCACTTTTCTTTGATTCATAGTTCGGTTTCTGTGGCCTCTTTCCATTTGTTTCGTCATTGATAATGATTATTTCACCTTCACAATCCTAAAAGCAAATTATGATGGTCTGTATTTCATGTAAGAATTCATATAATGTCCTTAGCTTATCAGGAGATTAGGGGGTCGGGGTGGGATGTGGTGATGCAAAAGAGGGAGTATCCAGATTTTAGATTTCCAGGGGTTGGCATCTCTGCAGCAAGTGCAGTGCGTTGGTTGATGGCTTCTTGCCAGGTTCCTATGGATATATATGTTGTGGTTGATTTTTTATCTCAGGTAATTTGTATTTTTCTTTTGCTTTAAATTCATAAGTAATACATTAAAATTCCCCCCCCCCCCCCCACCTGGCAAAAAAAAAATTACCTGAGATAAAATATTACCTACAACATACAATTAAATTGGTGTAGATATTTTTCACTGAGTGTTAATTACCATACAGTAAATGGTTTAATATTTGCATCATGTATTCTGCTTGGTACTAACCTGCGATCAGGCGAAAAAAAAATCGCCTGATCACAGGTTAGCTTGGATTTGTATCAAGGCATCAACAGCAAATTGTTTTCAAGATAGCATTATCTAGTAGCAGCCTCAGAGGGTCTTGCAATATTACGTACCTCTTCAGCTGATTAAGGCAAGCTTTCGGTTCAAGTTTTCATGCACCCAGGAGGCCTCTCAGTATTACAATCAGTGCTTCATGTTCAATTTGCCATGCACATATATTTGTCTGGAAAATTAAATGTGTTTTATTACTATCAGACTATGACTTCTACTTACCCTGTGGTTATCTGTGTTAGGTTACAATGACTAAGAGTACTAAATAAAAATATTGTTTTTAAGGCAACTCAGGTTTCTGCATCACATTATTTTGTTCTGTTTATCTAGAGAAGTACCGTAGATGACTGATTTGTTGCTAATAATGATACCGTGTAGTTTAAAATTTGCTTATCCAGGGTAGGAAAAAATTAAAACCCACCTGTCCATGGTAATGTGGTTCTAACTTAGTTCTTGTCTATAATAAGTCATATATGTAGATATTTTGTGCAAAATTAGTATAGGTATAAATAACATGATTTGTAGTGATCTTCAGCATAAATACTACAGTTATATATTTCAAAATTATGTAATTTCAAGAGCCGTTAGGCGAGTGAAATTTGAGACAATTTTGAAATATCATGAGTGGTATTTTATGACAAATATCAGGTACAAATCATGCTATTATTAATTTTGTTTTTCACTACCTGTGAAGGTTTTGTAATTTTCACATGTAGGTAATAATTTCAAATTAAGCTGAAATACCACTGTTCTAAACCAATCAAATTGCAGAATTTCTCAAGTATTAGTATAAAAAGAGTAATAATTTAATGAGGGTAATTGCAGTACAGTAGAACCCATACTCTTTGGACAGCCGAATATAATGGACAGTTTTACTTGCCCCACCAAAAGGTCCTACATATTTTCTCTAAAAATAACCTTCCTAATACAGACACCACTAAATATTGACAGCAGATACTTTTCCGTGTATATATCACAGAGAAACCTCTATTAAGCAGACACCCTCTATTAAGCGGACACTTGGGAAGATCCCGAAGGTGTCTGCTTAATAGAGGTTTCACAGTACTAAAATATTTTTATTATCCATCATCAATCCAGCTTTACAAGGATTTCTTTTCTGTGCACTGTTCATACTGACTGGATATCTTATCAATGAAAACCTAATAGAAAAGGCAAGTGACTTCTACTTTAGCCGGAATTTCATCTGATTGCTTCGAGTCGTTTTCTCCTCTCAGCAACGTCACAGGAAAAAATAACGGAAAAAACAGGAAAAAGTAAATGGGAATCCGTTATTTTTTCCTGTGCGTCTGAATCGACTGGCCATTAATGCCGTCCAGTGACGTCACTACTCCTTTGCCTTAATTCATGCAAAAAGTAAAACATGTTTTTCAAGTGGCAAACTGAGAAATATCGCTTGGAAAACAAGCACATATGAATTTTCAGATAGAATTCATCAAAATAAGCAAAGCTTTGAAGGCAAAAAGCTAAGCGGGAAGGAATTCGTCCCGTTTGAAGATTACCAGAGAGTGTGTGTGGTAGACGTAGCCGGCTCGGCGATTCTTACTGTTTTCTTACCTCGATTTTCGAGTTTATCTTGCTTGTTATCCTCCAGAATCCTTCAAAATAATTTTCTGGACTTGAATTTGGTCAAAAGGCGTCGAAACAAGCTTTCATGATGGTCATTCTTCGCAAAACCCGCACCAAAATCCTTGCCGCATTTGTCATTTTGTAAAAAAGTCGTTGCGTTACGCTAATAACCGACGGGGGACTGGAACTAGCCACATAATTGGGCCAAATTTGTGAGCCAAATTTCGAGAACCAGGGGGTAACGCAAAGTTTTGCGCATTTTTTTCGTGAAAGGTCATTTACAGGACTGGGAGACAATTTATGAGTCTCGAAGCTTACGCAAGCAAGACTAAATATGATTTGTAATGCTGCGAAGAAATGACTACATCACCGCAAACTGCATCATGTTCAGATGTGCAGAATCCTGGCAATTGAGAGTGTCTTTCAAACACATTATCCTGGTTTATTTTCCTGGTTTATTTTGCGTAAAAGAAAAAGATGAAAAATTTTCAATTTTTTGATTAAACTTGGACTAACCCCTTCGAAAAAATCATAATTTTTCGACTTTTCTAAATCCTTGTTTTTATAGTCTAGAAAATCTTTTTTTGTTTCTAGAATATCGTCAAAATTATTTTGCTTTAAACTCCAGTTTTCCTTCGATTGGTTAAACGTATGCAATTTTTTTAGGTAAATTTTTAAGAACCACATTCAAGTTCAACACAAGGCCCTCCATCTCAACAAAAAGAGCTAAAACCAAATGCTTCTAGATCTATTTTTATTGTATAATCATTTACCTGTATATTATTCTATCTAGTACAGTGAAACCTCTATTATTAAAGCGGACACCTATGGGACCTTCCCAAGTGTCCACTTAATAGAGAGTGTCCACCAAATAGAGGCTTGTAAAAATTGTGTGTCGAACTCGGCCAAGCGCGATGCAAACGGATTTTTCAAGGTTCTCTTACTCTTCTCGCATCTTTTGATTTCGCGACATCCTGTCCAAAAGTCAAAGTTGGGTGCATGCGCAGTAACGGGATACTGTTCCTTTAAGAGAGAGTCTTCTCGGTCTCACCACTCTTAAACATCGTCAAACATCATCTTTTAGTCAACTTTTTAGACGAAAAATAGACAAAGAAAAAATTCTTATTTTGACCCAAAACAAGAGCCCACATGGGAAGTTAATCTGCCTAAGGCCATGACGTAACCTGATCAAAAATAAAACACAAACAACGGTGATAAACATTTTGAACTGCCGCATTTTTATATAAACTCGACGTTTCGTATGCTAGTCTTCATAAAAGATCCTTTGGTCCATTTTTCTACACTAAAACATCGTAAAACATCTTTTTTTGGTCCCTTCTTCCTTCACTGTTTTTGCTATTCAATAGGATATTTTTAAAATTGACGTTTTCGTGTCTCATTTTGATTTGCGGTCAGGGGTCACGCCTTAAGGTCCTTTGCTCGTCACAAGTTTCACTTTTACAAGACAAACACGTTTTCCGAGAATTAGTGGATATCGTTTGTGCTTTCGACTCTACAAATTTTGCTTTTGGCGATTGCACGATATTTTTCGTCTGGGGAATAAAAGACAGAGTATTCACGTTGAAGATGTCAGATATCCAGTCGTTTGCTGTGATCTACCTTTTTTTGGCAGGCTTCTGTTGCAGTTCTATGGGCGTCGATCAGTGCATTCCCGTCGAGGGTTACAAAGGATGTGCATGCTACAGAGAAACAGTCAACAAAACGAAAGAATATGTGAACCTTCTGCCACTGAAGACGAATTCGCCAACCCCAAGGTACGTTTCTTTGTCCGACTCGTGTAATCTGCGCAGCGTTTTTGTCTCGAAAAGGGGATCCGAAGATTCTAGATTAGACTAGACTGGGATCAGTTTTGACTTCTTACGGTTTCAGCACGTCCAAGGGCTTTTAAATTTAGTCTAATTGAGCTGACTTAAACGGAGAACAGTTGTTAAGTTGGTGTGAAGGAAATTGAAGGTAATTTTATTAACTATGGGCAAGCTAGAATGCAGAACTATTTCTGCAGAGGTCAGATGCCCTGGGAGGGTCTCCGGGTGGGCCTTAGGATAAACTCGCGGTGGGGATGGGGGTCCTTCCTTTATTTGGCCGGGGACGTGCTACTGGACAGGTCTTGGCACACTTTTATTAAAATTAAGCCTTAATACATCCTTACCCCCTTGAATGCTCAAAAATGTTCACACACCCCCTCGAAACATTTTTATTTGTGATAAAAGTGAACAGAGTGTTGGTTCAACCTACCTCAGAGAAATGTTCTGGGCTTTGTTCAACCCCTGGAATTTCGTCCGTTCTACGAGGGATCTGTAGATATTCAGGTTTTTCTTCTCCGTTCGTTTATTCACACAAGGCATTTTATAATCTACACATGTCTTAATTCAGTGGACTCCTCGGCATATATGGACCTTTGCCGTCCAAGAGGGAAGACTGTTTGACTTAACAATCCTATTGAGTGGAGAAGTTTCCTTAGCTTTTCGGTGCATGTTGCTGTAATTTAAGTTATTTAGCTACTTGTGAATGTTACTAAATAAATTGATCCTTACGTAAACACCGCAGTAACTTGGTGAGATCATCTGACATATCTGTGTATTTTTTTTAGGTTTACAGTTATGGACAAGAATGGGTGGTACATATCTTACAGTCCATGCGATGATTTCAGCGAATTTGTTGGTGAAAAAATGACTGGTTATTTACCCTGTATCAAGGCCACTGTAAGTATGCATGAAAATATTTAAACAAGTGACATTCAAAGGCTGGTCAATACCGGTATTACAAATCCAATTGAAACCTTGTACGGGTCAGAGAGGGCAAAAAAAAAAAACACACACACCCTTGTAAAGCGGCACGTCCCTGAATAAGCACCCCTTGTTTACATCGGATACAACCCTTTCTCTACTATTAAGACCATTCCCAGTTTTTTCCAGTTTTTTTCTCCTCGCCCCATGCATGTAAGGAAATCCAAGACAGTCTTGGATTCTGGACTCCTCGCCGTGGATTCCGGATTCCAGGTACTGAATTCTAGTCTTTGTCAGTGGAACTTAATTAGATTCCAGATTCCAATCGTTAATGGGATTCCGGATTCCTTGAGCTTTATTCGGGATTCCAAAGCGCTGGATTCCTGATTCCACGACTTAAATTTCCTGGATTCCGGATTGCACAAGCAAAAATTTCCCGAATTCCAGAATCCCTTTATGGGTCGATTTCACCATCTAGCCAGGAAGTCAGGAAGCGCATTCGATGCTAAACGAAAACAATTAAGGGGACGATGGCCTTAGCTCTAACACTGACAACAAGCTTAATAGTATAAAAACAAAAATAAAACATCTGGAGAATCTGTTTGGCTATTTGGGTGCACCCAAAGTAACATTTGTCTCGTCAACCGCACATTTCGTAGGTTGCAAGATGGACAAACACATCCGTCCACAGATGTGAAAGCCTGGGTGAAAATGCGAATGCAATATTTGTGAGTACTGTCGTTGGAGATGATGGAGGATTTATCACATCAAACCTCACTTTAAAATTTAGGTATTAAATTGGGTTTAAATTCTGTCGTACTTTGTTTAAAAAATAGGTTGGTCTTTTTCCTATTACAGTCGACTCCCGATAATTCGAACCTTCATGGGAAATAGAAAAAAGTTCGAGTTATCGAGGGAAAAATTATATAGAAAATGATCTGAAGGTAAATGAAAATTGCTTCGAGTTAGCGGGAGGTTCGAGTTACAGAGGGTTCGAGTTACCAAGAGTCGACTGTACTAGTCTCGACCACCATATCCAAGATATCGTGATGTGATGGTGGTGCTGCTCCACCTAAATCCTCGGGAGTACCAGCTAGTAACCGTTGTTCCAATGTGGACCTTCTTCACTTGCTTATTCTCCCGCTAATATCACGTGGAGTTACCCTGCTTTATTTTGTTTCGTCTCAGGTGAGGACATGGAGGGTAATGGAATAGAAATGACGAAATTTTTTCATCCCCTTTGGGGGTGAAATAAGGAAATATCGAAAATTACTGAGAAATTCCCATTAAATAGGTAACCGGAGCTACAATAAGAGAAAAAAATTGCAACGAAATCGCACAAAAATCGCCCGTGTTAACGACGATTACAATTTAATCAATTTATTGATATAATTTATAATTTTTACTTTTCAGGAGTGAAGAAAAGGAACATCATTCAGCCATCATTTCATTAGTTTGCAACGACACTTTGCCTGAAAGTAAAAGCTACTTTCGATACACCAACACATCGAATAGGCCAACTGACACCTATGTATGTATACAGATTTGAGTACTTACTTTACCGTGACAGTTCCCACCGTAGAATTTTATGAATTTCGTGCCACAGCTTCTTTAATGTGACTGATGTGAACATACCCTGATGTGAGTGATGTGACGCTGTACCAACAGATAAAGGTGTAAACGGTTTGACTTCCTTCGCAGACGCTCGGGACGGAGTCACAGGAAAAAATAACGGATTCCCATTTTTGGATATTTTAGGGTATTGAAAGGATACCCACAAAAATCCCAAATTTGGAAGAGTGAGACAAGTCCCAATCAGGGAACTTGGTTGGGAATTCCCTGGTTGGGACTTGTCTCACTTTGCCAAATTTGGGATTTTTATGGGTATTCTTGAAATAACCTAAAATATCCAAAAATGGGAATCGGTTATTTTTTTCCTGTGAGTCGCACAAGCTCCCTGCCCGAGCTTGCGCGACTCCGGCCCAAACTGCTGTGTAGGAGACTAGTTACTGGGGAGGGGATTGTATCTAGAGTGGACTAGAGGGTGGACTCAGGTGCACGAAAAGTAGCCTCCCATACAGACGCTCTTAAGGGTTCGTCACGCGTTCCTGTCCCACGTTGGGGAGGATTGCGTGACGAGCCAAAAGAACGTCTGCGTGAGAGGCTACACCAAAAGAAGCCCCCTTTTTACCCCAAATACATAGAGTCAAACGTCTCTTGGTTGTCCCCAGACGGTTTTATTTTTTTGTCCACAGTATCTTGAATTAACAAGCAAATGTTGCTGTCCAGGCAAATGTGGGTCTCCTCCAGGTATGAATGTAATTAAGTGTATGAACAAATAAAGTTATTCACATTCAAGGGAGTGGGGGTCATTGCAGATGTCACCATGACAGCCTCCATGCAGAACAGGCGCTATTTTTTCGCGTTTTTCAGGCAAGCATGAAGCGGTCGTGGAGCGCGAGACACGCGCCTTCCCCGTCATGCGTGACTCGCTCTCCACGTCTGCTTCGCACTCGCCTGAAAAAGCGCAAAAATAGCCCCTATTCTGTAGGCTATTGCCATAAGGGCTTGCAAACTTTTAAGATAAAAATGAAACAAACTAAAGATACAACGTCCCTCTTTCCAGAAAGATAATAGACGTAGACTAAGCAGCCGCTACACTAACGCAAGCATACAAGGCCTGCTTCCTTTGTAAAACTTGGGGAGACTTCTTCAGAGTGACAAATCGAAGCCGTGTAGAAAACCACGATCAACTAGCCCTGGGTACTACAGTTCACCACAGCTGTTACAATTACAATTGGTACATTTACTGCAATTCACCATTTTCACATTGCCCATAATAAACCCCCTGTCTCAGCACCAATCTGGGTTCTTATTGGAGGCAACTGATAGTTGGGCCTATAATATTGATATAGGTAATGTTAACGCTGTTGTTTTTCTTGACCTTAAAAAGGCGTTTGACACAGTCGACCACCACATTCTATTATCTGAATTACATCTCTATTGTATAACAGATGTTTCCCATAAATGGTTCTCCTCCTTAGGTAATCGTACTCAGAAATGCGTTGTCAATGGTTCAGAATGTTGCACCCTCAAGTGTGGTATTCCCCAGGGAACAGTATTATTTGCCCAATTGTCTTTTTCACTCTGTGCCAAGAATGTATGCTGATGATACCCATCTGACTTATTCGAATGGTAATATCCATTCCATTCAGTCTTCCCTGAACGAGAACTTGCGTAACATAAATCGCTGGCTTACCGCAAATAAATTAACGCTAAATATGACTAAAACTGAGTGCATGTTAATCGGCTCAAGCTAAAGCTTAATAATCTTCATTCTCTGCCTTTGAATATAAATAACGTTCCTATAAAACATTCTCAATGCTCTAAGTCCTTCTCGGTGTGCTTATTGACGAAAATGTAACATGGGAAAACCATGTTGACGCTTTATCTAAGAAAACTGCATCTGGTATTTAGCCTGTGAGCTCTCGGTCTGGGGAAAAAAATAGCGGAGAAAGGGAAGGGAGGGGGGGGGGGGGGAGAGAGAGAGAGAGAGAGAGAGAGAGCTTTTCCTTCTCCCCAGTTCCCCGCTCGACCAAAGGCCTATCCACAGGCTACTGGTATTGAGCAGTACAACGTATCGATCATTGTTTGCCCCCTACCGCCTTGCATGATGTATATTATGGCCTTTGTCAGTCATGTCCAATACTGTCGACATGATACGAGTGGAAAAATGCTTTTCACAACTTGTACGAGCGGACAAGTTGTCTCGACTCGACAGACGGGGCTCGTGATTCCACTTGAGTTTTGAACATTTTATGACGTCATTTCTATGGTCTATAGGAGTGTAATTGTGGTCGATTTGTTAAGTTTAACACCTTCTGTAAATCGGCAACAACCTTCGATTGTCGAACTGCATAATTGGTATTTTCCTTTCTATTATTATCAAAACCTTGTATACCAGCAGTTACTTTGTAATTATTATATTAGGCTGATTTAGCAACAGGACGGGAACGTCAGTTGACGACGGGAAAGCTCGCGGAAAGGGCTAAACACGATTTCCGGTGCTCAATTTGCCGCTCTGCCACTGGTCAAACCAGTTGTTTGATTTGCGAGGGTCGTCGTCAACTGAGGTTCCCGTTCTGTTGCTAAATCAGCCTATTGGTCACCTTGTCGCAGTTCTTCGTCTTTTTGTCTACCTACAATCATTTTTCTTTTCGCTTCTCCGACTGGCTGGGGGCTGGAATAGACGGGGATAAAAACTTGAGTACTCCATGTTGAATTGTTATTGCGTATCAAAGGAACAAGTACCCCGACGTCTTCTAGAGCAGTGCACCTATCCTAGCCTACAAATCATTTCCGGTCGTTGTCTTACCTTTCCTCACTTACACACCTCTGAGAAGTGTGGAACTAAGTAAAGAATGGGCATGAAATGAATTGGTATAGCTAATAGCATACCAGGAGTGATATTTCGAAATTGTTATACGTAATTTCACGAGCCGTTAGGCGAGACAACTTTGAAATATCGCAAGTGGTATTTATGGCAAATATCACGTACAAACCATGGAGTTAACTTGTAGCTGGAACACGGCATTCATGGAAAACAGGCTTTAATTTTATAATTAATTAATTTTATTTATTTCAACATTCATCTTTTGTAAGTGCTATTACTGTTAATTCAATAGTTTGTAACTTTTTTTTAGGATATTGTATATTTGCCTGATGTTTTTACCCTTTTATAAATAGAAGTGATAATGATGATGATGATATCTTCAATTTCTTTTGGGACGACTTTCAATACAAAAGAGAAATTAGAAACAACGACCATGCATTTTATTTTTTTGGAGGGGGGGAAGGGGGGCAAACGGGATGCATTATGGGAAATGTGAAATGGTAAATTACTACAGTTACGACAAGGAACAGTTGCCAACAGTTGTCAAAATTACCCACAATTATGCCTCATCAACGTCTTTGATATTATTTGTTTTTAGAGCCACCTCCATCACAGTCAACAGGACCTTCCTCAGCCCCGCCTACAGGTTTGCCTTTCTTGGAACTTGTTTCTCGGTTACCCGTCGCTCCAAAAAATTTACGATATTCATATATATTTTTTTAAATTTCTCTTTCAAGGACACTCGACTGTGGTTTCTTCAAGCGTCCTCAAAACCTTTGAAATGGGCCTGCTAACGCTTGTTGCTGGAAATGTGTATACGGCGAACACCTGAGATGTGGGAAATTTACACCACAAGCCCAAGATTATCTAAGCCATAAATTTGACCTTTGAGAATGACCGCACGCAACGCTCTATGCATTGAGCTAATTAATCAGGGTTACTGGAGAGCAAACCATTGTGAGTTCGCAATATTCCCCACACCTCGTCCCGGGCTTCGCACTCGTTTTGCGCGTCGCGCAAAATACCGCGTTCGCCTCGCTTGGCTCATAAAGCGCCTGTTATGCAGGCTATATACCCAATGGAGGAAATGAGGTGAATCGAAATACGTGAAAGGTATCGTTTTTTGAACTGCAGATGAAAATGTGAAAGTGAAGTCATGATCTTGGCAGTAGAATGAACAACCTAAGCGGATGAAAAAGAACCTGAAAACTTACAATGGCTTGCTCTACGGTTGGCTAAATTTGATCAATGGATAGAGCGTTGCGTCCGATCAATCGCAAAGGTCAAGGTTCGATTCCTAGCCAAGCCTGAATTTTTCGGGTTCTCTTCAGGTACATTAACGAGCTAATAAGTGATTGGTGTCTTAGCCAGTATGAAAAATAGAAGTTGCAAATTGAGTAATTATGATTGTATTGGTCATACAATTATAGTATCGACTAGAAATGAGGTGCTTATATTACAGCCGATTTTTTTGTTTTGGCTGCCACTACAAATAAAAATCATTTTGAAAAGTAATGAAAGAAATAAAGGAATAAAAACTTAAATTCAAAAGTCAGTAAAAGCTTTCTTCATTCATGGAATAATTCCAACAGAACGTGCTGTCAGAAGTGAGCTCGAATTGTCGAGTATTCATCTAGGCCGCCATTGTCGTCAAGATTGCCTGTGTCATTAATAAAAATATGTGCTTATTCTAAGCCAATGGTTTTCTATATTCTTTTGGGAAATAATGCACGCTTAACGGGGGTTTACAAATGGAGAACACATGAAGCATTTCCTTGTATACTGCACACCTCAAGCCGCATAACTGGCTAAGTGACAGGTATCAGTGCCAGATTGTTACAACATGCCTTGTTAGCGATATACTCTCCCTTTCTCTAACTTTGTCCACAACTTAGCTCTTGGTCATTACTGTCAGTAGTAGTAATGACGAACCTTGAAGAACTGCCTACAATGGACAGATATATCCCATCAGCTTTCCATTCTCGCCTGACTTTTTTTCTCAGGGTTATAACTGTTAGTAGTAAATCTGTATAGAGGAGATAATAAATGGAAGCTGGAGCGAAGGCAAGCAGTTTTCCTAGCTGAAGATCGCAACCCACGAGGTGAGCTTGCAGTGACTTGCTTCGCACTGAACGGGCCGGTGAAGATAACGACGCTTCTGAAGCTAAATTGTCGTCCGTTCAGGCTACCTTTTTATCTTCGTCATTACAGTTGGCAGTAAATCTGGATTAAGTTGAGTCCAGCCATGAACAACTAGCAGCAAACTACCAGTTGTTACAAATGGCACAATCAGCAACCAGGCAAGGTCGTCTTTGAAATCAAGGTTAAAACTAAAAATAGGATGAATAGCATTGTTTGCACTGAAAAATATCACTTTCAATTAAGCCGTGATAAATAAGTTTCGTTTCTATCTGCTGAAACGTAGGAGCAACCGAAGAATTTTTTACATTTGGTGGAAAGGATGTCGCACAGGCAAACAAAACATGCCAAGTCTGTGAGAACATGCATACAGAAACCATCATGCAATTAAAATAATCCCGAGACCGTCCATTTGTTTACTCTCAAGACAAATTTAACAACGACTTGCTCGTTTGAGAGAAAATCTTGCGTCACATAGACGATTCGAAGGATACGAATCATTTACCAACGAATTAAAATCGAGAATGACTGTGCAGAAACCTTAATCTGAAATGTAATCAATACCACAAATTGCCCAGACGTTATCGTCTGTACTAGTACACCTTTCTGTAACAGCTTCAGAATCGTCTACACGTGTGCGGGTGTTTGCGCAAATCGCTTGCTACGCGAGTAGGTACCAAGAGCCTATTTTACATCTTTGCCTTTGCTTTCCTATTCTTCTTAACTTTTACAGTTCTTACTGACAAAACTAACTCCTAACTGACTAACAAAACATGTTTGGCTTAGCTGACCAATGGGTAATGTTTTGGTATCGCTGAATCTACACGGCTGCGATCGGTAAGAAGCTACAAACCGATGAAAAACTAAAAACGCGTATTAAATCCAAACAGGAACTTCAACGAGACAAATGGACCGAGATCAGCTCTAACCGCCACCTGTGTAAAACTCTGACGACCACAAGCCATGAATATTCTTCTGCACTGTTCACACACGAAAATGCCGGTCTATTTTGTCGGTTATAGAATATGATTGCCTGACAAATTGCAACATATACGTTTCTAACCTGGCATGCAGCAAGCTGTGAAAACACTGTCCATGTTGCGTGGTAAGTTGTATCGTGATTACAGCTCTACAGGGCTGTGATGGGGCGCTCATTTCTTCAGTGAATACACCTGGAGAGTTGTAGCCTTTCTTGAAGACAGCAAGGTGCTTTCCAATGATGATCTATGACATTAAGTGAAAGATAGGATTTAATCGACCGGATGTAAGGGTCAACGACATAGAGGGACGATTGACTACATGTATCTGATTCAATACGGAACAAATACTGCCTCTTGTAGCGATAATTAAAATAAGTAAATAAATAAAAAAATAAATAAACACTATTAATAAATAGATTTAGAGCCAGCACATCCACAGGTCGGTCCTTCATGTACCATTTCTGGTAGAACTGGAATTTGAAAACAGTGGTTTTTGTAGAGAGGGGAAAACCGAAGTACCGATTAAAAAAACCTCTCGGAGCAAAGGAGAAAACAAACAACAAACTGAACCCACATATGGCATCGACGTCAGGATTTGAACCCGGGCCACATTGGTGGGAGAAGAGTGTTCTCACCACTGCAACACCATTGCTCCCCTTTAAGAACAGTATAAACACAAATTGGTCAACAGCTCCATTAAGACTAGCGTCATACCTCTTTTGGTCTAACATAATGTAGTCACGAAGCTCACATGACATAAAAACTCTTTAAGTCAAGGAGGGGTTTTTCTAAAGTTTCCTGGGTTTAAGCGTTTTCTTTCGTTACGCTACTTAACTCAATTTTAAGGGGTTTAGAAGTTTACGGGTTTCACTGGTATTATGGGTTCCCAGGTTTTAAGGCTTTTCTGCAAAACTTTCTCCGGAAATTAAAAGAGAAAACGCTTGCTTTTGCTAATGAAGAGTCACAGTTTGCACAGTCACAACTCTGCAGGTTTTAACTTGGGTGACTAGGGTGACTAAAATGACGTGGGTGACTAGGATGACCAGGATGATGACTTGGGTGACTAGGACGACTTGGGTAACTAGGGTGACTAGAATGACTTCAGTGACTAGGATGACTTGGGTGACTGACTAAGATGACTAGGGTAACTAGAAGGACTGGTGTCACTAGGATGACTTGGGTGACTAGGGTAACTTGGGTCACTAGGATAACTAGTGTGACTAGGATGACTTGGGTGACTAGGGTGACTTGGTGACGAGGGTAAACAAGATGACTTGGGTGCCTAGGGTGACTTCGGTGACTTAAGTGACTACAATGACTTAGGTGACTAGGTTGACTTGGATGACTAGGATGACTAAGGTGACTAGGATGACTTGGGTGACTTAAGGGGTTTAGGGTGACTTGGGTGACAAGGGTGACAAGGATGACTAGGGTGACCACGATGATTTGCGTGACTAAAGTAACTTAAGTGACTTGGGTGACAAGGGTAACTTGCGTGACTAGGATGACTTGGGTAACTTGGGTGATTAAAGATACTAAGGTGACTAGGAAGGCTAGGGATAAATAGGGATAACTGGGATAACTAGGGATGATTAGAAATGACCGAGATGACTACGAATAAGAAAGGATGCCTAGGGATAACTGGGATCACTAAGGATGACTAGGAATGACGAAGGATGACTAGGGATGACTGGGATGACTAGGGATGACTCGGATGAATAGGGATGAATGGGATGACTAGGGATGACTGAGATGCCTAGGGATGACAAAGGATGACTAGCGTTGACTAGGGATGACTAGGGATGACGAAGGATGACTTGGAATGACTAGGATGAATAACGATGACTAGAGATAACTAGGAATGACGGAGGGATTACTAGGAATGACTGGGATGACTAGGTATCCATGGGATGACTACGGGCGACTAGCGATAACTAAGGATGACTACGGATGATTGGGATGACTAAGGATGACTACAGATGACCAGAATGACTAGGGATGACTAGAATGACTAGAAATGACTAAGGATGACTAGGGAGGACGAAGGATGACTACGGATAACTGGGATGATTAGAGCTGAATGGGGATAACGGGGAAGACTATGGATGACTAGGGATGACCGGGATGACTAAAAATGAATACGGATGACAAACGATGACTAGTGCTGATTGGGATTAATAGGGATGACTAGGGATGACTGGGATGACTAAGGATGACTGGGATGACTAGCGATGACAAGGGATGACAAGGTATGACTAGGATGACTAGGGATGACTAGGGATGACTACGGATGACTGGAATGAATAGGGATGACTAGGGATGACTAGGATGACTAGGGATGGCTAGGGATGACAGGAATGACTAGGGATAACTAGGGATGACTGGGATGACTAGGAATGACAAAGGATGACTAGGGACGACTAGGGATGACTGGGATGACTAGGGATGACTAGGGATGTCTAGGGATGACTAGGGATAACTGGGATGACTAGGGATGACTAGCGATGACGGAGGATGACTAGGAATGACTGGGATAACTAGGGTTGACTGGGATGACTAGGGATGACTAGGGGTGACTGGGATGACTAGGGATGACTGGGATGACTAGGGATGACTAGGGATGACTGGGATGACTAGGGATAACTAGGGATGACTGGGATGACTAGGGATGACTAGGGATGACTAGGGATGACTGGGATGACTAGGGATGACTAGGCATGACTAGGGATGACTGGGATGACTAGGGATGACTGGGATGACTAGGAATGACTGGGATGACTAGGGATGACTAGGGATGACTAGCGATGACTAAGGATGACTAGGGATGACAAGGGATGACTAGGGATGACTAGGGATGACTGGGATGACTAGGGATGACTGGGATGTTTAGGGATGACTGGGATGACTACGGATGACTAGGGATGACTGGGATGACTAGGGATGACTAGGGATGACTGGGATGACTAGGGATGACTAGGGATGACTAGGGATGACTAGCGATGACGGAGGATGACTAGGAATGACTGGGATAACTAGGGTTGACTGGGATGACTAGGGATGACTAGGGGTGACTGGGATGACTAGGGATGACTGGGATGACTAGGGATGACTAGGGACGACTGGGATGACTAGGGATAACTAGGGATGACTGGGATGACTAGGGATGACTAGGGATGACTAAGGATGACTGGGATGACTAGGGATGACTAGGGATGACTAGGCATGACTAGGGATGACTGGGATGACTAGGGATGACTGGGAAGACTAGGGCTGACTAGGGCTGACTGGGATGACTAGGGATGACTAGGGATGACTAGCGTTGACTAGGGATGACTAGGGATGACTAGGGATGACTAGGGATGACTGGGATGACTAGGGATGACTAGGGATGACTGGGATGACTAGGGATGACTAGGGATGACTAGGGATGACTGGGATGACTAGGGATGACTAGGGATGACTAGGGATGACTTAGGATGACTGGGATGACTAGGGATGACTAGGGATGACTGGGATGACTAGGGATGACTAGGGATGACTAGGATTGACTGGGATGACTAGGGATGACTAGGAATGACTGGGATGACTAGCGATGACTAGGGATGACTAGAGATGACTGGGATGACTAGGGATGACTAGGGATGACTAGGCATGACTAGGGATGACTGGGAT